>OX381704.1:63650889-64250889 GCA_947462335.1 Harmothoe impar
TAATGCGCTATTCAAATATTACGTGACACAAGAGGGGGGAAGGGGTCCAGAGATTTGTTACAGGTGTTACATGGGGGAGGGGGGAGCTTACAACAGGTATTCACTATATTCATTTTGGGAAGTGACATTGTGAGTACAAATTACAGCTGTAATGGACATAGCACCCGGCAAATCTGGGAAAGTCACCAGAACTACAGAAACGGCACAAGATATTCTCAAGAGTATCGTGTGCCTTTTCTGGTATTTTGGAGACTTCCACAGTTGCGAGGGTTCAATATTTGGGTACTTTTTGGCAGGTTTCTTTTTAATTTTGCATGCTTTGTAAGGTGCATTGCATGAGATGACTGATGTTGGTTAATGGCGCATAAACTGCACTTGTGCTCCCATAATAGCATATTGAAAATTGTCCAATTTCTTTTTAAATACATGTAGTACACTGTATAACTATCTTTGATTTGTCCTGTAATTTACAAAATGGCACATTGGGCAAAACAACTGTCAAAATCCCTGGGTCCACCATCGCATTGTCACCTCAGTGGAGAAAAGGGGGGGGGGGGTTAAAATATTTTTGACTCCTCTGGAGGGGGTGAGGGGTAAAAAACTATGCTTCAAAGGGGCCCCGCACACGCTGCTTTTCGACCCCATGTATATATATATATATATATATATATATATATATATATATATATATATATATATATATATATATATGGATCAACAAGGGAAAAGGGACCTCCGCGGGGGATTTTAAGTTCCAACTTTGGCCACCAGGGGGTTCCATATAGCCAACAACGTTCAAAATATCATAAAAAGTGTTCTATACTACTTTTTGATGGAGAATACGATAAGCCACTTTAGAAAATTCCAACTTTAGTGAAAACCTTCCATATTTGGAATGTAAAAAGAACGTTTTTGAGCCTAACTTGTTGGTTGCCATGGAAACATAATTTTCATTCTTTATTGAATTTTTCAAGAAATTAATGATTAGAGGCCCCACAAAGATTTCTATGCTGAAAACAGAGTTTAAATCCCATTTTAAGATTAAAAGCTGTGACGAAATGTTTAAAAAAGTTGGATATTTGGGAATTTTCGTAATTATGCTAATTAGATTGAGATATCTCTAAAACAAAGTAAGATAGAGCTTATTGGCATTTGAGATTGGACAGTGCCCACACATATTCAAGGAGCCAGTTCTCAAAAACTAGAAGGGGTACCTGCTAATGAAATATATCTCTGGAAAGCTGATGACCTCAATTTTATAATTGAGTTTAACCTTTGGAGGACCGTTTTCCCTTGACTGTCCACATATGTGTATAATATATATATATATATATATATATATATATATATATATATATATATATATATATATATATATATATATATACGTGTATTATTGAAATATGTGCGATCCTACATATTGTTAATCAAGGCGGCAAAGTTCCGACCTGCCACCTGGCGTGTAAATCATATAGTCACGTGTGCTCAAATAAATGTGACGTCACAAGAAGACGTTCGTCCAGTCTCTCTGTCCGAATTTACCAAAAATCTATAGGTAATGGGCCTAGCAACGCTTCGATCTACGGATGGTGGTTTGGGGTAAAAGCAGAGAGGTTGGAGATATTGGATGGCAAGGATTGATCGTGGATTGATCAAGGTGAATGTCGGCGAGGTGACCCACGGGCCGGGCCACGAGGAGGCGGGCTTACGTCGCACAAGGAGCCCGGGGATCCACGTGTGCATCGTCGATGGACAGCTCGAGCTGAACTCCCTAACAAGAGACGTGTGAGTAGCCAGGAGGATCTGTGTTGTTTTGTGTACACTTGGACATCGTGTGAGTGTGGCAGGAGTGGCAGGAGCCATGTACGATGTGTACACTAGTACGTCGAGGGGTGTGTCTGACAGTTACAGGGAGTTACAGACAGTGGCAGAAGTTACAGGAGACGTGTAAGTAGCCAGGAGTGTCTGTATTGTTGTGTTAACACCAGGACGACGTGGGGTGTGTGGTGCCATCGATCGCGAGAGACACCTGGAGGTGACGTTGTGTAGTGTGTCACTGCAGGTGACGTCGGGAGACTGTAGGTGACGTCAGGAGACTGCAGGTGACGTCAGGAGACTAGGAACTTTGAGATCAACTTGGGGTGTGTGTTTAGCAGATGACAGGTGAGCCTACATGTGTTTGTAGATGTTCTGTCAGTCTGTCAGTTGTACACTAGGAACTGTGAGATCGACTTGGTGTGTGTGTTTAGCAGATGACAGGTGAGCCTACATGTGATTGTGGATGTTCTGTCAGTCTGTCAGTTGTACACTAGGAACTTTGAGATCAACTTGGGGTGTGTGTTTAGCAGATGACAGGTGAGCCTACTGGGCTATTGTTAATGTCCTATACAAACATAGCGTTTTAGTATACTTAAATGGGGTCCAACATTCGTCTTCTACACTCTTACTCTGTGGGGGTAAACTAGTCAGAGGTAGGCTTCCGCCCAAGGATAACGCAAGGGTAGTGAGATCCAGCTTTATTTGATGTTATGGATGTTATAATATATACAGAGCACTTTCACAGGTTTATATTGTAATCACAGCCTTCCCTTCATATATATAGAGATATGTACATCATTTCTATCATTTAGCTCCAGGGCTTGCATTGATAATTATACGCGACGGCCTTAGTCAAGGCAAAGTATACATATAAATATCCAGCAGGAATCCTTTATGGAATCCAGAATGTATAAGTCTCCACGCACTCAACCAATAAATACTTTCAACCTGATTTCAATTAGGCTATTATATGTCCACATCATAATCGTCGACATGTCTCGAAGACGACCTCATACGCTTCTCTATGATACCGATGGATCTGATAGCGGTTTTACGAGAACACAGGTGCAATCTAATGGTTACTCTCCGGTCACCACTATGGATCCGGGGTATACACATACTATCAGTTTCCAATTCATCAGGTCGGCCAGTCTATACAATTGACTCTCCAGCTCCATGCTTATAAAACCGGTATACTGTATCACTAACTCCATGGTTCTCTCCAGAATACAGGACTCCAGGTTAGCATGTGAATAGAACATTCCATATACAATTCCGGTGGCAATGTCGTTACACCATATCTCCAATTGAAACGTTATACATAAATGCACAGATTCCAATGATCTATATTTCCCAACGTCTAGATCACAAGACCGTTGTTAGTCAATGTTAAACCCATGTTAAACCTTTAGAACCACACACATACTCCTCAGGAGTTACACCGTGCCATTTGGTCTTCTCGATCGTACTCCCCCAAACGCTCACTGATAACTGACTGCGCTTTCCTTTCCCCCTAGGCTTATACTTGTTTCTTTTACTTTATTTCAGCTTCCCTTCATGACCACACCCAGCACCTATTGATTGCTTGTCAGCGTCATCTCTCATCTCTATTGATTGGCCATTAGGCGGCCCTACTCAAGACCATCCTGAATAAATTAGGCAGGGGATGGTCGCGGCCACGTTGTGTTCGGGGCCGGCCCTCAGCCTGTGTCGTCGCCTACCCCCTGTGCTGCTCTCGAGGCCCTAGTGATCGCCTCCTTCACCAGCTACCCCACCTGCTGCCCCTGAGGCCCTGGTTAACCGCCTCCTTCACTACCTACCCCACCTGCTGCTCTCGAAGACCCCGGCCACGGCCATCCTGGCCATATGGATTTTAACCCCGACGCATAGCCCCATTTGCCTGTACTACTTGCTCCCATCGCTGAGGCCGCGTTCCCCATTCGCCGTTCGTCTTCCCGATCTTAGCTTATCTCCTGACCTGGATTTTATACCGTTGTTATCTTTCCCACCAGCTGTGTCAGCCCGGATCCTAGTTTATTTGTTGCTTTCCTGCTCGGGCTCTAGACCCTGGCCACAGAGCTGAATATATTTAGTCCATATAACTTTGACTCTTATTGTGGCCAAGTCTACCATTACAGGACCTTCTAACATTATTTATACATGTTCCTTATATTCGTTATTTACTGCGTGGCCCGCGTACTGGGCTTGCCCGATTTACATGTGACTTAATGTATGCGACGACTTTCTTTTCTCTTATTATATTAATCTCACTGTACTTGTATCTTAAAGTGTACTGCTTCCCCCCACTTATTCAATGTATATCTACTATACCCATACATATTCATACATATATATGTACAGTTTCGCCCGTTCCCTTATGTTATATTATACATTATTTATCAATCAATAAATATATCCTCCAGACCTTTTTTTGCTCTTCTTTAGTTTTCCACTATAACCCAGGACAGGGGGGTCCCCCGTAGATTCGTGTTATATACGAATCGTCCTTTCTGGATCTCACCTTTTCTTTTACTTTTCTTCTATTTTGCCTCTATTCTACTTCTGTTTTACTTTTCTTTCTCTCCTTTTGTTTCTGAATGGTCTTCTTTGCTTTTCTTATTTTATTTCTTGTTTCTTTTTTCTCGCTTCTCTTTTCTCTCCTAATCTATGTTTTTGTTGCTTATGTTTTGCATTTTTCTTTTGAATTCTAGTTTCTGGGCTGTTCTGCAGGCTTCCTGTCTTGTTTTCTTTTTGTGCCCCGTTTCTCCACTTTTACTATTTCTGCGCTATCTCTACTCTTTCACGCTTTTTACTTTCTTCTGACGTCTACTTATCCCCTTATTGCCCTTTTCTATGCTCTAGCAAGCTTTTACCTTAACCCCCTCTTAGTATGATCTATTTATATGCTTAACATGTATTTTGTGGCTCGAGCGGGGTGAGCCCTGCTCTCTGGCCTTTCATAGTTCATGGATGAAACGAATTGGGTAGAGATGCTAATTAGGCTCGAGCTAGGATAGTCCTGCTTTCTGGCCTTTCATAGTCTGTTGGATAAATATGTAGATATAGATGCAAATTAGGCTCGAGCTAGGATAGTCCTGCTCTCTGGCCTTTCATAGTCTGTTGGATAAATATGTAGATATAGATGCTAATTAGGCTCGAGCTAGGATAGTCCTGCTCTCTGGCCTTTCATAGTCTGTTGGATACATATGTAGGTATAGATGCTAATTAGGCTCGAGCTAGGATAGTCCTGCTCTCTGGCCTTTCATAGTCTTGTCGGATAAATATGTAGATATAGATGCTAATTAGGCTCGAGCTAGGATAGTCCTGCTCTCTGGCCTTTCATAGTCTGTTTTGGATAAATATGTAGATATAGATGCTAATTAGGCTCGAGCTAGGATAGTCCTGCTCTCTGGCCTTTCATAGTCTGTTGGATACATATGTAGGTATAGATGCTAATTAGGCTCGAGCTAGGATAGTCCTGCTCTCTGGCCTTTCATAGTCTGTTGGATACATATGTAGGTATAGATGCTAATTAGGCTCGAGCTAGGATAGTCCTGCTCTCTGGCCTTTCATAGTCTGTTTCCGAGATTCCTGACCCGTGTCGACCCCTGACAGTATAATTCTGTGCATCAACATGGGGCTGTGACACAAGGCAGATTACTAGTGGTGCTTATAGGATAGTAACAAGCCGAAGTGTGGCTTCTTCGTAAGTCTTTGTCCGTATGTCACTGCACCCCAGTAACCATAGTTAGATTCCGTTCGTGGCATATTAATCGCCCTGCTGCCTATGTGAGCGCTGAGAATGTATATATATTGATTCAACCTAGGATTAGTAATGTTCTACCGTCAGTTTCGTTAAGAGGGAACCAGGTTAATCCGATGTCCTTTCAGTCCCCTGGTCTCTTTAGTTCTCACGGCAACTCTACTCGTGTACTTCCTGGTATATCTCTATTGGGTCCCTATTGGCTGCCCCCGTGGGGTTTAGCCTTATTTCTCCTGTTCTTTTCGCTTGTTGTATAGGGGTTCTGGGTAATTCCCTGGTCGCGGCATTTATGTTCAGTTGTTGTATGGCCCTTCTATGTTCGTCTCCTCTGAAACTATGCACCTCCATGCTGCGGTTTCCTAAAGGTGACCATCCTGCCATTGATATCATCGGCATATCCACAGGAACCGCCGACGACACCCCGCCGCTAAACCTCAGCAGTCGCGCCATGACCGCCTCAGTGTGGTCCCCTTCGAGCACTCTGGCTAATGTTTTACTCACCTTGATGGTGGTCGGTAGCGGTAGTGGTATGGCGCTCTCTCCTGATGCCATCTCCGTCGCATACACCACTCTACCCCAATGTAACCTAGCAACATGTCCTTTACAGGCATAACTGACATTGGCGTCTTTGATTAATGGGGCTGTTCCCGGCTTTTGGAATATTTGGTCCAATGGCATAATACTCTCCCCTAGCGGTATTGTCTCTACTAGTCTCTTGGAGGCCATTTGTATGTATAACCCATCCGCCGGCTTCTTGTTCTTTTCCTGCCTCCATTTTCTGATTGCCCATATTGCTACTATGATTGCCAATATTAGCATCACTATCATAGATGTGAGTTGGGAGTATGACTCGTCTGCCGTTTCCGGGCAATCCATTTGAGTATCGTCCATATCCTGGTTGCCCCACTGCTTCTCGGCTTGAACACCTTGCGACCCTGCCGTAGATAGCATCATCCCCGTCATTACCCGCTTATAGTTACAACAACAGCATACTATTATAACTGCTATCACCGCCAACAGTATACCGGAGGATCCATACCCGGCTAGTTGATGTATTCCGTCGTCTATCTTAGTCTCGAATCCCTCATCCATACCCAATCTTCCCTCTATTACAGCTTCTTCTAGCTGATTCAAGGCGATATGGGCAGGGGCTCGTGTATATGCTGCCCTATGTTCTAGTTGTGATCTAATCATAGGCGGTAGCGGGTCTTCCGGTAACGCTTGTATCTCGTGCCCATCATACGTTGTCTTTCTATAGCCTATCCTTTTGAACGTTTTTGTTTTCAGCAAATCATTTATAATATATGATATGTTATTCACCATTTGAACCCGGTGATATCCCCTAAGGCTGTAGGGCATCCATGCCCCAGCCGTCATAAATGCGCAATCACAGCCTATATTAATCACTGCGAAGTGGTGAATTACTATTACCACGGGCGGACTGGAACCGCATAGTAGTTGTCCTTCTATCTCCGGCCCTGACACTAATGTCTTTCCTCCCTGTAAGGGGATGGCCAGAGCCGGAAAGCGTGGTTTGATTATGTAGTCCACATCGCAGCTCTCTTCCACCCCCGTTTTATCATTCCTAATGAGTGCTGCAATGCACCCTGTTTCTGACACTTTGCGCATATGTGGGATGTCTGGACAGATCGTAATGGTGTTCCCGTGACACCTCGCCCAGTTTACCACCGGCTCAGTGATGTAATATCGTCCGTTCATGGATAGTGCTATTTCCTTTGGTAATCCTGTCATAATGGCACCGTCCGCCTCTTTTCCTTCTAGCCTCACTGGTAGCGGTATCGCCCTTACCTGTATCACCGGTATACCCAGCGTGATCATCACTCTGCCCCCTTCCCTATATGTATCGACAAAACTGTTCTCATAGTAATAGTTGGGGTTGGTGAATGCCACCCTAAAGCGTGGATAGTTTTCTTTCAGGTAATCGTTGGTATTCCTTATGACCTCTTGTACCGCCTCAGTGGCTATTAGTCTCACAGGTAAGTGGTGGTTTTTAGCGGCCTCCAGGTCGCTGGTCAGCTCCACCACCCTAATCATCTCATACAATAGATGTAGCATATATCCCCACTTTACCCTTATTAATAGGCTTTCATGGGTATCCGCTATCGATTTCTGATATAGTGCCAGTGACAGCATGCCGAGTTTATGAGACAGATATCTAGTTTTTCTGTCTATACTCATTACCATGTCTCTGAGTTGCTTCTGCCTGTCACTCATTTCTCCTATCTTTCCGTGCATGTCCTGGAAGGTTTTGTCTGTTGTGGTCACTAACTTTCTTAGTGTATTACTAATCCTCCTGGTGTCTTGTTCTAACACCTCTATTTTCTTTTCGTTTCTGGCCGTGTCCTCGGCTCTGCCAAATCCAAATATCCAGTAGAATCCATCAGCTATGATATTTCTCTTGTCTCTGGTTATGTCTTCTCCTTCTTTTCTTATTCCTTTCATTACCCTTCTTACTAGTGACCTTCTCGTATTTATCAGCTCCTGAGTGGCAGCGTCCATCCATGTTTCTGTTGTCTTTAGATTATCACAACTGTCTTCGTATATCAGTGTCCTATTCTGGCTCGCATTGTTACATAACCCTTCCAAGTTTTCTTTACATTGTTCATATATGCTACTTATATTCATTGGTGGTCTCACTTCTGGTATCTCCACCACGAATACTTGTGTGACGTGGGATTCATCACTGGTAGTTATGATCTTTCCACTTTGCATTATGACACCCAATTCTATCCTTTGTATAATAGGACATATGTTGCCTCCTTCTGGTGCCAAAATTATACTCCCCAGCACAATATAGGCTATCCACAGTGCCTTCCTTCTCCCCTCCATTTTGTATTTTTCTACTTTTCTCCCTTTTTATGTGATACTCTTATCTTAATGGGTTCATTTTCAGTCCTGTTCTCTCCCTAGTTGCTCTTATCTGTCCCTGTTGGCCTTTTTATTTCCCAGGCTCCTTTTCAATCTTCCCCTGTATTCCCCCTTCTCATTTCCCCCCGGGATTAGCTACACTGCACATCATGTCGGACTATTATTCCTGCCTATTTCAAGGACGATTGGTCTATCTTCCTCTGGATCTGATGCCCATAGGCCGGGTATTTATTGTCTCCACCCGTCAGGCTTATATGTCCGCTCCTGGCTCAGCCCTACCTGGGTTTATCACCATGTTACCCGGGGATGTGACCAATCCGCCTACTTCTGATGTGGTTCGTGCTTTAGCCCAGGTGGCTACCTCCATGCCCCCTGCTGCTGTGCGTGCCTGGAGGATAGACGGTCAGGTCCCGGCTCATCACTGGTATCCTCCTCCCAGCGCTCCCTATGGATCCAACTGGCATCCTTATTCGGAGCCTCCTGCCTTTCTACCCCCTGTTTCTTCTCTCCCCCCTCCTGTTTATTCCATGCCTTCCGCTCTCCCTTCCACCTTTGCTACTGACTCTGCATCTCCCTCTCCCTTTCAAGTGCCTATTACTTCTTCTATCTCTTCTCCCCCCGCCATTTCTCCCTCCTTTTCCTCTGTGCCTTCCCTTCCTCGAACTGATACTCCTATGCCTCCTCCTACACCTTTGGCTCTTAATATGACTGAGCCTTCTTCCCTTCCTTCTATCTCTATACCAACGACTTGTACTCCCGCCTATTCTCTTTCTCCCCTTGCAGTGGCCTCTGTTCCTGTGGCTTCTCCTCTTCTTTCAGTGGTTTCTGTTCCTACTCCCTCTTCTGGGACCGTTTCAGTCGCCGACCCTCCTGTTTCTGTTCCTTCTGATGAAGTCACTGCTGTGACTATCTCTTCTCCTCCCCTGCTCTTGCCAACTCTTCCTCTCTCCGCTCCTATCTCTCTTTCTATATCTCCTCCTTCCCTTGATGCCGTTCCTACCTCTGATCCTCTTCTCCTGACTCCTTGTGTCGTTGATGTGGGTAGCGCCCCTTCTCCATTCCCTTTACCTCCTCTGTCTCTCCCTTCTTCTTTGCCTCTTCCTATGCCTGCTTCCACCTCTTCTTCTCTCCCTTTGGATCTATCTTCCTCTGATTCCATCCATGACTTCTTTGTTCGTGTGGACTCTGCCACCCGTTATGATGCCCTTCTTTCCTCTGTTCAACAGGCCACACCCACTGCTCTTTGGTCCTCTATCTCTGAGTACATGTCTCCTTTTTCTTCCTGGTTCTCATCTCCTGTTTCTTCCTCTATTCTTTCCCAAACTACTTCTTCTGTTATCTCTACCTCCCATTCTTCTACTTCTGTCCATTCTACTGTCAACACTGTCACTTCCCACCTCAGTTCTCCTTTTGCCACTAATTCCAACACACCCTCATTGGTGATGAGCCTCCCTACTACCCATTCCCATTGACCCCACCCCTGCCTCCATGTGTCGTGGGCCGTCGTATCTACCTGTGTGCCTGGATATATCTTCAGGCTCTTCCGTGGGATCACCTAGTCCTGCCTCATCCGGTATGGCGCCCCGCCGGAGCCATCGTCTCCGCCTTCGTCGCCGTACTGCCTCTAACAGCTCTGCTTCTACTGCTCCTTATGGGATTTCTCCTGCTTCCCGGACTCCACCTGATTCTCCCGCCGTTTCTGCCCCACACTCGGTACGTTCCTTTGATTATCCTAGGTTCCTTTTATATTCTTTGTACTTGGTTGTGGTGTGTCTCAGCCGTAATATACATTGGCTCACCTGTACTTATGTTATTTACAATGTCGTATCTTTCCCCCGTCCTCGGCCCTATATATTGTTTACCTCGGGGTTTCCTTCTGATAGCACTTTGTCTTACTGGTGTCATTTTCTTTATTTTATATGGCTCGGGGTCAAATGGTGTGTTGGGTTGTAGCCCCATGCATTGTATTATTTGGCCCATGTCGTCTGCCTTTCTTATTTTACAGTCGATTCATTCCCTCTACCCATCCAGGGGTGTGCATTTGTCTCATTTCTAAATAATATGGTACTGTGGTTGCCCTGTGCACATACTCTGATATATGTTTTCCTTTCATTTTAGCCTCCTTCACAAGAGTAGCTACACACACCAGGCATACACAGTTACCGGTAAGTCCTATCATTTGGCTCATTCCTTTTATCTTGTCATTGTACACGGGTATTGTAAGGCATGTTTGTCCCTCTCCTATCATTTGGAATGGTATTATCTTCAATCCGAACGCTCTATAACTGTCTCCTACCTCTCCTTCCTGTCTCTCTGTGCTGATCGGTATATATACTACCGCTGTTTCATCGTCTACTCTGCTGTATGTTATGCTTGTAGAACATGTCACTATATGTCCTTTTGGTGTTGACATTGTTTTATGTTGTACATATTGTTCTGTATTGTCCGTACTACTCCATTCGTCCTCTACTAGATCGTCCTCCCTCAGTTGTAGTTTTCTAAAATCTGCTACTACCTTTGTTTGTTGTCTTATACGTTCTAGTGCTTCAAATAGCACTCCCCCTCTTTTCCTCTGGTCGCCGTTCATTCTGCTCCTTTCCCTATCATGACTTCTTCCCCTTCCTCGTTCCTTTCTACAAACAGCTGTAGTTCTGGCATGTTGAGTGGTGTGTTGATTGCCATTACTATTCTTCCATGCTCGGCCACTGACTTACATCCGGCTGTTATTCCCTCTGTTGTTAGTAGTCTCCATTCTAGTCTCCCTGGTCCATTCAAATTGACCTGTATCATGTCAATTACAGCTCCTTCCTTAGTTAAATATAAAGGTTGCTGTTTTTCTACAATCGTCTGTATGGGTACTGTTTGGCCTTCTATCCGTTGTTGAGTCTCTTTATCACATATAAATGTTCTCATCATTCGCCCTGCCATTTCCCCTGTTTCTGTTGTCTGTCTTTGTTTCCTCTCTCCCCCCTGCAGGTTACCCTGCAGGGCTCCGTTATGTTGTTTAGTCTGTACTCCTCTCCCTTCTTTGCTTGTAGCCCTGTAGTGCTGATCTCGTGTTGTTCTGTATTATTATTGCTTGTAGTAACCCTCCTCCAGGGGCTCCCCGGTGAGTAGCTGTTGCTGTGCAGTCTCCACGCCCTGAGTTCCTCCTAACTGCTCACCACTCCAACCATCAACTGTGGTACATGGTCTGTGGTGTTATGGGCCCGCACTGTGTCTCATGGTAGTGGGTGGCTGTTCTCCACCTCCTGCCTCGTTGGCTCCTTGGCTCCGACTGGTCCGTCCGCTCCTCCTGCTGTTCCTCTTATCCTTCTGTCGTCTGGTCCCCGTTCTCCCCCCCCCCCTTTTTTTTGTTTTTCTTCTTTGTCTTTTATATCTCGGCTCCCCCCCTCCCCTCCCATTCCCCCCCATATTCTCCTTTTTTCTACCCCACTATTTCTATTCCCTGACTTTGGACGTCCAACCCTCTTTTCAAAATTTTATATAGTTCTATGGCCATCCTTTGCTTTTGTCTTTACTGGCCTCTCCACTGCCAATCTCCTTTGTTCTGTTCTCTCCTCGGCTTTGATCGCCATTCTTTTCCCTTCGCTGATCAGTATTCCTTCAGTGATATGCAACTTCTGTATCCTTAGCATTAGCATATCCCATGCGTCCCTTCTTCTGATGCATTGTCTACACTTCATCCTGGCCTCCAGTGCAGCATGTACGTAACATACTGGGGTATAGTATCTACTGTCTGTTATCATCCTTACCCCAAATTTCATATGGTGTTTATTGACCTGCCATCTCAATACTGTTGGCAGTGCGTCAATGTTGATTCTACTCTGTGATATTTTCTGCATGCATAGCTGGAAAAGGGAGGCTCTCTCCTTCTTAAACAATGGCGGCAAGTAGTATCCTGGGGTCCACATGACATCGGCCACATCCCCTCTTCTTTGTCCTTTGTACTTTCCTGCTGTTACCAACATTTTGTCATATTCCTTATTCCCTTTTTCTGCCTTCCTCCCCTTGGATGAGTCCTTCCATTGGGTTCTAGCTGTTTCCCTACTCATCCTCTTTTCCCTCGTCTGTCTTCTTACAGTGAATTCTCTTGATGTGTCTCTTTAGTCCATGTCTCGATGCATACATTCCCTTGCATATGCTACATCGTATCGTTCTGGGTTGGTGTATTATCTCAAAGTGTTCTCTCCTGCCACCTTCTGTAGGCCACACCAGTGGACACCAGTTACATTTATACCCTTCCCCTATATACTGTTCTCCGTCCTCCAGGTAGTATTGCCTGTCTGTGTCCTCTCCTGTACTTTCTGTTTGTGTATCTACCTCCCTGGTGTCTTCTCCTCCACTTTTCCCTTCTATTATAATATTTAGCCTCCAAGCTTTCCTTGTCTGAGTGGATGCTTCCTTCGTTTGTTTGTTTGTTACTTCACTATCCTTTCTGATCTGTTTCCCTTTCTTGGAGTAATCCAGTGGTTCCTCCTGTTCCGTCTCTCCTTCCTCCCCTACCCCCTGCCTCTTTCTTTTGTATTCTATCTCCCTTTTTCCCTTTCCTACCTTCCTTCCTTCCCTTATTCTCCAATTCTTTTCCTCTCCAGTTATGTAACCCTCCTTTTCCGGGTCCCCTTTCCTGAAGCATGGGGTTGTGGCTTCTCCGTAGTAATACCTTCCTTTCTTTTCAATCCTCTTACTTCTCCTTACTATCTCCTGTCTCTTCTCACTCTCCCTTTGGCTTGCCGACTCCTTTGATGTCTGATATGTCCAGTAGTCCTGTAAAAATTCGTCCAATTCCTGTATTTCCTCCCCTTCCTCGTCGGTGAACCTATTGTTTCCACCTTCTTCTTCTCCCTCGCTTATAGTTACTATCTCCTTTAGTGTTTCCCCTTCACCTATGGTTGGGTTTTCCTCCTTTCTGCTGTCCCTTTCCATCAATATCAGTTGATTGTCCTCTAGTTGGCTGATTAATTGTCTTACACTTATGTCGGCTCCTTTATACCTGTTGTGTTTTCCAGTATACTCTTTCATTGCCTTGTCACTTCCACTAGTATGTCTCTGTATGGCCTCAGTGGCCCTTTCCTCTCAATCCTAGTGGTGAGGTTGTATCTGGTTCTCCCCTTTGTGTTGAGCTGCTCCCTGTTTGTGCGGGTACGTCTGTATGCTTGGAGATGTGCATGGGTACTGCCGCATTGTGCCCTCCCCCCTTCCCCCCACCCTCCTTACTCGCTGGAGCTGCTCAGCTGCTCCCTTCCTTGGCGTGGTTGTCTTTTTATTTTGCCTTTAGGTATCACCACCTCATCGCTTATTTCTTCCTCACTCCTAGCTTTAGCTGCTAATTGCTCTATTCTGTCTCTTCTTTTTCTCCTCTCTGTCGCTCTGTCCGCTCTGGCTGTCTTCTTCTCCTGTCTCTGTTTCTCTAATTTCTCCTTCTCTTGCAGTAATTGCCTACTTATGTCTACATTTTTAGTTCTCCCTCTTTTCTTTGTTTCCCTTTGTTCTTTTTGTTTTTCGTCGCTCTCCTCTTCCTCGCTACTAGCTCTCTGTCTCTTGCTCCATTTCCCTAAAATTTTCTCCTGTTTGTCTCTTTTGTCTGTTAAACTTTGGGCAATTCTAATGGCTGCCCGCCACGTTTTTCTATCCACTCCCGGAATGTTCTGTTCGGGTGTGGCCCGGCCAATATTATCAGGCCCTACCACCCTATCGGGGGGGCGGATTTGCTCCTCTGGGGACCCCCCCTCACTCCTCTGAGTGTCCGAGTCACTGTCCTGAGTGTCTCCTGAATTTCTCTGTTCATTTTGGGTTCTCTTATTTTCTTCGTGAATGACATTCGGTTTAGGCCTCCCTATGTTGGGTTGGGTTGGCTCTTCCTGAGAGCCGCTGCCTTCTATCTCGAGCATGTCATCCCTTCGGGTTGTGTGATCCACGGGCTTTATTCTGTTACCTGGTATTCCTACTATTTCTCCCTCCCCTTCCACTATTGTTTCCAAATACGCTCTTTTCAGCTTGTTTACATTCGTCAGGTGTCCTATCATCTTTCCAGTTTTGATTGATCTCAGCTGTACCCTATTGTCTCCCTTGACCTCCTGTATCCTGTATGGTCCTCTATACTTCCCCGCGAACTTGGATACATTGTTCTCTGCACACATGGGGTCATAGTACCAACAATATTCTCCCTCTTTGAAGGCTACCGGCCTTGCTCCTTTGTCCAGCCTATCCCTCATTTTGGTTTCATATACATTGACGTGTTCCTTTGCCATTTGCCTATATAGCTCTATACAGTGCTTTGTCCTTATGAACCACTCAGCCTCACTGCCCACCTGTGGTTCCTCCCTCTCCTCGGGGTAACCTATCGGCGTAGGGTCCCTTCCAAACATAAGGGTATAGGGCGAGTGTCCCGTTCTCAGGCTGATATTGCTCCTGATATTCCATAGTGCTATTCCTAGCAGATCTGGCCAGTACTCGTGATCCTCTGTCACATAACATGCTATGACGTCCTCCAATGTTTTGTGCAGTCTTTCTGCTCTGGCATTTCCGGTCGGATTTCTCGAGCTTGTGAACCTTTGTTTACATGTCAGCCGGGCTGTAATTTCCCTGAACATTTTCCCCAGGTATGTGCTTCCTCTGTCACTACACATTACCTCTATTCTCCCGTACCTACATGCCATTTGTTGCAAGAACACTGTAGCTGCTGTTGTGGCTGTACAATCCTTGGTACAGAACGCCTCCGGCCATCCCGTGAGCAGGTCTATGAAGGTCATTATATATTTGTAGCCTTCTTTAGATTTCCTAATCGGTCCTATGAAATCTGTCTGTACTACCTGCCATGGGTAGTCTGGCATGTCCCAAGACCTGGCCTTTGCCCTAAAATGCGGTGCTCTCTTCCTAAGGGCGCATCTTTCACACCTCCTTACATATTCTACTATGTCCATGTACATGTTTTTCCAGTAGAACGATTCCACTAGCTTGTTGTTTAGTGCTGTTGTTCCTATGTGGCCCCCACACAATATGTCGTCGTGCATCAGGTATAACACCCTAGGTATCATACTTTTAGGTACCATTGTGCGTGCCTTCACTTCCATGCTTCTCTGTGTCTTCTTCTTTCTAGGATCACTGAACTTATATAATATTCCCTGTTTTATACCCATGAAGCCTTCCTTTGCTAACACGGCCGCCGCTTCCCTTTCTGATTCTGGTAGTACCCCTTTCATCAGATAGTCCATTATGGGTCTACATTCAGGGTCTTTCTCTTGTTCGATTCTGATCTCCTTTTGTGTGATCTCTTCCCTCCCTACTGGAATATCTTCCGGTTCATCCTTTTTCACTCTGGCCTGCTTTCTGGGTCTTCCTTCTATGATATCCTTCAGTGGCCGGTCATACCTGTTGGTTTCTCTTTGTGGCTTTGGTTGTTGTTGTGGTGTTACTTCCTCTTCGCTGCTGGAGGTTGTATTCGTTCCGCTTGAACTCCCAGTCCCCACTTCTATTGCCAACAACTCACATCCTACCTCTGGTTCAAATTCCTCTCCTTCTTCCTCCACTCCTATTTCCTGATCGCTTAATGGCACCCTAGATATAAAATCTGGTAGGTAGTGTGTCTTTCCCGGTTCGTACTTTATCTCATAGTTGAAGTCTGTCAGTGCCAAGCTCCATCTTATCAACCTCTTTGAAGGCGCCTTTGCTGCTTGTTGTAGTAGTGGTATAAGGGGTTGATGGTCTGTTATTATAGTGATTCTAGACCCTCCTAGCATGTTTTCAAAGTGTTTTAATGTCTTTATCACAGCCAATCCTTCTTTCTCCGTTATGGTATAGTTTGTTTCACTTTTGGTGAATGTGTATCCATAGTAGATGACTGGTCTCATTACGCCGTCCTTCAGGTGGCATACCGCACTGCCGCAGGCCATATTTGATGCGTCCGTCAGTATATAGAAATGCCCTCCTATCTCTGGGTGTACCAGCAATGGTGGGCTGGTCAGTTTGTCTTGTATTGTTTTAAATGCTCTTTCACATTCTTCCGACCATACAAACGGTACGCCTTTCCTCAACAGTTTGTTCAGTGGCACTGCCAATGTGGCGTAATTTCCTACAAATTTGTTGTAATAATTACACAGCCCCTGAAACGACTGTAGAGTTTCCTTGTTGTTTGGTCTACCGAATTCTTGTACTTTCTTTATTATCCTAGGCTGTGTTCCCAGTCCTTTTGCGTTTACTGTGTGCCCGAGAAAATTTATTTCTTTCTTTCCCCATTCACATTTGGATGGTTTTACCGTGAGTCCTGCTCCCTGTAGTGCCTTCAGCACTTTCTCCACATTTTCTATGTGTGATTGTACGTTAGGGTCGAATATTATGATGTCGTCTAAGTAGGCCAAGCATGTTCGTGGCATTAGTCCTGCCAGTGCTAGTGACATTATTTTTGTGAACTGCCATGAGCTTTGTCTCATGCCAAATGGTACTCTCTTCCACTGGTACACCCCCAGCGGTGATGCAAATGCTGAATACTTCCTGCTATCTGGGTGTAAGTCACATTGATGGTATCCGCTTAGTAAATCGATACATGTGAAAATAACTGGTTTTCTATAAGCCATGTATAGGAACAAGCTTCTAGCTGTTGGTGTTGGATAGGTGTCGTCTTCTGTCATCATGTTCAGCACCCTATAGTCTGTGCATAGCCTGGGCTTACCGTCCTTTTTCTGTACTACTACCAGAGGGCTGCGCCACGCGCTGTTACTGGGTTCTATTATACCCAGTTTCAACAGCTGTCTGATCTGCGTGTCTATTATATCCATTTTCTGTGGGGAATATCTGAATTGTCTGGCTTGACATGGTCCCTTTGACTCGTCCACTCTTATCTTCATTGGTTGCCATGTGCAGTGTCCTATCTCCTCCATACTGAACGCCAATGTGTCTTTGTTTCTGACTAGCATCTTTTTAAACTGTATCTGTTCTTCCTGATTCATACATGTATCGGGCATTTCTAGCTTCATTATCTTTTCTTCCTTTTCTGTGTTTCTGCCCTCCTTTTGTTGTCCCTCTCCCCATCTTGTGCCTACCTGTTCTGTTTGTCGGGTTCTCTCCTCCCCGTTGTCTTTATATATAGCCATACACTCCTTTATTGACTTATCTATTTCCAGGTGTCCTAATGTATTCTCTAACCTGAGATGGTCTGCTCTCCCCTCTTTTGCATATGCTAGCACGTCCCACCTACCAATGAATATTGGATCCGGTGTGGCATTGCACACTTTCGTAAACCATCCTCTATCCGTGTAGTTTAAAGCATGTTCCACTCCTGCTACGGTGAGGTTTGATGGTTCCAATCTGACCACTTCTCCATATCGCCCACTGTCTCTCCTCCAAGGTGCTACCTGTATTATTTTCTCTTCCCATGGTTTTATCACCATGCTGCCTATGCTTGAAACAGGGTCCCCTGTGAACAACGTTACTTTCCCTTCTGTCATCTTAATTTCTGCCTGTGTGTCATTCAGTAGGTTTCTTCCTATTATAATGGGGTACATCAGTTTGTCTACCACGTAAAATTGGTAGCATACCCCTGAGCCCTGCAGGTTACATTTCAGTCTCACTATCTCCTTTAGTTTTCTGTCTGTCTCGTCCCCTAATTTTACTGATATCTCTTTGACTTCCTTTCTTTCCCAGATCTGGTCTTCATTTATCTCCTCCAATGTCTCCTTTGATATAAAGCAGTCTGATGCTCCTGTATCTACTAAACCATAGTATGTTCTCCATCCTATGTTCATCTCTATAAACATAGGTGACTGTCCCTTCTCTTCCATGGGTCTCGCTGATCCGTCCCTGCTTAACAGGTTTAATTCCGGGGTTGGAACGGACCAGCCACTCCGTTTCCCTGATTTGGTCCTTCCCTCCTGCTCTGGGGCATTCTCATTCTCATACTCTCCCTATATTGGCTCAAGTAGTAACATTGGTCCGTGGTGTGTGTGCTAGTGTCGTGGATGAGACAGTACTTTCCCCTGAATCCTCCTGCCGCGCCAGGTGGTTGCTCCCCTATCATCCTTACGTACTCTCTTGCTCTCATTGAACCCTTTTCTCTGCTGTCCATCTCCTCTGTTTGTCCTTGTATCCTGTTGTTCATGTATTGATTGGCATTCCCTCTGTACCCATTTCCTCCTCCTGCGGTTCCCCCGTTGTTCCTTCCATCCCTGTTATTCCATCCATTTCCTGCCGTATTGTTGTTCGTCGTCTGTGTCCTTTGGGGTTCCTGTCTGTTGCCGTTGTTATAATCACCTCTTCTGTCTCCCCCTTTGTTTTCCTGCCATGTTGTCGGTACCTCATTCTTTTCCGACCATTGGTTCCTGTATTCCATGGCGCACATCTCCATCATTCTGTTCATCTCTCTCTCATTTCTTTCATATCCCCTTAGACTGTTATCTGTTGTCTCATATACCTCGGCCATCCCTAGCTTTACCTTTCTTCCCTGTCTCCTTCTTTCTATGGATTCCAGTAGTTCTGCCTTCTGCACCGCTGCATTGAATGTTAACTGGGTTGTCTTTTCTAATTCTTCCGCGATACTGTCTTTTACCCCTGATACAAATACTGATATCATAGATGAATCGTCCTTGCCCGGTCCGTCATATTCCTTCACCTGCAGGGCAAAATCCCGTACTGACTGACCCTTTTCTTGTTTTAAATGAGTCAGGTCCTGATGTTTTTGCCATGGGGATCTATTGTCATCGAATGTGTCTTTCAGTATCTTCCTGACTTTATCCAATGAATCTTTTTCTCGTTCCTGTATGGCTTTCATCCAAGTGGCTGCTGCTCCTTTTATGCATAGTTTGACGTATTTTAATTCTATGTCTGGTGTCCATCCGCACACCCCCGAAATCATTTTTATCTCATCCAGAAATTCTTCATAGTCTTCACCTTGCTTTCCCGTAAAGGTAGGCAGCTTTAGGCTTGGGTTAGGCATGATGTCGTCTATTCCTCCCACTTCTACAGCCTCCTCCTCTTCTTGTTCCTCCTCCTCTTCTGGGTAGTATACTGTCTTCCTGTTATTTCTCTCCTCGTCTTCCTTTGCTATCCTCTCTCTTTCTAATCTCCTTTTCTCTGCCTCTTCTCTTTCTCTTATCCTATTATTGTTTGCTCTTTCCTCCCCTTCTTTCAATAATCTTCTTTTTAATATTTCCTGTCTCTCTTCTCTTTCCCTGTCTTCTCTGTCCCTATCCGCTCTTGCTTTCTCTATTCTCTTCCTTGTCTCTTCTAGCTTCCTATCTCTCTCTTCTGCTGCTCTTTCTTTGTCCTCCTCCTCGGTTGTTGTTGTTTTCTTACAATACCCTATCCCTATTCCTGGCAGTACGTCTTCATAAAGCCCCTGTTTATTTAGTCTCAATTGACTATCGCTGCTTCTACTTCTTCTGCCTCCCTTTCTGTGGTCTCCTTCCTCTTCCTCTCCACTACTCACGAGTCCTCCCTCACTACTACTTCTGCTTCTAATCGGTTCCCTTCTTTTCAGGCCTTGGCTCCTGTTCTCTTCATTTATCCCTTTTTCCTTTTCTCCTCTTTCTACTACCTTCTGTCCTTCCTCAGTTGTTGTTTCTTCTTCCTCTGTTCCTTTCTCTCTTGTTGCAGCTCTCTCCCACTTCCTTTTTGCTTCTTCTCTGTATTCTTCCTGTTGTCTCCGGTTGCTTCCTGTTATCCTCTGCTCCTCGTTTATATGGTTTTTTAATTGTACTATGTCTCTTTTCCTTTCTACCCTATTCCTTTCGTCTCCTTTTTCCTGTATCCCCTTCGCTTGTTCTTCCTGGCTCAGACCTATATTCTGTCTTTCTCTGTATATTGGTGTTCCTTTCTTTGCTGTTTCTTCTATGCTCCCTTTTTCCTGTAGCTGTATTATAGCTATTTTTGGGCTTTGTAGTCTTTGTTGTATCCCTACCTGTGTTATTATTGCTTCTCCATCCCGTGCATGCTGTAATACATATTCCTCTGTTCTTTTCTGTGTCAATGATTCTTCTGTCTCACTGTCTTCCTGCTCCTGTATTATATTGTATTCCTTAAAGAAAGGGCTCGTTATCTCTCTTTGTATTGGTGTTAGACTGATTTGTTCCCCTCCTATTATTGTTGTACCATCTTCCCCTTCATCTGTGCTATATGTCTTACTAGTTGCTGGAGTTCTGTCTTTCTCGTTTTCTGTCCCTTCCCTTTTTCTCCCTAGTCGTTTTCTTTCTATGAATAACTTCCTAACTACTGTCTCTAAATGTCCCCCCTCTCCGAGGTTATGACTTAGAGGTGTGCCACTATCGGTGGCTGTGATCAGTTCTCCCTTTGTCTCCCCATCTACTTCTTCTCCTTCTCCCTCGCTGTATATACGCTCTGTAACTTTTACTATCGGAGTCTGTTCGTCTTGGTCTTTTTCTGTTTCTTCTTCTCTCTCCAACTCTTCCCCTTCCCCTTCTGTGCTCTCCTCTTCTCCTTCCATCCGTTCCTCTTCTGTTCTACTTTCTCCTCCTTCTTCTCCTTCCTCTTCTGGTTCTTCCTGTTCTAGTTCTCCAGCTTCCGATGCTTCTTCTTCCTTTTCCTTTTCCTCTTCCTTTTCTGATTCTTTGTTCTCCCCTTTTCCCTCGCCCTCCCCTTTTTCTACTGTTCTGTTCTGTGGTTCTCTGTTCTCTTGGTTTTCTGTTTCTCCCCCCACCTCTAAGTCATTGTCAGCTGCTCCAACCATGGCCCCGTGGGCCCCTCGCCGCTGCCCGTTTTCCACCTGTTCTTGTTCACTGTTTCTTACTGTAGGTGGTCCAGGTGATGTCCTGTCAGTTTCCTTATGTATTGGCCGGCACAGTACCGCCGACAGTCCTGGGTAGGGTGTTGCTCCCGTTGGTATAGGCCTTACCTCGGGTAGCTCTTCCCTTTCACCTGGCCGGGATGTGTGTGGTTTTTCTTTTTTCTTTCCTGTCTTAATTGCCACCTCTCTTCTGTTCCTATATCCTAGGCTTATCTCCTCTACCGCCCCTGACGATCTTAGCCCCCTCCTGGGTTGATCAGTCCCCTGTCGGAGGCTCCTTTCATCGATCTCTTCTTCTGTTGATTCCTCCCCTTCTCCTTCTGTGTCTATAAATTGTATATCCTCCTCTCTGTTTGTGTTCCTATATACTTGGTTCGTTAGCCCTATGTGTACTTTACTGCTGTGTCCTGTGTGCTCTATACCCTGCTCACCCCCTCCGGGCGCCCCCCATGGCAGCGAGCCGCTGGGCGGTACGGGGAATGGCGTCAGAGACATGAAAGTCCATCTCAGCCAAACCAGAGTAAACCACCATCTGGGCTATTGTTAATGTCCTATACAAACATAGCGTTTTAGTATACTTAAATGGGGTCCAACATTCGTCTTCTACACTCTTACTCTGTGGGGGTAAACTAGTCAGAGGTAGGCTTCCGCCCAAGGATAACGCAAGGGTAGTGAGATCCAGCTTTATTTGATGTTATGGATGTTATAATATATACAGAGCACTTTCACAGGTTTATATTGTAATCACAGCCTTCCCTTCATATATATAGAGATATGTACATCATTTCTATCATTTAGCTCCAGGGCTTGCATTGATAATTATACGCGACGGCCTTAGTCAAGGCAAAGTATACATATAAATATCCAGCAGGAATCCTTTATGGAATCCAGAATGTATAAGTCTCCACGCACTCAACCAATAAATACTTTCAACCTGATTTCAATTAGGCTATTATATGTCCACATCATAATCGTCGACATGTCTCGAAGACGACCTCATACGCTTCTCTATGATACCGATGGATCTGATAGCGGTTTTACGAGAACACAGGTGCAATCTAATGGTTACTCTCCGGTCACCACTATGGATCCGGGGTATACACATACTATCAGTTTCCAATTCATCAGGTCGGCCAGTCTATACAATTGACTCTCCAGCTCCATGCTTATAAAACCGGTATACTGTATCACTAACTCCATGGTTCTCTCCAGAATACAGGACTCCAGGTTAGCATGTGAATAGAACATTCCATATACAATTCCGGTGGCAATGTCGTTACACCATATCTCCAATTGAAACGTTATACATAAATGCACAGATTCCAATGATCTATATTTCCCAACGTCTAGATCACAAGACCGTTGTTAGTCAATGTTAAACCCATGTTAAACCTTTAGAACCACACACATACTCCTCAGGAGTTACACCGTGCCATTTGGTCTTCTCGATCGTACTCCCCCAAACGCTCACTGATAACTGACTGCGCTTTCCTTTCCCCCTAGGCTTATACTTGTTTCTTTTACTTTATTTCAGCTTCCCTTCATGACCACACCCAGCACCTATTGATTGCTTGTCAGCGTCATCTCTCATCTCTATTGATTGGCCATTAGGCGGCCCTACTCAAGACCATCCTGAATAAATTAGGCAGGGGATGGTCGCGGCCACGTTGTGTTCGGGGCCGGCCCTCAGCCTGTGTCGTCGCCTACCCCCTGTGCTGCTCTCGAGGCCCTAGTGATCGCCTCCTTCACCAGCTACCCCACCTGCTGCCCCTGAGGCCCTGGTTAACCGCCTCCTTCACTACCTACCCCACCTGCTGCTCTCGAAGACCCCGGCCACGGCCATCCTGGCCATATGGATTTTAACCCCGACGCATAGCCCCATTTGCCTGTACTACTTGCTCCCATCGCTGAGGCCGCGTTCCCCATTCGCCGTTCGTCTTCCCGATCTTAGCTTATCTCCTGACCTGGATTTTATACCGTTGTTATCTTTCCCACCAGCTGTGTCAGCCCGGATCCTAGTTTATTTGTTGCTTTCCTGCTCGGGCTCTAGACCCTGGCCACAGAGCTGAATATATTTAGTCCATATAACTTTGACTCTTATTGTGGCCAAGTCTACCATTACAGTACCTTCTAACATTATTTATACATGTTCCTTATATTCGTTATTTACTGCGTGGCCCGCGTACTGGGCTTGCCCGATTTACATGTGACTTAATGTATGCGACGACTTTCTTTTCTCTTATTATATTAATCTCACTGTACTTGTATCTTAAAGTGTACTGCTTCCCCCCACTTATTCAATGTATATCTACTATACCCATACATATTCATACATATATATGTACAGTTTCGCCCGTTCCCTTATGTTATATTATACATTATTTATCAATCAATAAATATATCCTCCAGACCTTTTTTTGCTCTTCTTTAGTTTTCCACTATAACCCACTACATGTGATTGTGGATGTTCTGTCAGTCTGTCAGTTGTACACTAGGAACTTTGAGATCAACTTGGGGTGTGTGTTTAGCAGATGACAGGTGAGCCTACATGTGTTTGTAGATGTTCTGTCAGTCTGTCAGTTGTACACTAGGAACTGTGAGATCGACTTGGTGTGTGTGTTTAGCAGATGACAGGTGAGCCTACATGTGATTGTGGATGTTCTGTCAGTCTGTCAGTTGTACACTAGGAACTTTGAGATCAACTTGGGGTGTGTGTTTAGCAGATGACAGGTGAGCCTACATGTGATTGTGGATGTTCTGTCAGTCTGTCAGTTGTACACTAGGAACTTTGAGATCAACTTGGGGTGTGTGTTTAGCAGATGACAGGTGAGCCTACATGTGTTTGTAGATGTTCTGTCAGTCTGTCAGTTGTACACTAGGAACTTTGAGATCGACTTGGGGTGTGTGTTTAGCAGATGACAGGTGAGCCTACATGTGATTGTGGATGTTCTGTCAGTTTTACACCAGAAACTTTGTGGACTGTGTCAAGAGGCACTAGTGATGTGTCAGAGACACTGGAGACGTGTCAGAGGCACTGGTGACGTGTCAGAGGCACTGGTGACATATCAGAGGCACTGGTGACGTGTCAGAGGCACTGGTGACGTGTCAGAGGCACTGGTGACGTGTGAGCTTTCTTTAGAGTAGGGAGGTGAGGGCTGAAGCCTCACATGGAAATGAAGTACTGGTGACCTCTCTTTCCAAGTTTTAGGTATTATGTTTTAATTAAATAAGGATAGCAGGTGATTGCTATTTGTTTAGTTTGTAAAAACATATGAAAGACCTTTTGTATACACCTTTTGATAGCTAAGGTATATATGCTATTTAGTGTACTATGTAACAACATAAGAAATTATTGTTGTTTAACTAAAAACTAAAAAGATCTAGTGTGTGTAACTAAATAAGTTAAAGTTACTGATTTATTTTAGTATCTAACAGAAGGAATACTGTTTACTCATTTGTGTGTTTATCTGAGAAACATAACTTGACTATTGAGTCATACAAAGGACTTTACCAGTTTACTGGAGGAAACCAAAAACTAACATTTAACACCAGTTTACTGGACATCATTTATAAGTCAAGATAAGGACTTTAAAAAAATATTGGACATTTAAATACTAGGTCAAGGACATAGACCTATATCTGAAAGACACTGAACATTATTTCTCTTTGGACATTCAGAAGGAGTACTGAAACTAATATATTTGAGAAGGAGCCTTTATGTTTTTGAATAACATTATCATCAATATGTAAGTCTCGAGAAGGAGTATTGAAATATGTGCGATCCTACATATTGTTAATCAAGGCGGCAAAGTTCCGACCTGCCACCTGGCGTGTAAATCATATAGTCACGTATGCTCAAATAAATGTGACGTCACAAGCTGTGGTCGCCATCATGAATGAAGACGTTCGTCCAGTCTCTCTGTCCGAATTACCAAAAATCTATATGTATATATATATATGTGTGTGTATATATATATACAACTGTGTATATATATATATATATATATATATATATATATATATATATATATATATATATATATATATATATATATATATATGTGAGCAGGCAGGCAGAAAGGGGTATCCCCGCGGGATTAGTACCATTTTTAGCCACTAGGGGGCTCCACCATGGCCTAAAATGAAAGAAACCGGCTAATACCTACTTTTTGGTACTTTTTTCTGGAGAATTCAGAAATTCTGTACAAAACATTCTATTTTTGGTGGAAAGCTTCCTTATTTGGAATGTAAAAAGAACGTTTTAGAGCCTAAATGGGTGTCTTTGTTGATATGTTTTGCCATGGAAACGTGATTTTCATTCCAAATAAAGAAAATGAAGTAGCCCATTAATAAAATGATTCACGAGGATTACTATGGTCAAAACAGAATAGAATTATCATTTCTAGATCAAAATCTATGGCCTATAGGATAAAAATATGTGATCGTTTTCTAATTATTCTAATTATGCTAATTAGATAGAGATATCTAGGAAAGTATGACACTTAGAGCTTATTCGGGTTTTGGATAGGGCAATGACCACCCATATTCATAAAGCCATTTCTCAAAAACTAGAGATGATATCTCCTTCTGTAATATATCACTGGAAACCTTATGATATCAATTTTAAAGTTGACATTTTGGTTGGATATCCCTTTTCGCTTGCCTGCACACACACACACACACACACATATATATATATATATATATATATATATATATATATATATATATATATATATATATATATATATATATATATATATATATATATATATACACTTGGAGCTACCTCTCTACGGCTCTGTTGACTCATATCTATCCATCTGATTGTAATTTATTTTGAAGAACGTTACTACCGGGCGGTGTCCTGCCTTGGTCTGGTCTTTGCTAATGTGTGATCTGCCGATATTGAACTGCCCCATCTGTGATGAATCTGATCAACTGCTACATGTATTGCATTGATCACGCGGAGAGCTGACTCAGTGAATATATTTGTGAATATGAACTCTGTAACAACCTTGGCCTTAATCTAAGGACTCTTCACATAGAGGATTATTGCCAATAAAAAAGTACTAAAGTCAAACTCAAACTATAGGCCATGTCCAGCAGTAGAGGGGGGGGGGCTATAAGGGTGTGTGTTTTTTTAAGCAGGGGCAAGGGATGTAGGCCTATGCAGCGTGGAACCTTTATTTTGAATGAAGCATATTCATAATACCAGTTATAGGTGAGACATTAAAGAAACCAGGGCTGGGCAAATATTGATATGCCGGAGCAAACCTAGATATCTATGGAGCAAAGTATTTCCAGATGCCCCCCTCCCCTCATCATCTTGTTTAACTTAAAAATTTTGATATTTTCACCTTTAATTTTGTGTGTTCCGGGGATACATTGCATCTATTATTGTGAAAAGGAATCTATAATTTTACCTTTATATTTGTGCATTATGTGAGATCTCTTTAAGGATATTGCTCCTGCAATGTAACTATATGGAAAATATATACCTTTAGATTGGCGCACTCCAAGGAATTGTGGGCACATTTAGAAATGCCATCTTCAGATTGGTGTGTTTTGTGGGAGTTTAGAGGTACATTGCTCCTAGAAAATTTACTAAATTTGTAATCTAGGAGTATTATAAGCATTTGGGGACACATTGCAAGAGGACAATTTTGAAATTCTGCCTTTCAATTGGTGTGTTCTGTTGAGTTTTGGGGACATACATTTCCCAAAGAAAGTTATAGATAGGTTTCTATCTTATGGGAGTTGGGACATATTGTTTCAAAGTAAATCTACTGTTAGCTTGGTATAGGCTATCCTGAGGATTTGGGGGACACATTGCAGTAGACATACTACAATTATAAAGATGTATGCCACTTGCTTTGGGAGCATGTTTTGGGGCTGCCTTTACATAAATGTGTTCTGTGGAGTCTTGGGCCTGAAGGATTGTTGCCCCAGGAGAACTTTAGAATTTGGAGACTATCAATTGCTTTATTTTGAACGGTTCAGCTGGGGCATATTAATCTGAGAAATTTTAGAAAATTTATTGTTTTATTGGAGTATTCTGTTTCTGATATTAAAGTGTCAGGATGGTGTTTCTCCACAAATATACGGACGTCTGTAAATTTGCGGACGTCCGTAAATACACTCTCCATATATTTGTGGAGCTCCGCAAATATAGGCCTATATGTCTTTTTGGTACTTAAGCATACAGATACGGACCGCCGTATATATTTGCGGACATCCGTATATATTTGCGGAGCTCCATAAATATATATGTGGATGTCCGCATATTTACGGACGTCCGTATATTTGTGGAGAAACACCATCCTGGTATGTTGCTCTGAGGAATATAGGAATGCTACTTTTAGATTAGTGCTTTGTTTGTTTGTTTGTGTAGTTTAACGTCCCACTGACTATGCAGGTGAGACTTACTCAAGTTTCAGTTTTTCACAAGTAAGAAGGTAGGCCGAAGGCCTACCTCGGATGATCGTATCCAGGATGATCGAATCTATGAGATTAGTGCATTTTTCTGGCATATATAGGGTGCTCTGGGTGAACCTTTATTTACCCCTAGAATGGTCTATTCTGAAGGGTTGGTAGGTAGGCCTGTGTTAGATAAAATTATAGAAATAGCCCTTACTGTGGTTCTAATTGGAATATTTACAAACTTCTTTTAGGCTAGATTTAGAAAGCCCAGACTATCCCCAATATCCCTGTCGCATTTTCCAATGCCCCTGTCGCATATTTTTTGCGACATTGCGACAGGTGCCCAGCCCTGAGAGACTTCAATAGCCCCTTAGATCGGGGGGGGGGGGGGGGGGGGGGGGTCGTTATCTCGACCCCCCCTCCCCCTCCCCCCCCCCCACTAGGCCTACGTTTGGATTTTGAGAACCCCCCCCCCCCCCCCACTTTTCCTATTTACCCCCTCCCCCCGCCACCGACAGCTTTATTTCATTTTATCATTTATTTCATTTTACCACCCCCCCCCCCCCCCCCCCCCCAGCTGAAAATAAAGGACTCCGCCCTATTAAAGTCTACATGCCGGACATTTTTTTAGGAAGTGGCGCGCACCTGCCATCTGGTGGTAAACGCTATCACTACTGAATTATTTTCCTTGTTGTTAGCGGCGGTCATAACTTCTCAGCAGCACCAAAACAACATGGTTGCTGGTCATGGGAGATCGCTTGGGCTGGGCCATTTTCTTGATATTTTTGCTAGCTATTGATGGCCAATTTACACAATCATATGAAGCGAGAAACAACTCATGTCAACGTGATTGTTTGACACAGGTTTGTTGTTATTGTTCATTTCATTATCCCACAATCTTGGTCCCAAAGTGGCACCGATTGGAGTGTCACTGGACTTGCAGTTACACTTGTCCACTGTCAATGATCTGACAGGTGTCATTGACCTACAGAAGGCACGCCCATTTCTAAGGTGCACTATATCTATATACATGTAGCACTTTGTCACATCTTAAGGTGCCAGTGTATTCCAAATGGATTGTTTATTTGGGTTGGTATCTATAAACTAAATCAGTAACTGTCGGATCATGTGGCTGATGTGCTGACACAATTGTTGTTCCACAAGACTCAACTTCTCAAGAGGATATAGACTAGAGCTACCTGATTCATGAGCCTACCTGTGTGACTGTTCTACTCGATTATAACTACCGGGTAGGCCTATACCTCGGGTCTATGCACTGTTATTAATGGGGCGATCCTTAAAGGCAAATACTTATGATAGGCCATAATACCATTGGTATTGTCACTTAAACACTATAGGCCCTAGGCCTACTATAGGTAGCCTATGCTATAGCCGAATATAGGCTACATCCAGTGTAGGCCTACTATTCTAGACCTAGAAGGCACATAATGCTATAGCCTACCAGGTAGTAATATAATGGACTATCTAGATCTATAGGCCTATGCCTACCGGTGCTATAGTAGACGTAAGAACGGCCTATATAGGCCTACCGTACATGTATAGGTCATTCAAAATTAACACAGTATAACCTATAGGCTTACTGCTTAGTGGATACAGATCTATACACTAGAGGCATAGGATTAGGTGGATAGGGGTGTTATTTATAAGGCAAAATGATGTAGGCTTAATGGGAGACTGATGGGGTGAATTGAGGATCGAAGTCTAGCTCATATTACAGATGGATTAGATAGATCTATAAAGCCCTAGCTACCGTAGACTCCCTTTTTAAGTGGATGTACCCTGATACATTAAGGCAAGACTACCGTAATAACTTAACTAAGTCAGTGCACTCCCTGAAAATTGACAACTTAAAACAATATAATAGAGATCACATCATGTATCTGTCAAGTTGCGATATATACGTACTTGTGATAATTGCTTGTTTTAGATATAGGCCTACCTGTACTGAACTATTCTCAAGTGTGACAAGATATGCTACCAGTACTAGTAGTCCGATAGCCTCAGCTAGAGTTGGGCCAAGTGCCCATGCCTAATTCTAACAGCAGATGACAGATATCCTGATTCGATGGTGTAGGCATATGCTTTGTAATTTACTAGTGTTGCCGAAAACTTTTTACGCACACAGGCCAGTGTGGCCTGTGTAGCGAGATCATACACAGGCTATCTGTCTTCTACATAGGCCACATGAAACTACCGTGGTGTATTGATGTCATAAAGGTCAATTAAAACTCAAATATACAAATAAAACGTATTGAAAATGTGTGAATTAATTGATAATGGTTACATAGCCATAACTTTGCTTCTGATAGGACTATATGAAAAAATCTTTCACTTTTGGAAATCTGAGATCATTGCCGGCCATTGTGGCCGGTGTCAAAGCAACATTGGCCATTATGACATTACACCGGCAAAAGCCAATGTGCCGATGTCATTTCGGCAACACTGATTTACATAACGATTAGATGTCAGTTAAGAGTTCAGTCTACCGGTAGATAGCCTAACACTATTTATGGAAATCTTTTGATACGAATTTGTGATCCTTTGAGAGAGATATTGAATGAGAACATAAGAAAATGGCAGTGTGAACCGTGACTTTGATTGAATAAAAAAAATCTTACAATCTTAGTCTGTATACATAAACCTACCATGAAATCCAATTTAATTGATAAGGCTTACCATATTCTATTTGCTTACTGAGAGACAAAAAGAAAGTTCAGTTCATGGCATGACTTCATAGTGACAACAGTTTCAATAACCCTCTTATATAATCACATAACTATAGTATACCGGTTCACGTTCACATGTAGGCCAATTACATTAGGTGTGCATTATTTGCACTTATGAGGAGTGTTTGAAAGGTTACATGCTTAAGATTAACTTACGGCATGAGCGGTTATATATATAGACTTATACATTGCACACGTTCTTAACTTTGTTACGTAACTGATAAACCTTTAAGCTAATTCATATGGCACTATTATAACACCCTGTTTTATCATTATGAATAAGATGTGTGTATATATTAATGATAAGATATACAATCTGGCTATGAGAGAAAATAGAAGGACCAACATGATTGGTACTACATATTAAACTACATATAAACACGTGCAATAAGCTATGCTTCTAACAACTAGATATGCACACAGTTTGAACAACTTTTCTTTTAAGAGTTTGGTTTCATAGACAAGACTGCTGAGGCATATCTGGGTGAATCTCTTTTGATACATTGAGTGGCCAATTGAGTGGACCTCCATTTCATTGCTGAAACTAAAGTTGACTTACCACACATATGTGTGTCGTAACTTTCAGATTAAAATAGATCATATTTTCCCTTTTAGGACGATGCAGAATCATCGTGCATTTCAACTTCTGATCCAGGTATGTAATTTGCTACTGGCTTCACGTGTACTTAACATACATCCATATATATTTTTAAGTCTTTATCCTTTTCACGGAAAGGATGCACATGGGCAACGACCCTGGGATATATATGCAAAAGGAAACAAATAGTGTCAACATAGTAACAACAACAAAAACATAGTGATACAGCTCACTCCTTTTAACCATAACTGAGATTCTGATTGACAATTATAAATCTGATTGACAAGCTATAGTATATATTTATAAAGGTTTTTGGAATGATGTATCTTTGCTCTACTTCTGAAGTTCTCAACATCTATTAGAACGTATGTGAAAGTTTGCAGGAAATAATATAAGAACATGATATATATATCATATTTCTAAAGCATTTGAGAATCCACCAACCCAGCCCTGCTGTTAATAATGACCACTCCCTATTAATAGGGTAAGAATTGCAATTTCTAATTCCCCTTTACCCTATGTTCATCCATTCACGTCCTCTAGGGTGCAACACTCTGGATCCATCATTGGGCCAGGAGGTAACCCAGGTTGAGGGCCCCCTGGTGAGAGTGACGCGTATTACAGTAACACCGCGGGCCTACAGTAGTCAGTACGTCGTCACCCTCAACTGGATATCTCCTGTTTTTGGTAAGTCCTTTTAGGTTAGCACCAGCAGACATTGAAGTGCCACAACATCCTATCAACAGTCTGTACAAAAATAAGGCACACTTTTATCTATTCACTTTGATGATTCAATTCAATTTTTCTCTAATTTAAAGTCATTATAATGGTACATAACAAGTGCAGTATTAAAGGGCTACTGAACAGAACTTGTAGGATTAGAAAATAGGGTACAAGAGTTACCGTAGTTACAGCAAGTGATACAGTGGACTTTTATTTTTTGATACCCAATCCCACTTATTTGGTGTATTCTATGTTAAAAACTAGATACACACTATTACTATCAGCGATGTAAGTACCAATGGACGGTGAAAGTGATTGCCCTCAGCCATGCACTTACATCAAGAAGCCCTAAGCTTCTTGCTTACATATCAACACATGACGCACATTGCACTATGTATTAACCCTACTCAGGCTACTGTAAGAGTTGAACCTCAATTTACTTCACTAGACAGCCCAGTACCTAAGGCCACTTAAAAAAGATTATCAGTTTTACAGACACCGCCCGCATCACTTAGAAGGGGCCGCATCACTGCTTTTTATTCCATTTTTCCCTAAAAAAATATTTTAAAATCCGCATCAACTGAAAAAATGCTCCCTCAAAACAAAAGAACTTCATATCTCAGCTATTATTTGGTGTAGAAACATAATTAAAGTAGCATATTATTCCTTATTTCTATGTTTTTAACTAGGGCACATCAATTACATGGTTAACAATTGGATTTATGTAGGGTAATATATAGAAATAGTACATTAGAAACAATATTGAGTAAATAAAAATAAAAAAGGACCTCCCTCGTCAACCAAAAACAAAATAAAAATAAAAAGCCTCCCGCCCTCACCACTTTTTTCAGAAAAGTATCCGTAAAGCTGATAATTTTTTTTAAGTGGCCTAAGTCATTCCATCCGTAATCACCCATACCGCGTTTAGTCTTAGGAGAACCCATGTGATTCATTCTGCTGTATTTTATAGTGGATACCAATTGAACATTTGAAAGGGAAGTTGAGGGTGACAAGAGATTGGCTCAGAAGAAATTCAGATATAATTTGAAGCAATGCAATTGCAACAAGAAATACCTCTAATAAAGGCTTATGCCTATACACACACCAAAGAGAGGAGGGAGGGGTGCTGTGGACTTTATCAATCCATGGACAGAAATACTACTTTTACTACTTTTGCAAGCCTACTAGGAATTCCGACTTTTTCCCCAGCCTTCTTGTATTAAACTTTCAATTTCCTGCAGTAGATTGGCCAACTCCTAGTTGAAATTTAAACGGTGATACGGAACATGGGTTAAGCTCTGAATCCATCCCAATCCCCATTTACTAGCATTCAGTGATCATAGGTAAGGCACCCAACTTAATGTGTCGTTAATTATCAGTGCTTATTAATCAATGCACCTGCCAAGCTATCAAAGATGGCTCACCACAGGCCCGGTAGTTACCCTGCGCCCATGTTTGTAGATGTCCAGAACGCCACCAGAGGGCTCCGGGTGCAGTGGCAGGCGCTGTCGCTGGCACCCGGCGGTACGTGCACTGCGGGCAGCGACAGCAGCAGCACCTCTCAAGATATGCCTGCATCCGCAAATACCACACATTGCCAAATACTGCACTTTGTACATTCCCCAAACTCATCTACAGTCTCACCGGTAAGTCACCACTGCACAACCCGCTTTGTTTACATAAAGTGAAGGATTTCAAAGTACTATATTAAGGTCATTACAATGTCTTAAGTATGTGAATTAAGATCATCTTCACAACATGAAGCACAGTTTCTTTCTTTAATATTATGTAAAGAAAACCAGTCCTTTAATATTAATGCAACCCTAAGTCCCTTACTACCTATAAATATAAGTACCTTCACCCCAGCCCCAAAATAATTTGACAAGTATCCGTATCCCCAACCCACGAATGCATGCAAATCATCTTCTGTTTAAATCAAAATCTTCAAGGGGCAAAAGATAAGCTCTGTGGAATACTACTTAAAACTTTTAAAAATAGAACATTTGTTAATAAACACCTTGACATGGTTAACGTGTGCTCCTCTCATCCTTGCTGTGCAGAACACCCGGTGGTGCTATACAACCGATCACCCGAGCCGCTGCCAAACTATCACCCTCTCCTCCCTGCATGGCAATGCGTCGCTCACTGTTACCGTCCTCATGCCACCTAACCTAACTGTCATCGAGGGTAGGTCATGCATAACACTCGTACCCATTTGGCACATATTAACTTTGCATTGATATTTTATGCCGGAAAGCATATTACTCATGAAATAAATAAAAATATTAAAAAATAATAATAAAAATACTCATGATGATAAGGCTATTGAAATGAGGATTAGCTATGTTGCTAGTAATAGTCCCTTGTGTAAAGTTGTGATGCAGGTCAGAAATATATATCCTTTCTATTTACTTTCTGTATTAGAACCACCTGCAGTCTCGGAGTGGAAGACCCCAGTTAGTGTTGTAGTCAACGAGTCACTCCGATCAATATTAGTGTTGATCCAGACTGCGCCGATCGAGTCAAATATCACATCTTACCATCTAAGACTAGTCTTACTAGCAGACGGCAGCACGATACAAGACCAGCAACTGGCTCAGGTAATAGTTGTTGACTTATATAATGTGAGAACAGATTTTTACTGGACATCGATTCTCTCTCTTTGTAGCTCTATAGTGATCGATGCCCAGTTTTATACTTCAGACCAGTGGCTCATTTTGGCTGTTTTTTGCCTCACAGATTGCTTCTAGGACAAAATCCTGACTAGGTGCCAATATATTCTCTATGCCAATGTGTAATATGAGGGTAGAAAACACTGGAACCTCAGTTAGAAAAAATCCTACTGAACAGTTTTTGAGAAAATTAGGGTTTTGTTGCATATTTTTGGTGTTTTTAGTACATTTCCTACATAAACCGTGAACGCCAGCATTTCTCACTTTTCAGGTGTTTAGAATCAGAATTTGACTTTTTTTTATTCGCAGTAGGATTTCTGAGTATCGAGCCATTCTAGAAAAGCTATTCTTTGGAAAAAATACTTAGTATTTCTTGATGATTTTCGTTGCACAAATTTAGGGTTGTAATATAAAAATTGCATTGTCATCCAATCAAAGTGTTTATGCACTGTTGATGGTCACCCCCTCCCACCCACTTCACTCTGCATTGAAGGAGAACAGGCAGGGGAGGTTCATGTGTCCGTATATAGCTGTTGACCTGGGTGCTGGGTGCATTTTTAATTTATGGGGTGCCAACTGTTCATGAAAGAAAAATCAAATAGAATTTTTTTTTTTTTTAGTATCAGATTAATGCAACTACAATTCGTAATTTAGCACTTAAAGCATTGTATTTGCATTAATATGAATAGTAGCCACCTTATGGGGTGCCAACTATTCATGAAAGAAAAATTGATAAGAATTAGTTTTTTATTAGCATTAAATTGATGCAACTACAATTCGAGATTGCATTTTAAGCATCTTAAATCAATGGTAGTCATCTTAAATATATGGGGTGCCAACTGTTCATGAATTTTAAAAAAAGAATAGAATTAGTTTTTTTATTAGTATCAGATTAGTGCAACTACAATTTGTGATTGCACTTAAAGCATTGTGGCATGCAATGACTGGTAGCCACCTTGAATGTATGGGGTGCCAACTGTTCATGAAAGAAAGAAAAGAAAGTATTTTTTTTAAGAATCAAATTAATGCAACTGCAATTCAAGATTGCATTTAAGCATTATGGCATTCAACGACTGGTGGCCATCTTGAACCTATGGGGTGCCAACTCTTCATGAAAAGAACAACTAAATTGGAATTTTTTAACAGTATAAAATTTATGCAACTACATTTCAAGATTGCATTTAAAGCATTGTGGCATTCAATGAATGGTGGCCATCCTAAACCTATGGGGTGCCAACTGTGTTTGAAAAAGGTATCAAATAGAAATTTTCTTATATGAATTATACAAATTAATGCAACTATAATTCTTCATTGCACTGAAAGCATTGTGGCATTTAGTAAATGGTAGCCATCTTGAATGGGTTGAATGAAGGAAAAATCAAATAGGATTTGTTTTTTTGATAGTATCAAATTAATGCAACTACAAGTCAAGATTGCATTTCAAGCATCGGGACATTCAATGAGTGATAGCCATCTTGAATCTATGGGATGCCAACTGTTCATGAAAGAAAAATGGAATAGATTTTTTTTTTATTAGTATCAAATTACTGCAAATGCAATTCGAGATCACATTGAAAGCATGGTGGCATTCAATGAATGGTTGCAATCTTGAATCTTTAAATGAACATACACACAGACATATTCATAGGCATGAACATGGTGTTCTCCTTCATATAGATATTCATGGATTTCTACTTCTACTAAATATAGATTTCTGTTGGAAGGATTCTGTTACATGGATGTCGATGTCCAGTTTTAGATATATATCCATATAGTGCATTGGAGTGCTATAATGTTGGACTGCTGTATATTTGATGTTATGGAATGCAACTATTTTGTATAATTAATCGTGTTCTCACCGATAGTTCAAACATTGAGGTATTCTAGTAGATGAGTATGATCCTGTTCGTACACAATATACTTGATTGCTCTATAAGATCATACATGTTGTGAACTCATGGTACTTAATTGTATTTTCACAGAACGAAACTTCAGCAACGTTTGCAAATGTTACTATCAAAGGCATCTACGTTGTTCGGGTAAGTCAATATGATACTTATTTTTCAAACGATCAAAAATCAGTGTAATTTAAATGGGCCTTGAACCACCCTAGTAGCAAGCCCGCACGGGGCCAATTTGGTTTTAGCTCGGATTTGCTGTTTGAAGTCGGGCAAAACTGAGCTGGGTTTCATGTTGGGCAGATGGCTGGGCTGAAGTGTGGCCCCGATCGGGCTGCCCATTTTGGGCTCAGATCAGTTTCAAAGTGGGCTGCCCGATTTGGGCTGAGATCAGTTTCAAAGAGGGCTACCCGCTTTGGGTTCATGGTGGCCAGATGACAGGAAACCCGTCCAAAACCCGTTCTGAGCCCAATTCGGGCAGCCCACTTGGGGCCACACCAAAGCCCAGTGCCCTAAACCAACGGGCGCCCATCGGTTAGCCCACTCCGGGCCGATGAGGGCTGAGGTTGGGTTTGGACAGGGCAACTGGTCTAGTAGTTCTGATTATTGACACCAGATGTCACTACTATACAATATCTAGAGTTTTTCAACAAAACCAGATGAAATTGACACTACATAATAATACAATAAAATGTTAAAGTGATGTAGAATAGGAAACAATAAATAGATGTTCTCACAGTTTGGAAATAAGATAGACTATATATTTGAATGATGAAAAGGAGGTTCTCTAAGCAGCTATCCAGTGTAAACACTATTTCTGTGGCATTACAACCTGCTTGATATAAGACTCATGTGCCCCATGTAGGTATGAACTATGGCTTTGAAGGCCAATGTGCACCATAGACACTTGTCTATGCTGCACGTGGCTCAAACCTGATGATAATAGGCCTGCTTGATACTTCCATTATTGGGTAGGAAGAGTATGATTATGCCTTGGGTTGATTAGAAGGACCTATGATATCTGGTTCAACAAATACAAGAAGTCATTGGTGAATGATTGAATAGATTCTAAAAACCCATAATTATCCGATTTGAGCCTGCTTTCAACCCGTCTAAAAACCGATCTGAGCCTGCTTTCAACCCATCCAAAAACCGATCTGAACCCACTTTCAGCCCGTCCAAAAACCAATCTGAGCCCAAAGTGGGAAGCCCGTCCAAAAACTGATCTGAGCCCAAAGCGGGCTTCCCGTCCAAAACCTGATCTGCGCCCAACATGGGAAGCCCGCACGGGGCCAGACCAAAGCCCAGTGCCCTAAACCGACGGGAGCCCGTCGGTTAGCCCACTCCGGGCCAGACTTGCAAACACAGTCTGGCCCCGTCCGGGGCCACAGTGTGTTTGCTACTAGGGCATTTATGACAGTGGATTTTTTTTCTGAATGAGGGAATCCTTTGTTTCTCAAGTAATGTGGTAGTTAGGATTCCAGGAAAAGGGGACAACGTCTGAAAGAATTAAATGTTCACTTTAAGGTGGAACCACTGGGACCGGGGTGCGTCCCCCGCTGCCTGTCTTCAGACTCGGCCAGTATACACCTACCAGGTAAGTAAATAATGGTATTAAATCATCTATCATGTAAGTTGTAGGACTCTCCTAATTTAATTTAAGTAGTGGTGGAGATTAAAAAAACCTCCATGTTATTTTGCGATGCTATGTTATCACATTAAAGTACGTATCTATGCGGAAGTATGAAGAAAATAAATTGATATCGCTATTAAATAATCACAACTATGCTTTGGACACTAACGAAATCTGCAATAAGAAATGTGTTGATATTGCTTTCTGTTCAAATGTATGTAGAATAATTATGATTGTTCATGGAAAATTAGATCAATCTATCGTTGCCATGTTCCTGTTCATAGTTTAAAGTCTAAAGCTTTGCTATTGAAATTGTTGTCTTCATTGCACGTGACCTAGCTTTTACGTCTGGCTAGTAACCGCACATAGTCCTACACACATAATAAGTAGAGCTGCAGTATACTACTTCACTTAGTACTAAGCACTGAGCTCCTCTTACACATGTATGTTATCTTACTTATAAGTGCATGCTGTTTGTGTGTTGTGACTACAGGACTGCATGAAACTCTTTCTCTGAGATCTTCACCTTCTCTGTAGAATCAATGCTGTTTCTTACTCTGTTATACATGTATGTCTTTAAACAAGAGAGTACAGTGAAGAAGGGAGACGCCAGAGAAACCAATCTACTTAAGTTTGAACACATAGAAATAACATGGGTCAGTTTAGCTGGTCAGTCGGCTCCTCCAGCAGTGCTACCTTGATGACTGATGACTATTGGAAGTCACCCTACAGTGAGGCTGACTGCCAAATCTGCTTAACAACTATTGTGGTGCCATCACAAGTTTGTGTAGTTATCACACGTAATACAAGGAATACATATTCATGTACAAAATCTTGGGAGGGTCGTTCACTCTTCAAGTACAGGAATGGAATCGCTAAATTTCTGACAGATGCGGACAGATCCTCCCAACTATTGATTCATTCATTCAATAGCACCACAAAGAATTGGGAGTAAAAAGAGACCCTGAATAGCATGGGTCATAAATACTAAGGGATTGTTACACCAAGGCTGAATTTTGCTTAGACAATTTGATGGCACTTATGCGGTCTTGAACTATCAGTTAAGACTGCAAGCATATAGTTTTAACTGCTTAACATGCTCAGTTACAGTCCAAAGATAATAATAAGAGTTTTTCACAACACTACTTTGAATTTTATTTTGAAGAGCCAAGCTTGCCTCCTATAAAATAGTTGATAATTTTCACTTCGCTCACAAGAACCTCTGATTGGCCTGAGACAGATCAGTCAATGCTCCATACCCCCGTGCCTGCACCTAGACATCAGCAATGTCATGTAATTCCAGTGTAAGCAAAATGTCGTCTGTAGGCTAGTGAACATATTTCCCCTGTAGTGTTATGAATGCAGTCTTTCTGTTTATGACTGGACACACATAGAAAAAGAATCCTGTAGTATTTTAGTAGCACTATTTAAAGTCAATGAAGGCTCCTTCAAATCTGTGCCGCCTAACCATGTGGAGCCAAGCACATCCACATGGGAGGGAAATAAGCGCTCACCGACTCTGTACCCACTCTTCTGGCCCAGGTGCGAGCCCCGCGCCGTCACCCGCCCCGCCTACACACAGTACCGCCTCCGCCGCCACTGCTTCTGCCCCCACCCCCAGGCCCACTAGTCCCACTACCACGCCTAACGACATGAATCTGCATAAAACCACCACAGCCACAGGTAGGCCTTCGTTTCTCTCTGCTCGACGGATGGTGGTCTCCACTTTGATTGTTGCGTAATTGCTCTTTACTGGTTGATTTAATCCTCTACTACACGTGCTGTCACGGCTTTCAAACTTACCCCAAAATGCTGGACTAATCCATAACAAATTAATTTAAGTGTCTTCAAGTTTGATTCTAGCTCTAAGGTTTAAAGGGAATGCGAGAAAATGTAAGTTCTTTGCATATTAAGATTCATTTTTGGTCCTTTTTCAAAGATCCGAGTGTGATCGTGAAGCCCGCTGTGGATCAAACCGAATACAACAAGTCTCGGAACATCATCCTAGGTACAGTGTTCGGGGTGGTCTTCCTTGCGCTCATTGCCACCGTTATATTCTGTATTTACGGGCGCACGCGAAGCGCGCACACAGGTAAGCACTCAAAGTACTTAGAAAACATTCCAATCCTATACTCACCAAAATTTGTGCATATAAGGCGCCGCGCATAACATTTGCTGTACCAAATGGCTTGTTTAAGTGCCCGGGTGATTTTAGATCTAAATATCACTGTACCTCTGGTGCTTATACAAGACCGGAAGACCTGCATTTTTTGAAAAAAAAAACAGTGCTTAAACAAGCCACCACTGCAGATTAATTGGCTCTAAATATCCTGAAAAGAAAAACATGAAAAATAACCTCAATCCTCTGCTTTTGAACATTGGAAATATATTTTATTTTGAAATGCCTTTCTATTTCAGTGAGTTTCCCGATGTTACCGAGACGGCGTCGCGAAAGCAACAGCTCCATTATAATGGGTATGTATAACTTACATGCCAATTTTCGGACTTGACCAAAGATGTATGCATTAGATTATCATTAACCATCCGGTTCAAGAAAGGATCCGTCCATAACTGTGTTCCCCAGACACAGTCATAGCGGTTTACACCAAGGGCCTTGCTCAAGGTATCCCCAGGGCCAACTTACCAGCAAGCTCTATATTAGTTCAAGAATGGCGTCCCTCAAAACCAGAATCTCATTTCCTTGTGTAGAAATTCAAGACGAAGCTCGGGAGATATGAACCCCACAGCACGAAGCAAAAAAATAAATGAACAAAGTAAAAAAATCCTCATTGCTTCTTGTGTGTGATTACAGAGGACACGTTGAAGAACCAGCCCATCGTGCTGCTGCTGTACTCGTACGACTGTCCGGCACACGAGGTGGTCGTCACCACCTTCGCATACTACCTGAAGGAGGTGGCAAACTGCGAGGTGATCCTCGACATCTGGGATCAGCATAATCTCCAGGTAGGCCTTTCATTATTTGTCGGTCAAGAGCATTAAGGAAGCACCTAGAGGAATAGACTGAGTCATGAGAACAGTTGTGTAGAATGTGCGATGCGGGTGTATGCTTAAATATCTACCCGGTAAACATTATGAGAATACAGTCTGTTTTGTATATTCAAAAAACTGAACTACGAGGTAATAATATATTTGAACAATATGTTATGTGGATTTGGGAAAATTTTAAAGCCATCCAAACTTTGACTTACAGGAGCAGGGAGTATATGCATGGCTAGTGGACAAAGTCGACGTTGCTCAGTATATCATCCTGGTCTGCTCTACTGGTGCACGTTTTAAGTGTGCCCGCAACAGAGAGTTCCGAATGAAACACGACCGAACACTACCGGATGTGTTTGCCTGGGGTGTAGACCACGTAGCCGAAAAGATCCGCACTGCAACCAACGTCAGTGAAGCCAAGACGCGCTACATCTCGGCCTATTTTGACTATGCCGGTAAAAGTGATATCCCGCCAAAATTAGAGATCACAAAGAAGTTTTGCCTCATGAAGGATATATATAGTCTATATTGTCACTTGCATTCCATAAAGGCTGGCCAAACACACCCAGGCTCCAAGCATGGGCACACAGTGGACACTTACAGCAAGACTATAGACGGTCGGCCCCTCCAGGATGCCCTCATCGATGCCAAGCATTTTTTCAAAGACAACCCAAATTGGTTGGGGCAAACCCTCGAGCCAATCACCCCGGTACTGTCAGCGGGGCGGGATACTCCTTCGGAAAATACCCCAGATGAGCCGTCACGGAGGCGCATGGGACCCTTATCTCCCACTGTAGGTTCGGAGGGTAACCCGTTTTTGTTAGAGCGGAGGAAAAAGCGGGAAAGGGAACGAGAGGAGACGATGGAGCGGATACCGCACTTCAAGAAAGAAGAAGTGCCCTTTAGTACCCCAGGGACCAGTCCATCCCATGTGCCATCAGATGGCACCAGTAGTGTGACAAGTATGTCACCACTCATGTCCCCGGCTATTACAGCCAAACCACGGGTGGTCGTTCCCACCTACACGACTTCCAGTGCCACCATAGACATAGACGAGGAAACAGACGCTGATGACACATCACAGATGCAGCGAGACATTGACTTCATTCAGAACTTTGACGCGCACCACACATGGGAGACCAAAAATGGTACGGCTGGCCATTTTTTTGTTGATGTGGACATGGGCGTGTATACTCCTCCAGAAGACTTCATCTCCCTCGCTAGCTTGGAGGAGGAGGCCAACAGGGCGCTCGCCAACTCAAACCCTGCATCACCTCGTCCAGGCTCGGCAAGCCCTGCTCCGAGCAAGGCCTCGAGTATAAACTCTGGACAGCAGCTTCAGGGGGTAGGTCTGGGCTCGGATACACCGATCAGTCAGTGCAGCCCGCGGAGAGCCGCCGGGGTCAGAGTGGGCAGCGCGCTCAGTGGACGCCCTAGTCCAGATCCATCGGCCGCCTCTTTGACGGGATCTCCAACAAAAATGAACAACCACTCCTCAGGCAGCAGTAACTCGCCGCACGGTGGACAATCGTCACCCGTGCTGACCAACCACAGTAGTCCGGCGTCCTACTCCAATCATCCGCTCCCGGCGGACATGGTTAATAGTCCCGTGCACATGAACCATGATACTTCAGGCTCAAGGACATCGATTGCCAGCCCTGCATTGGGTGGTGCAGCAGAACCTTTTATGAACAGTGCACCTGTGTCAGGAACTTCCACCCCGCGATCAACGCACAGCGAGCCGCACGGACCCCCCCAATCACCGTTGTCATCCCCGAGCCCACCGCAAATGTCATCACTCTCCTCATCTCACCCAAGTCCCTTCAAAGGCCCACCGACCAATCAGACGGCCTTCAGACAGTCTGCGGGTTCCACCAACGGACACTTTGTGGTGGAACTGGATGCAGGCGTAGAGCCTACACTGGCGAGCAATGTGTAGGTGGACTCCTTCTAGCTGGGAGATACCTAACAGCCTGCTTTATACATGGACTTTCCGCAGAACATTTTGAAGTCTTTGTATAGAAACATAGAGAGGCTCTTTTTATGAGCTTGTCATGACACCGTGTGAATTTATGTTTAGAATGTGCAATGATTGTCAATCGTAGTCTGTCATGATTATTAATATACTTTTATTACTGTTAATGTCGAGATATTATTTACTTCTGTTGATTCAGAGGAAATGTTATTTGTTTATTTGTATTGCAATGAAAATATGTTAGCGGAAGAGGATGGTAATCTTTTATATGCATACATCTATATATAACTAATTATTTAATAAGACACATATATACGCATATAATTCACAACGAATAGTCTGAGTAGGCCTATGGCCAGATAAATGTAAAATAGGAACAGCTGTAGCCCCTATTCATTCCGGCATGATAACAAAGAGAAAAACAAAATATTATGGTTTTCATATGTATAATATATATACCCCGATGGAGTTGTTTGTTATTTTGATAGTAATGTTTATATGTATTATAGAATATTTTGTAACAGATATAAAAATCCAGGAACAGGGAAGGAAAAGGAAGCTAATTTCCCTGAACTCTGTCCAATTGCTACCTTTAAAGACTATGCTAAATCTATGAACTGTATAGATGGCTTCTGAATTTATGCTATGGTACAGCAAGCCAGTGATGTTTTGTTACTCAAATATAATGTGGGAGGGAGCACATCCCTTATCAGATAATTTGTCAACATTTTTCCAGGTTCAGTGTGTGGTCACTGCTTATTTGAGTTTATTACCTGGTATCTTTCAACGCTGGTTAAAGTGAATACCTGGTCATTGCTTTATGTATACCAGGAAATAGCACATAACAATGCTGGTCAGTCGGATACAGTATATATCAGTTGGCATTCAGGATATAGGGAAAACTGCTTCCTTGGGGAAACAAATTTATTTTTCATCCAGACCCTTAGTGGTTTACAACATGAAAAACAACCCACTGTTTTTTACCAACAAGGCTGTAAGTAGTTATACCGCTTTATATGTCCGAGCGTCTGCAGAGCAACGCGCGACATCCATAGTCAATGTACTTGGACTATTATATTTACAACACCATGCCGATATTTTGTACTAACTTACAGTATTAATAATGTTGACCATGCTACCTACCTGCAGGAAGGTATGAGCAGAGGGATGGGAGCTACTGCATATAAAAAAGGGTATGTATAGAGCCTGGTACTGTTCGTAGAGGCTCCATTTAACGTCTAAGACTGCGCAGAAATGACCACCTGTTCACCATAAGTAGTCTTCAAGAGACAAAATGTCAGTGCAGCAAGCAGAATTTCCATGGTATTTGTTGAGGTTCCAATATGCCACAATCATTGAAGCTACTGCATTATGTGCCATAAACAAAAAGAAATGTAAGAAAAGATAATTTGAAATCGTGTTTTCAAAATGTAGTGCTACACATACTACAATCTACAACCAAATAGTTGAAACTCCATAAGTGTGCATTCATAGTTGAAAGATGGAGAACTGTCTTTATTTGCATTTGTCACAGTAATGTCTTGTGACTTGTAACTTTCTTGAAACCCATCACCAAAGGCATGTTAAGCAACATCATGTTTAAAATGATAAAAGTACAGGTTGTCAAAACAAAGTGTCATGCTTAGTTTATTAGGTCATTCTCATATGTCTTCATCCTTCAAAAAACATGAATTCATATCTACAAAATATCCAATTTTACATATAAGTGTTGTGAAACTTATACATGTACAAGAAAATGACTTACAACATAGGATGTAAACCCTTTTGATGTTGCCAAAGTATGTAGGACAGTGTTGAGATGGAGTCTTATGTGTGAAGCTTGATACAGTTACATTCCTAGAATATTTGAACATTGTTGACCAAAGGCAGATTTTCCTATTGGCAGTACCATTTTATAAGTAGAGTGTTACGGGAGGTTTTCTAGGTTGAATGCGTGCTTGTGATATAGTACTGGTAGACTAGACTGAGAACTTACATCAGATTTATTGAACGTACATACATGTAACTCCCAGTTTATGACATGTTTGTTTGGGCATCAATAATTTTGTGTTTAATCTGTGTTAATATTAAGGATGTAACGCAGGATCCCCATTTTTAACACTTTTTTTTTTACCATGGATCATTATGGTAGTGGCTGTCGTCAGTTTAGCCATTTCATGTGTGCGCATCTTGTGTTGCTGCAGAGTAGAGTAGCCGCATCTAGCTCTGTGATATCCATGTTTAGGACTACCACATAGTGTGCAGAGCTCAGACTGGCAAATGCCAACCATGGCTAACAGGCTGTGTCAGGTCTTATTCATATTTCTAATAAAAGTAAACCATACATCAAAGTGTTCACTGCGTTGGTTATTTTATCTAGTAAATAAATACTTGATAATATGGAAAACAATTAATCTTATGGATCAGACATACATGCATGCATGCGGAGTCTCCGGAGTCGCATCGACGGGTCGGGCCATAGATATGTTATCAATACCCCATAGTAGTTAATGATTCAAGTCGAAACCTGAACAAAACTCTGTTTATAAATTCATATACCTCTAAGCCAAGGGGTTCTAATATCAAACAGCATTAGTATGTGGGATTGCAGTCTGATGTTGAGGGGTATTGATCAGCAATTTGCTGTCCACTTAATGTAGATCAGCGATGTGGACATGATAAATCCTGGCGTGGGATGGAGACAAGCATCCAAGGGTTGGGGCGGGGGGGGGGGGGGGGTGTCCACTCGATGACACAATAGATCAGCAGCTTGGACGTGAAAAAATCCTGCTGTGAGGAGACAAGCATCCAGGGGTGCCTGGATGTGACAAATCCTGCTCTGAGAAGGAGATGAGTGTCCAGGAGTGCATGGAACTGATAAATCCTTCTATGAGAAGGAGAATAGTGTGAGGGAACAAACCACATTGATTTCCAAGTTGTATGCAGTGTTCAGCTAAAAAGAAAAACTCTCCTCACGCACCTGCAGAAAATACTATAAGAACAGGAAAAAAAGCCTTGCGCCCTCACCCTTGTCCTAATATTGTTGCACAATTTTCAGCTGACTTACCCTCATACATGTTTATACCCTCCAATAACTCCCAGTTCCATGCTCACCATCTCTGCTAACTGCATAGAGAAATCTGCACATTTGTTTTCAAATGCCTCTTTACTCTCTTTGCTACTTGTTATTCAAGGTGCAAAAGAATTGTGCCTTAATTTAGTGCATAAATTAAAGACAAATGTCTGCTCAATAATTTGATGTGTAGATTTACTATAACCCCTTGGGAGCCCGTCAAAACCATCCCTTGACTTGGCTATTTGACTCAGGATTCCGTCTAAGGGAGACGCCCTCTGACCGTTTTTCCCTCATTTTGAAAGTTCTGCCTTTTCATCCATCCAGCTCAGTGAAAAAGGGGTCTAGAGGAGAAACTGAGATAAAAGGGTAGATACATTCAAGAAGAAGAGAACAATAGGTCACTCGAATAAATCATCCAAAAAAAAGATGTAAAAAAAAAGCAAAATAAAAAAGGTCACACATTTATTTTTGTTTTAGTGCAATGAGGCCTTGTATGTAAATGTGCTGTGGACTAAGTTTCATCGCTGACATGGTAGTATACAAAACAGTGTTAAGTGAATAGGCCGGTCAGGTGAGATGTTTTTTTAAAGATATCTCGTCACCACACAGGTCGCAGATCTGCATAATAATAGAGGTCTCCTGCATGAAACTGCATGATATCAGAGACCGACTTTGTCCGCGCGGGAAAGTGAAGCTAGCCAGAGTGAACGCCACCCACTGCGCATGCGCAGACAGGAGGTGGACAAAACACAACGCCATTGTACAGCAGGCAGCACACAGAGGGAAGCATCGCACAAAAAGACAAAGGACTTGGTGGGACCTGGGGTGGGACTTGGTGGGACCTGTGGTGGGACCTGAGGTGGGACTTGGTGGGACCTGAGGTGGGACTTGGTGGGAGCTGGGGTGGGGCTTGGGGTGGGACCTGGGATGGCACTTGGTGGGACCTGGGGTGGGAATTGGGGTGGGAATTGGGGTGGGACCTGGGGTGGGACCTGGGGTGGGAATTGGGGTGGGACTTGATGGGACTTGGTGGGGCGTGGGGTGGGACTAGACCATTGTACAGTCCACTGCTCTGGCTATCGGCTGGAGCTGGGGACCATTACAGAGTAACCTCTGTACAGCCGCTCATTGGATGCAATATTTCGCGCCATTATGACGTCATGTAAGAAATGTATGGTGCGCGGGGCATCCTGGGTAAACTAAGACCGTAAGCTTTCCCCGGGCTGTAATGGGCCCTCACTCCAGTCAGATATCAAGAGGGGTCGCTTCTATGGGCTAGGGGTGGGACCTGGGGTGGGACTTGGTGGGACTTGGGGTGGGACCTGGGGTGGGAATTGGGGTGAGAATTGGGGTGGGACCTGGGCTGGGAATTGGGGTGGGACTTAGTGGGAATTGGGGTGGGAATTGGGGTGGGACCTGGGGTGGGACTTGGTGGGACTTGGTGGGACCCGGAGTGGGATTTGGTGGGACCTGGGATGGGACTTGGTGGGACTTATGGTGGGACTTGGTGGGACCTGGGGTGGGACCTGGTAGGACCTGGGGTGGGACTTTGTGGGACTTTGTGGGACCTGGGATGGGACCGTGGTGGGACCTTGGGTGGGACTTGGTGGGACCTGAGGTGGGACCTGGGTTGAACCTGGTGGGACCTGGGGTGGGACTTGTAACACTGTGCCAATTAGCCCCTCTTGCCCCATGAACCCTGAGTCACCCTGTGATGTTAGTCACTCTTCCTCTTTGATTTCGATAAGGAAAAATTAATGCCTTGGTTTAGTACACAAATGAACCCCATATATCTGTGCTTAATATCTTTTATTTCTGATTGAATGTGAGATGAAGTCGACAGGACACAACTTCCCCAACTTTTTTCCTAGGGAGTGGGCCTGGGGTGGGACTTGGTGGGACCTGGGGTGGGACTTGGTGGGACCTGGGGTAGGACTTGGTGGGACCTGGGGTGGGACTTGATGGGAATTGGGGTGGGACTTGGTGAGACCTGAGGTGGGACTTGGTGGGACCTCGAGTGGGATTTGGTGGGACCTGGGATGAGACTTGGTGGGACCTGGGTTGGGACTTGGTGGGACCTGGGGTGGGACTTGGTGGGGCTTGGGGTGGGACTTGGTGGGGCTTGGGGTGGGACCTGGGGTGGGACTTGGTGGGACTTGGGGTGGGACCTGGGGTGGGAATTGGGGTGAGAATTGGGGTGGGACCTGGGCTGGGAATTGGGGTGGGACTTAGTGGGAATTGGGGTGGGAATTGGGGTGGGACCTGGGGTGGGACTTGGTGGGACTTGGTGGGACCCGGAGTGGGATTTGGTGGGACCTGGGATGGGACTTGGTGGGACTTATGGTGGGACTTGGTGGGACCTGGGGTGGGACCTGGTAGGACCTGGGGTGGGACTTTGTGGGACTTGGTGGGACCTGGGATGGGACCGTGGTGGGACCTTGGGTGGGACTTGGTGGGACCTGAGGTGGGACCTGGGTTGAACCTGGTGGGACCTGGGGTGGGACTTGTAACACTGTGCCAATTAGCCCCTCTTGCCCCATGAACCCTGAGTCACCCTGTGATGTTAGTCACTCTTCCTCTTTGATTTCGATAAGGAAAAATTAATGCCTTGGTTTAGTACACAAATGAACCCCATATATCTGTGCTTAATATCTTTTATTTCTGATTGAATGTGAGATGAAGTCGACAGGACACAACTTCCCCAACTTTTTTCCTAGGGAGTGGGCCTGGGGTGGGACTTGGTGGGACCTGGGGTGGGACTTGGTGGGACCTGGGGTAGGACTTGGTGGGACCTGGGGTGGGACTTGATGGGAATTGGGGTGGGACTTGGTGAGACCTGAGGTGGGACTTGGTGGGACCTCGAGTGGGATTTGGTGGGACCTGGGATGAGACTTGGTGGGACCTGGGTTGGGACTTATGGTGGGACTTGGTGGGACCTGGGGTGGGACTTGGTGGGGCTTGGGGTGGGACTTGGTGGGGCTTGGGGTGGGACCTGGGGTGGGACTTGGGGTGGGACCTTGGGGTAATTTGGGTGGGGTGCTGTTTCTCCATAAATTTGTGGAGGTGGGTGCTTTTTCTCCACAATGTCCGCAATACACATTCCATATATTTGTGGAGAAAATAAAAATGATGAATAAAATCTTGTTTTTGGTACTTAAGCATACAAATATGGAGCTCCATATATATTTGCAGACCTCCGCAAATTTATGGAAGCAAATTGACGGACCTCCGCAAATTTGCGGACCTCTGCAAATTTGTGGGGAAACAGCACCCAGGTTTTAGAAAGCATTAAATCCTAACTTGTAAAGCATTTACCAGGGACCAGTTATAGACACCATCTGAGGTCACACGGTCATAGAGGTCACCCAATCATAGAGGTCACCCGGTCATACACTATTAATGAGTATTGATCTGGTGAGACACAGCCATATAATTAGAATTCCATGTCATATGGTATTAATTTTGCACTGTCCCACAGGGGCGGACCCAGGAATTTGAAAAGGGGGGGTCCACCAAACACCAAAGTACCAAAAGGTGACGCGCCGCGACTCGTGGCGGATCAAGTTATCATTAAAAAAATGTAAATTTGTTTCCAAAAGGGGGGGGGGGGGTCCTGACCCCCAGAACCCCCCCTCTGGATCCACCCCTGGGAGTCTCCCGAAATGGAATACTAGGAACACATTTATAAGTGTTGTTGGTTTGTTGGTCGGTGGTACAGCCAGCTACTTAACAACAAGATGTGCTGCATACCAACCAATATTAATTTTGTAGGCAAACATGTACAGCTATAATCATATAGAGCCTCTTTCAAATTCCTATATTGCGCCCAACAGTAGCTTAGATATACATTTTCTCTGAACTACTAAGAATTGGGCTACATTTCCTCAGGTAATATTGATCGCTTTGTGCAACAGATCTTGCTTTTGATCATCAGTCTTAGTTGCTTTCGGAAACGCCTCCCAGAAATGCAATAAATGACAAAGTTAATGGCACTGTTTGTAAAAAGCAGTTTGTTGGTGATATTAACCACCAAAACATACACTGCATAAGTCTGTGGGCTAGCAAGATAATCCACAAATCCATAGACAATGTACCTAATGTACTGTGGGAGGGTTAGGAGCAGAAATGTGAAGGAAACAGTTAGAAGCATCTTTGAGAGTTGACGATCTAAAGATGAGCTATTGCTTACATCTGTTTGGGAGTTTGTACGCCACCTGCGCATTCTATGAAATAGTTCACATACAGAAGCCCTTCTTTCCTCACAGGCCAGCGTTGCTGCTGGAAGAGAAACCTCATTTGAGTCAGACTCTGTTGACAATTTCCCTTCAGGATCACTCTCAGGACCATTTGCTGTAGTGTCAGAGCTGGAAGAGGAGTAACTTGATGTGAGCTCACTCACTGAAAGGTTCTGCACATGCCTTGATCCTTCCAATCCTGTTTGGGAACTCACTCTATATCTTTGTAACATGGCTTCCTCTCTCTTCTTTACATTGCGCACTATGGTACAATTCAAGGCCAGTATTGCGACTGAAGGAAAAAGTGCAAACAAAAGGGTTGAAACAATGGCAAATGTCTTTGCAGCCCTTCCTTCTAAGGCAAGGGTAACACATGTATAATCATCCACTAAAGATGCATGTTCAATCATTGGAATGTTGCAGAGTATACAGCTAACCACTACTAAAACTGTGATTATGTAGGCCCTCTTTGGTGTCCTCCAGGCAGTGGTGGTGAGGGCATAGCAGGTAGCCAGGAATCTGTCCAGTGTAACAACAACAATGAGGAAGGTACTGCTGACGGAAAACATCTGAAACATCCCTGATATACCTTTGCATTCTGCCTGAGTCATCGACTTGAAGATCACCGTGCTGACCCAGTGATGGGCCGCTGAATATAGAACTAGGTTGTCAGTGATGGTCAGAGCTGCCAAATATATGCAAAATGATATCTTTCTGTTTGGAGCCTGAAGCATGACACAGAGGGAGATGATATTAAAGACAACTCCTACCAAGACGATGATTGGTAGCAAATATATATGCAGTGCAATCCCAATCCTGTAAGCAGTGTATTTCCCAGCCTCTTCCTCAACATCATAGATAGTTACCCATGGTTGGTGTGTACTTGAGATGATAGTCGATGCTGTCCCATTTGTCACATTGGTCGCCATGTTCACACGTATACTTCAATTGATGGTAATCACCCTTGGTATAGGAGGCAATATGGACTTTTGGAACACTTGACTTGACAGATTTCCCGATTAGCCATTCAATTGCACGCGATGAACTTCTTGTATTATTTCTCCTGTTGCTGTTATTTCTCTCATACTTCACTGTACTCAACAGGATTACCTATGGTGCTCTGTTCACCATGACTAGATAGCCATGTATTTTGATATGTGTCATATGTAGTGCTGTCTCTCACGACAGTAGTTAAAATCAGGTCAAAGAGAGCATTGGGTGAAAGGTGAAATAAACCTTTATCAAATAACTAAATCCTGAGTAGTCAGTAGTGCAGGCTCACAGAGATATTCAGACTGATATAGAGAGCGTTGAATGCATGTCCATCCATGCTTCTTCACCTGGTTGTCCTAGTTCCATTCTGAAGGTTGATGTATCATCCTACATACCACACAGGTCGAATGTAAAATCCATTATCACCTATACCACCTACACGATAAGATAACGACCATTATCCAACAACAGGGAGGGATGGTATTAAAATTTGAGTGTGTGGCCCAATAAATGTTGATCCTATTAGAGGGAGGGTGATTTCACCTCTTTCCAGTGAAGAAACAGCCTAGAGGTGCCCATCCTATTAAAGGTCAAATGCAGTTGGGGGTTCGGAATGATCAGTCACTAACCACTACTGAAACCTGGAACACGTGCAATAAACAATTGTGATTCTCCATCACCTATGTCATAACAAATGGTAACTGTTAGAGTCCTATCTATATGAAGCAATACGTGATGTCAGCATATGATGTCATTGCCCCCCTCACCCGCCTTTGGTTTAGACTGGTACTTGGTTTATCAACTGGAGGGAGGTGTCCCATTATCCCTGTCAACCAGTCTTATCAGTCTCAACATAACCTTCACTGTGTACTTTAGTATCCTTGACACTAAAGGATGTTCTTTAGGAGAATCTATATATAAAGTAATGAAGCCGAATGACGTGCATTGTGCAGACATAGTAACTCTTAGGGAGGTGTGTGGGCACGCGCCCGGGATAGCTCTCCTAGGTGCGCGGACAAACGGTAACAGCGCAATCTTAACACAGAATTAAGATTGTCTTAATTATCTTAAAATCAGTACTGTACTTCCTCAAACGTTCTGTGCGCAATCTTAATCTTATCTTAACCTATCTTAACTATCTTTTTTCAATAACCCAGTACTGAGTACATTGCACGCATGGGATAGCTCTCACAGGTGAGAGGACAAACGTTTAGAGCGTTATCTTAATAAGATTATTAAGATGATCTTATTTGTCTTAAATTTAGTACCTGAAGTTGAACTTAGGGAGTGCTCATTTTTTAACAACAGGGGGGGGGGTGGTGGATTTGGGGGGGGGGGTAAAAAATTTGGACCCCTTGACCGGGGGGGGGGGGGGTAAAAAATTTAGACCCCTCTTGGGGGGGGGGTGAAAAAAATTCAACCTGTTTTGAGGGAAAAAGCCCGCGCATTACTATGCTACAAAGGGGCGCGAACACGCGCGATTTTCGGCCTGCCGGGGGGGGGGGGGGGGTAAAAAATTTAGGTCCCTCTAGCGGGGGGGGGGGTGAAAAAATTTCACCCGCTCCGCGCGAAATCTCACCGCCCCCCCCCCCTGTTGTTAAAAAATGAGCACTCCCTTAGAGGTCGCCACCTCTATCATTAAAAATAAATCATTTAAATTCACCCCACCCCCCCTTTTTTGCCTTTCATAGTAATACTGCGTAGGGGCAGTATCCTTAGGGTTGTTGTTTTTGTAGTTATAATAGATCTTGAAGGATACAATCATGGTTCTAACTTTTTTTATAGTATAACCCCGTGGCCTTAATCTTCGAACTGCAATCTAGACCTTTGTAAATATGTGAGGCGTATAGGTACCCACCAAATGTAGATGGCGTCATATGTTGATATCATGGGGGGCTCTGCCCCCCAACCCCCCTTTTTATTTTATTTTATTTTCTTCCTTCTTTAGTAATGGTGAGTACTATTAAGACTTTAAGACTATGACTTATTAAGACTAAGACCTGAAAGTGGGTCAGGGGTGCTGGAGTAAACCAGGGGGGAGGGGCCCCAAAATAAGACACTGAATTAAGATATTAAGATTTAAGATTAAGATAACGCTGTAAACATTTGTCCTCTCACTTGGGAGAGCTATCCCGTATTTGCGAGTACATTGCCTATTTCCCGCCCCCTTCCCCCTTTCCAAAATTCCTGGATCCGCCCCTGACTAGTAGTGGTAAGACTAGACAGTCCATTGTAGGATAGGCTAGTTGACTAGTATTTAATGGGGGGTTCTGCCCACCAACCCTCGTTTTTTTTCTTCTTTTTCTTTTCATTTAGATGTTTATGTTGTCTCATCTGGGATTTAGATTTTTCACTATATACAAAACAGGGCTGCCTTAGATTAAGACATTTTAAGATGTACAAGATTAAGATTGCGCTGTTAATGTTTGTCCGTGCACCTGGGAGAGCTATCTTGTATTTGCGGTGTGCACACCCGGGATAGCTCTCCCAGGTGCGCGGGCAAACATTTAGATCATTATCTTAATTGTATTATTAAGATGATCTTACTTGTCTTAACTTTAGTACCTGAATTCCAATCCTATCTTAAGACTCATCTCAGACTATCTTAAAAGTATTACTAAGCAAATGAAGATGGCGCCACTAGTAGTGATAAGCCTACACAGCCCATGGTAGGATAGGCTAGTTATCTTGTATGTAATGGGGGGCTCTGCCCCCCAACCCCCGTTTTTTTTCCTTCTTTTTCTTTTCTTTTAGATGTTTATATTGTCTCGGCTGGGTGCAGCGTATATACTATAAAGGTAAACCTCAGGTAGCATAGTGTGGGTATGTGACACTAAGTGGTAGATACAATGGGAGCTATCAGATAATATATTAAGATTTAAGATTATAGGTTGAGATTGCCCTCTGAACGTTTTAAGGTACTGGATTAACAGGAGAGCTATCCCGTATCTGCGTGGGGTACAGCCTGGTATACTGCACCAAAGTTCCCAGAATTATATCAGGTGGGAACCAGGTCCAAGTGGTCTACTCATGGGCACTCTACTCTCCCAGCTATCAAAAAACGTTCTTCAAACGTTTGGATGCAAACGTTTTCTATAGGGTTGTATGAAAAAGGTTTTCCTCCAAATCGTTTGAAAACGTTTTTTGTTAGCTGGGCTTACACTTTAAAGTTGGTATCCCAACTGTTGCGGTGACGAATTTCCACTTCCAGCATGGGGATAAGCATGATGATGTTGTAAGACATATGTGAAAGTATTAAAGCTCTATGAGAATTATTTCCATACAGAAATCTCCACACAGTAGCAAAAATGAATTTTCACTGAGCAGTAAAAAATAAAGCAATTAGCATGCCTCTCCTCCAAACCACAAGGTGGCAGCTGTACCAGTGTTTACAAAATGTTCCCATTGCAGACCCAGTAGCTCAACTCTATTCATGAATACATTAGTACATTGCCATCTGTACAGGTGGCAGCACATCTCAGGTGGTTTGCCAATGTTTGAGTTTCTCCATGAAAGCTGTAGATCTAGATGTTATTACATACTTTACATTAAAGCCTTTAAGACTCTTGGTAACCAGAATTAAGCACCCATTTCAGAAGAAAAGTGTACGTTAAAGACTTTCAGGTAATTATTGAGAGGGGTCAATTCTAGTCACCCCATTTGGGATACCAACTTTAAACTCAATGTATTGCAGTTTCTTTCTATCTCTTTTATCTAAACATGTATCAAAGTGCATTCTTACTTCTTTTATATGTACAAAAAATTGTTAATAGACTAGTTCAAAAGTCTATAAATACACTGCTGAGATAAAAGAAACACGTGTTGCTTATCAACCAAAACACATTTACATCTGGTATACATTTTAATTACCTTCATAATCTACATATGATAAATAATTAGATTGTATAATTTCTCGACTTTGACATGCAGCTGATGAGAATAAACAACTTCTGGCGACAACAAAGTTGTCAATGAAACAGCCAATGATATATTTAAAGATGTGATTCTTGTTTATTTTATGATAATATGAGGTTGTATGGAAACATGTTAAATGTGATGATTAAACTAATTTACATTTCACTTCAACTTTGCATGTGCATTGTGTGGCATGGCATATGCACAATGTGGAATGGTATACACAATTGATTATTTATAACTTTCTCTTTGTATAGATCTCTGGTACTGATCAAGCAGTGGCAAATTAACAAAACCATTTCAAAACAGCATATCACAACAATAACAATGGTTTTATCACAGTTGTTTGCATTAAAACATTCTGAAATTGCATTTAGAACTCTTAGTCTGGTTGTGTAATACTGAAATCTTTCTATAGCGAACTTGTCAATACCAACCTCCTAAACCTTCCTTGGATGTTCTCTCATATATTTTCTCCATGGAACCAAGATTGATATGAATATTTTATCAACACAAATTCTTATATTTCACACAATGATGGAATAGTTTCAGATCTTCACATTTGGTGCATTCCATTTGAATAAGTGTGCTATAACCAACTTGATTTTGATTAATACATTACCTTTCGCTTGTAAGGAATAAATCAGACAGTATAAAGTCAGGGTGCTGTTTCTCCACAAAATACGGAGGTCCATATTTTAGGGCATTGGCATAAACTGATTCTGGTCGTCAAATTCTGTATCATGCGGAGGTCCACATTCAAATTACGGAAGGTTTTGTTCGCATTATGCGCACCTCCATATTTTGTGGAGAAACAGCACACAGCTCCCATAAATACAATGTGAATTGTCAATTACACACTAACAGCTCCTTCATACAGTAATGTGTTTGTGACTTTGGGGACAGAAAGCAAAGCCTTAGCCCTTTGGAGAGATCAGACATGTGTTTGAAGGACCATTACATGACCTTGCTATTTGTGTATCTAAACTCAACAAAGATAAGCATTACAATTGCTTGATTGGTTCTGATTGTGACACTGTTTGTTATTATATTGTATGTATTATATCCAGATTTACTAGTTCAACAGCCACCTGATTTATATCATTCTTTAAATCATGTCATGGATCAATCTGAACCATTGCTTGCTCTAACATATCGCCAGTCAGTTCGAGGCATGCTAGACTGTCTATCCGTTGGCACTGTCCACAAAGCATGAACATGAAGCCCGTTCCCAAAGCATCTATGGCACATTTCATAATACACATCTCTCATCAAGACAACCTTTTTTGCTGAGATATAAATGAACAACTGAAAGTTCTACCAAGAGTCACGTGGCCAGCACTCAACTGCCATAAAATATAGGAGGAAAGACTGAATATGAATGTCGTAATCCTGGTAATTTTAGCCTTTTCATCATAACATGGAGTCTTTCAGTTCTGTACCAAGCCCTTTATATCTATAACGTGAACACTATGACTGCATACATGTGATTAACCATAATGCTCATCTACTTGTCAGCAGCAGGAACATTTCAAATCATTACATATGACTGGACGGAGAATAACATATACCAATTATTCAACCTAAGAAAAAATGGAAGAAAAGGGCTTATTAAGCTCAGATATAGTTAAGATAGGACTATGCACAGAATGCCAGTTTACTGATTTGCGTTCATTGAAAAGTTCGGCACACACCCCTTATTTTTCAGATACAATCTGAGAGTTGAGATTTATCAAGATTAAGATAAGAACGTTTGTCCATGCACTCTGGTGAGCTAGGTCGTATTTGCATTCTTTTTTCACCCTGCCCTGAAACTCACATTTTTGGGCACAGCGGATAGGAAATACGTTATTTTTAAATATCTTCCTTTTTTTCCCTTTTTTTTATTTACAAATGCTCCAAAAATCCCAGCGGACAGAGGCAAAACTTCTGTTTTTTTCTCATATTTCTTTGTTGGAAATTCCAGATGTGACCGAGTTATACCTGGGCACAGGTGAGGAGAGGGTAGGTGGTGTCCCCTAGTGGACCAGTATGACGCCTGCTTCTAACCATCAACCATTATTCCATTCTAGACTATTTCAAAAGTGCTCTTCATCATTGCTGAGGCCCAGTTCGATTGTCAGTAGCACTGCCTCATAGTCTTATGTATATCTAAACCATATTACCCAAACCCATCACACGTAAATTAGTATTAATTCATAGCAGCACCATAAACTTGCTATCATAGCAAATATTCCTATATATCTATGTGACTTAATATTAGTAGTGGGAGGAAACAATAGATAATACCCATGATGATATACATTTCTCTTCTAAGTTTTTTTTTTTACATTTTCAGGATTGGTTATCATTCTCCTCAATCATTCCTACCGATCCATAAGCCTATACAGAGATGAAATATTTATTTTTGGGTGAACTCATTTTAAGAGATATGTTTTCAACATTCCAAATAACTCTTTTGAGGGGAGATACCTGTGGGAACCAGGAAATGGATGAAACAAGTTTACCATAATTCACAATCATAGAGGTCATGACCAATATAAGCCGCTGCATATAAGCCTTACTTAAGGAGGCCTAGCAATTTCTTGCCCATAGCACTTGATATATGAATTCACTGCCCTGAGGGTAGTAGAGTACTGTGGAGTATTTCTGACAGGGGGTATTACTGGCATCTTGGCAGTTGTGGATTTCTTGCTAGGCAAATTGGCTCATGGTAGCCAATGGTCCACTAAGACATTTTGGGAACCTCCGTTCCCCTCGAAGACAAAAGAGTTTAGAAATCAACTGTGTGATGAGTATAATTCCCTTCGAAATTTAATTATGATCATTGATTGAGTCATTAGGCTCAAGATTGGTGTACTTATGGGTTCTTCTAAAATGTAAGAGGAATTGGATCCAGATGTTCAGCTTAACTTATGAACTTTAATGAACCTTAAGCAGAATTCCATGATAAATTTATGTACTGTCTGATAAAACAGTCATATTTTAACTGGATATCAATGCTGCAAAGATGGCTGGGGTACCAGTAATACCAACACATTTGTACAGTTGTAGGTATTAATGGCACCCTGTCCTGCCCTCATTTTATCAATTCAAGATAAACATGATAAGAAGCAGTTATTGGTTCTTCCTTTGACAATGCATTGTAGATATATATGTTTTTTTTATGAACATAGGCATTTTCTTAGTAATTTGGACTCTTTGGGTATCAAAAACAACATTCAGAAATAGTCCGTGACACCAAGAAAGGGACTGCCAAACTATGTTTGCCCTTTTGCATTTCACGTCATGATCCACTACTTTGGCACTAGTAGTCGCATCATCTTCATGTAAAAAACGTATTTTTAGCCGAAACTCTGTAGTTAAAGGTAATGATAATGTTATGTTTCTCTGGAGAAATGTGGGTACTTGTGAAATTTGTAAAAACCCTAGAAACATTTCTGAAATGTTATATTTTTGTTGACTTTGATTTGCATTAGCACCTATAGAAATTGAAATACACTGTCAGAGATGGAATTAGTCATCAAATAAATCAGGGAACAATTTTTTCTTCACAATGGTACCATTTAGAACATTCTGGTTAAAGAAATGCAAATGTGAGCCTTTCCACAAAGTGAGATCGAAATATTCAAAAATTGCTTAAAATCAGCATTTTGGGGAAGTTTTGATGATATTCCCTATACTTATAGTGTGCAATAAAGAGTGTTTACCAATATTGTCATGAAACTGCACTTTACAAGCAAGAGAATGAACAATTTCCTTGATTGTAAACATTTACTCTCATGTGTATGTGTTTAGTTCTTCATCAGGAAATATTTTGTGCTCATTTGAGTTGCTTCAAGATGTTATTTCACATAGAAAACAAGCCTAATTCAATAGTCCCTTTCTTGGTGCCACGGACTTTAGTCTGAGGTACAGCTTTATGTCTGGGTGCATATAAATGATATATGGGTGTGGGGGTGTCAGGATGACTCTGACACTGATTCCTTCTTAGATGACCCATACTTGTGTGTCCTGAACAGGGTCAGTATATATACTTTTGTAGAACCTTGGTATTTTACGAGGGTGCAAGTAATACCCTCTCCCATACCAGTAATTCCAACAAAATCATTCCACCAATAATATTTCTATGACATAATATATTATTTTGCTTATTATAACTGATGGGAAATGTGATTAAGACCCTACTCCATTGATGGATAAGGAGAAAAACCCAGAAACTGTCATAGAAATCCCACCAAGAGGGAAAACCCCTTAGAGTGCCAGTAATACTCCACCATACTCTACAAGTGTTGTCTTAGTGAGCGAAAAAAAGGAGCTGCCAACAGAAAACCGAAAAGATCTGCTGAAGTTATTATCTTTTAGTGATGTCCCTGTTTCACTACAGTGTACAACTTTCTGATAGTGAATATCACCTATGCACAGTGACAGGTCCACGGTGTGGTGTGTAGTTATAGTTCTTTTTTCTAATTTTGCGGCCAGTGACAGTGAGGTCTGTGTCAATGGGTCGTGGATCGCTGACATGATTCTGCCTGTGTATGCATTGAAAGCCGCCTGTCTCTGCATTCTTGTCAGTCCTTCTATCAAGGACAACTGTAATAGAAGAAAGGGCTTGTTAAGCATATATGAAATGATACAGGTGAAGGACTACAGTTTGATGAATCTGGAATAGTTACTCCCTATCTAAAAACACTAATATGGGCAAAGGTGCAATGTATTGCATTTTATCAACATGGATTTTTTTAAGCCTAATGCAGACACTCCTATCACAACAATGAAGCTATAGCCTTCTGAGTTTTACTGTAGTAGAGCAGAACAGGTACTGAGCTAGGTGCACTGAAGTCCTTGTGAATAATATTACCTTTCAGCGTGTCCTCCAATACTGCATCCACAAGTATACATGTGACTCGAGTGTTCCGGGCCATGCTTGGACTAGAGTTGATTTCAATTAACAAGGGCTGAAAATCGTCCGTTATCATAAAGTCTGCTCCGTATAGTTCAAAGGCGCTCTGCAATTATCCAATAGGTAACAACTTTAAAGTCATCTGGTTGGCATTAAAATAATTGTGGTATTTAAGACATGGCACAAGAAACATTCTGACTCTCCATAGAAAATATCTAACAAAGTTTAATCACTGTAAAATCCATCAGATATGATATTTACCTTCCTAACTTCCACTAGTTCCTGGGTGCAGAGCATGGAACAAATAAGTGCTGACTTCATACCAGGTACCACCTTCTCTTGCCATACATCTCCATGCCCATTACTCCTGTAAGATAATCATACACCTTTACAGCAGGATTATAATTATTATATAGACAAAGGTCCATGATAATCTTTCCAGACTGACAGGTTCTTTGCAAGTTGGTCTCTGCACAATATTTCATACGGTGGAGTCAAGTAGAATGTAGCACAGTGACTAACTCTGGCAAAGCTGCTATATTACCAGCAAATACGGGATAGCTCTCCCAGGAGAGAGGACAAACGTGTAGAGCGTTATCTTAATCTTAAATCTTAATTCAATGTCTTATTTTGGGGCAGCGGTGTGGTCGTAATAGTAATTCTTTTAAAGGGGCATTCTCACAACTCACACTTAACCACATACATGTAGTAGACAGGGAAAGTTGACATCTCACGGGAGCAGGCGCTGTCCCTCCCGTCACATAAGAATAATAATGTATAGGCCTATGCGTGACTTACAAGAAAAGATGGTTTAAGATAGGATTGAAACAGAAGGAAAAGAAGAAAAAAGGGGGTTACATACGTGACAGTTTCTATGGAAAAAGGGTTAGAACCATGATTGGTAAGGTGGCGACCTCTAGGTGCAACTGCTGATACTAAAGTTAAGACAAATAAGACCGTCTTAATAGTCTTAATAAGATAACGGCCTAAACGTTTGTCCTCTCACCTAGGAGAGCTATCCTGTGCGTGCATATTACCAAGCCGTATAAAATACTTGATTATGCATTTGATAAATATGATTCTCTGTATGATACTACCATAGCTTGCCAAAAATTGGAACATGCAATAACAGAAAAAAGGCATACGTGAGAAAGTCCTCAAACTCGCAGTCTGTCCACATGTTATCCCTCGGCAGCTTATCCGAGCGCTCAGTGTGGTTGTTGTAGTGTTTTTGTACAGAGTTGTTTGATAAGTGAATTGACCTGAAAACCCCAATGATTTACTCAATTAGTATGATATACATGTATAGGCCTAGCTATCAATAGATGTATACATATACATGCCTTCCACTATTCAAAAGATAAAGATTATTATTTAATGTAAAACTCAACAGGAAAATTATCTACTCGAGCTGTCAATAACAGAACCGTTTCATACTCACTCATGAAAATTGTCAAGTGTGAATGTTTGTGAACAGAAGCGGAGATAGCATGACTTGTAGAACCAGATGGTAAGTGGTTGCCAGTCAGTCACCAGGAACCACTGTCTGATGTCAAACTTGGTGTCATAGACCAAGAATGGCCGTTCTGAGGAGAGATATAAGGGAGTGATTATATCAGAAGTATTTGGACTCATCTGGGGATGGAAGGTGGGGGATCTGGACCTCTTAAGGGAGGGGGAGGGGGGGTGTTATACCATTGAATTGATCCAACACCTTGGGGCAACAAAACGTGAGTGCCTCTGAAGGTTATGTGGGGAAACTGTTGACCACTCTCTCATGCAAATGCAGTTCAACAATTTTTTTACAACACAGGTTTGCTAACTTCATTATCTAATTCAACTACTTGCATGTAATCTTATAAATGCTGGCTACTGGGAATGAATTTAAACTTACCTATGTATTTTTGGGCAACAAACTTGTCATCACTATCCGTCAACATAGCCAGTATCTTTTCCAATCGATACTGACATTGAATACCTAGAATGAAATTACAAGGTAATCAATTTTCGAAGTTACCTTTGCAAAATTGTCAATTCATAACCCACACAAGTCACATTCACATCAATGTTACTTTGTAGTTACAATCTAAAATTTAGAGGTCCTTTCTCACCCAATAAGAAAAAGAGAAATTCACCTCTCCCGCGCGATTTGGCCCCCGGTTTGATGATCCACACATTCCTGCAACCATCTAATGTGTACTGTGGAAGATGCTCTTTTAATTTCTCCAGAAGTGATTTGCAGTGACGAACCATTGCGCCGGTTACTTTAGCAAAGTCTCCGTCATCACTGTATAAGAACAAACAACTGTTAGTTTCTAGCATATTAGCCACAAGTCATTTCCTAGCTACATGAATGTGGTGGAAATTGGGGGGGGGGGTAGGGGTCAACAAGGGGATTATTTTATATACAGCATGTCAAAACCAAAAATAATGGAGAAATCCAAGAGTATCTTAAATTCTATATTTCTGACTGACATAGATGGCAATATGTATTTATACTTACTGCACAAATGTGTAGTACCAAGTGAGAAACTGATCCCATTGGCTATCTGACATGGCTTCGGGCTGCAAGGTAAATAGATTGTTGCTTCATGGCATCTTAGATTTAAAAAATAGTAAACTGAGGCATGGTAAAAGTTCTAATGCTATGTCTATAAATAGTGCACGCACGGGATAGCTCTCCAACGTGAGAGGACAGACGTTTAGAGCGTTATCTTAATAAGACTATTAAGACAGTCTTAATAGTCTTAATCTGAGTCTGAAGTAGCCACCTTACCTTCTACATAATCCGACAGATGGAGCCACCCTTATTTGTTAATATCATGGGGGGCTCTGCCCCCCAACCCCCGTTTTTATTCTATTTTCTTCCTTCTTTATTGATGGTGAGTACTATTAAGCCTTTAAGACTAAGACTTATTAAGACTTGATTAAGACCCGAGCCTGAAACAGTCACAGGACGATCCTAGTACACAAGTATAACTACAGGTGGCGCCCTAGCCTTGACAACCCCTGCCCCAACGTTAGACACTGAATTAAGACTTTAAGACTTAAGATTAAGATAACGCTCTAAACGTCTGTCCTCTCACCTGAGAGAGCTATCCAGTATTTGCATAAATAGTAGTATATGGGAGAGAAAATGAATGCTGCATACAAATACAATCATATATTACCATGCACAGTCCCAATTAAACCTGGAAGTGACACAAACTGTCATTATACTTACATCTGACAAAATATCAATATCTTCATGTTCCTTCATCTTGAGCAAATTCTCACACTGTCTGACGGCAATATGATAGTAGCGCATCTTCATAGGCTTGCCGCTGCGGTGGTACAGGTACCGGCCCATCACCGAGCCTTTACAACACATACATAAAATCATCATTTCAATCTTCAATCATCATTTGCTTGTTTCTTGCCAGCAGACTAATACCATCAGTATTAATGATATGCATTATGGTGAAATATACAGTGCTATTAGCATTAGTAGGAATCAGAAATGCTTTGATGATTACTTGATTTTGGAAGGTGAAAGTGACATACATGTATGGGATTAATACACACAAGTTTACCCAACTTCACTTAGATTATTGTGCATTCTACATCTACAGAATCAGTTACTCATCCAGGAGAGGCCCCTCTCAGGAATTATTTTCTGTATGTGCATCTATTTGAGCTTAATTTCATGAATTAATTTCATATATAGGAATAGTAATGGAGGAAGAGCACAGAAAGAGCTCAAGCAGTTAAAGCATAACACCTCTAAGAATATAGAAGCAAAGTTGCAATATGGGCTCTGCCACAAACATTATCAGTTCCTTGACAAAACCATTATGGCATACAGAACCACACTTCAAGTGTCTGCATCAAGAGGTTTCAGTCAGGTTGATATATGAGAGAAATGGTGTCTGAGAAGAGTCAATAGGCATTTATTTGGAATAGGTTAAAGAGGCCCTTTCACCAATAGCAACTATAGACCCTGGTGATAGACACACTTTAATTTAAGAAGCAGCAAATCATTTGGTCAAGTACATATAGCCATTGTTTGGTCTCAGGACAAAGAGCTATGTACAAACATATCTGTCCCTTGAGGCAGGCCTCAGTATGAGGCCAAAATCACTGCATACACTGAGTGGGAAGTGTTGTGTACACATGCTAATATTCTTACTCGTTGTATCAAGTGTCACAGGAGTCAGGTTTATTGGAGGGAGACGTACACCTACTGTTGGTAAGGAGATGATGAACATTAGTCAGATGTAATTTTAGTGGTTTATATTGGTTAGTAAAGTGGCATACAAGGGTGCATCAGAGGGACCATCTCAGGGATAGCTGATTGCTGAAAAGTTAAAATTTCACACAAAAAAACGTATACAAGGGGGTTAAACTAACTATTGCTATTGATGAGAAAAATGCAGCTCCATCAGTTATGCACAAAATGCTCAAAATTTTACAATATTTTTCAAAAGCATACACTTATGAATTCGAAAAGGTAGCTTAGGTATTTCAATAAATTATATTAATTGAAACTTAAGTCTCATGCCATAAATAATGATACAAAATCTGGACTATGCTGTCCAATTATAATTCAGTGTGGTGCAGTTAAGCGCACTACCTGCTCGCGAGCCTGGAGGTGAGTCGCTCGTGCCAGCAGTAGTAGTGGTGGTGGTCGTGCAAGAAGTAGCGCTCATTCCACGTACAGGAACCACAGGGGGTAAGGACCCTTTCCGCCCAGAGTCTGATGCAACTTCACAAGGTTCAGCCGAAGCATGCTTGTGGGATACAACATGCATAGAATCACTTAGTGCTGAGGGGCAACCAAGCTCAGCAGGACTACTTAGTTGCGAGTGCGGTCTTTCAGTAACATCAGCCAAGGTGCTCTTGGTGGCTTCGTTGTTACCTAATGCTTGGGTTGTGGACATCATGGACGTAACAATGGCATTCAGTGACTTTGATTCTTCTTCTTCGTCACCCACTTTGACCCCATTATACTTGTCCACAAACCACTTCAAGAAACCGACACAAGCTGTGTACCGGTAGTCCTCTGCAATATAGAAAGTTTAAATATATGCAACCAAGCCATTTCTCAAATTGAATTAGTATTTACACAGAAACATTTTACTTAGTTGACCTACTGACCACCTTATATCAATCCAAATGACATGATTTATTTATCTCACACATATTCATTTCCTCCACCTTGTATGCATAACAGGTAACAATGATGATGTCATTAACCCTCTAGGCACTAGAGGCCAAGCACACATTGCGCATGCTGTGCCCTGGCGTATTCAGCCCCCAGCACTAGGCCACTCTTGGAGGACATTCCAGTTTCAAAGGTTGCCTAAGAAATATTCCCTTATCAAGTAATAAGTTAATCATAACCCATATAAAATATACATTTTCTGAAAGCAGACATCCAGGGGAATCCATTAACATGACTTTCATTGCCATGCAATATGCCTATGACTTTGACAGATCTGGTGAGAATTGAGTCAATATTTTGTACAGGGTGCAGTCCCTTGCACCCTGCAACTGCAGGTTTTTTACCCAATCTGTTTTTTTAGAACCTACCAATATAAGACTGTCTCTCTTCCTCGTCATCCAGGTTGTAACACCTTGGATAAAATTCATCTGGGTCTACCGTGTCAAACCATGGTACAGCTCGTAGATTTTGACACAGCCCCATCTGAAAGTAGATAATAGTCACACTTTGAACACATATTTCAACATTCAGCCAGCACTTATATAAGACAGGCGCTTATTTGAGATCCTAGTTTAGTGTTTTCAACTTTCAAGACCCATGTATCCCCGGCACTTATCCAGGACAGGTGCTTTATTAGACCGGTGCTTAAACACAACTGTTTGGTACTTTGTTTAATTCATCAGCCTGATCAAGCCTGATAGTGGCTATTATGTAAGGCTCCTCTGAAATCAGAAAACAACATTTTAACTAGGTATATCTGTTGATTTGTCTTGGATATTTTACCAAACAAATATTGTTTTATGATTAAAACAATTATTTCTAACACCTACCTTGGTGGTGAAATTATTGGCCTTAGCATAATGGTTGACAATTTGATGTCGGCTACGACTCTCTACATCAAGACTACGGACAGCAAAGATTAGGGTTGGTCTTACAGCTTGAAGTGCCTCCGACTGTCCTCAGTAAGGGTTGCACGCGCAAATTGGAGACACAGTATATGTTAGGGTTTATCTACATGTACTCACATAGCCTAGGTGGCATACCCTACTGCAATCACATGTACCGTAAATTCCCGCGTACTACCCGCATCTCGCGTATAACCCGCACCCCCAACTCAGGAGAATGCTATAACCCGTTTTTGGATCTGAAAATTCATATTTTAGTACTGTTCTATAGTGATAAAAACCCTCGTATAACCCGCACCCTGTATAGGCATGTCTGGTATCAAATGAAAGCTGAGTTTGGTTCGCGTACAACCCGCGGGTAGTACGCGGGAATTTACGGTACCATTTCAATGCAGAAGAGCAAATGATGGGACACATCACAGTAGCACAACACAAAGACAGTAGGTGCTCAGCAAAATAAGAACAGAGTCAGGGGTGATATCTTACCTTGGTTGTAAAGTGACGGGCTTTTCCAAAGTGGTTGACAAGCTGGCCACCTCGCCGACTCTCCACATCAACAGTTTTAACAGCAAAGATAAGTGATGGGGTGCAGTTCCTGGCTAGATGTGACTGTAAATTGCATGCATTGTCCATTTCAACATAAAGGCCATAAACTATACAACACCACAATGAATGATAAGCATACAACACTGCATGAGTTTATAGCATATAAACAACATTCAACATACTCCTAATGCAAGCTGATAGAGTACAGTGAGGCAATCTTTTACAAAATAGAGAAGTCTGGATGCTCATTTATCATAGAAATTGTATTAAAAAAAAGTGTCATTAACTGCAAAATCAAACTCTAAGTGTAAAGCAGTGATGTGATGAATGAAGCTGTGCAAATGAATAAGGTCTAAAAATATGTCCACAGTCTGAATATGCAGATTGTTTTGGTGACTTCTATATCAAGTTTGTATTATATAATCATTAGATATATTAGCGAAAAATATGTTCTGGATCAGGATTGGCTGAATGTCTCTTTACTAAACAACATCACACTAAGAATTCTTTAATAGACATTGTAAGCTGAGCTGTTATTCAATATCAAAGGTTCAAGTTGTATTAGTTCAAAACACTCACCATCATGCCATAATAACCATTCTCTTCCTCCCATGGCGGAGTGATATTTTCTTTAGCCTGATGTCGATCATTGCCGTCATCTGTCAAATAAAGCGTAAATTCATACAGAGAATGATACCCAGATAGCATCCTGACGTTGGCCCAACGTTGGCTCAACGTAGTCGAGGGTTGGACTGACGTCAGTATACCAACTTTGGCACAAGGTAGTTTTGGCCGGGGCCATTCGGTTTGAGCCAATGTCAGCATGCCAATGTTGGCCCAGCATTGGCCCAGCGTTATGCCAACTGTCATATTTTGATAGTGTACCAACGTCAGATGCAGATATTGACACAACATAGTTTTTGCCAGGTATTCCATTCTAACTTTGTATTATGCTCGAATAGAGTATCAATGATCACTAAACTGTGATTTATTCTGCTAAAGACAAGAATCAGTTTAGAAACAACGATTTCTGTCTTTGCATTTTACCTTTATATCAGCTTAAAGGGGCCAGAGGTGATAGACAGCCATCCCATCCTTTAGACCTTATATACCTACCATTACCTTAAAAAAGGTGTCCTCATGGCAATGTTACTGCATTTTGTTATGTCACTGGGAAAGTTGGTAATTAAGTATGTTATAGCATATGAATGGAATATCCCTGGCTTTTTAAATCTATAGAACACACATGGGGCCCAATTAATGGCCACTTATGATGAGAGATAAAGTATCTGCTGGGCAAAATATCTTCTGACAACCTTACATGCCCTCTAGTGGAGCTTGGACATGCGACGTTGGCCCAACATTAATATGCCAACGTTGGCATTTCAACGTTGGCACAACATAGTTTTGGCCTGTGGCATTCCATTTGAGCCAACGTCAGCATGCCAACGTTGGGCCAATGTTGTGCCAACGTTATGTCAACTGTCATTATGTTGATGGCGCAAACACTTGCCCAACATTGTAACGTTGGTATAGCATAAATTTCCCAACGTTGGTACAACATTGGCATTTCAAAGTTGGCACAGTGTTAATTTATTGCCTGAGACGGTGCCAACCATTGCCAACGTTGGCCCAACGTAACCATGCTAGCTGGGTAACCACTAAAATAGTCTGTTTACCATCATCTGAGTCTGAGCTGATCGGCCGGCGTTTAGAGGGTACTTCGTTTGGTGGGGGTGCATTGTTGAACTTCTCCACCCAACCACGACGGCGCAGCGCTTGCCGCAGACTGTGGTAAGGGCCTAAGATGGTGAACACTTTACGGTCCTGCAAAATAACTTTTTGATTAGTTGGTTGGTCAGTAAAAAATTACAGGGTAAATAAAAGAATATACATAGATGTATGATATGAATGGTAAAGTTACATTGCCTACGGAAAAAAGTGCAGTAGGTAAATTAATATGGAAACATTTTACAAGACACATTTTACACACAGACACATTTTACAAGAATCTCGATTATCTGCCATTTGAAGGAGTACCTTAATTGCTCGTTCAGCTTGACGGCGTGCTCGTTTCTCAAGTTCCATTAGTGCAGGGTTCTTCTTATGGATGATTTCGCTAAGAGCTGCCATTGTCTTACTACGATGGTAGATGGGAAAAGCTGCATCTTGTGACAGTGCAACTGGTATATGGAACAGAAAATGAGATTAAATGGTTTATTCTGTTAAAAAACAGTTGGGTTCCTCATGAATCATATTTCTACCATATAAGAACTGAATTCGCATAAAAAATAAACCTTAACATACCATTTCTTGAGTGAGCGACATATCGGCTTTTGGTTGGAGAAGAGAAGGTGTTGACACTCTGTTGACGCTTAAGAAGTCGTTCGCCATATGAGCCTGTCAGTAGATAAGTTTACGTACACACAGTCAGTCAGATGAACTCATAAAACACAATGTGACTCCATTTACTTTTCTATTTACCTAGCTATCAACTGAATGTGAAGTATAAGAAACTTTATGGAAACCTCTCTTGACTTATAATGAGATAAGACACAGTGAACAAGATTGCTAAGAAATATGATTTATCTATCACTTTTAAAAGAAGAATGACTGCTTTCTCTGGTTGTTCGGTTCTACATGAATTGGGATACCATTCTATTGTCTAACAAATGTAATTGTAATTAGGATACCACAGAGGGGCATTAGTAAAGGTATTATAATAGGGTGCTGCAAGTGGAAGAGGGGATATTAGTGCAGAGAAAATGTACAAGGAGTTTAAATTTTAATTGATAAGTGAAGATTCATATTGCATTATTCTTGAAAACCTTTGTACATATAGTTTCTCTATTACTTAAATTATATGCGTTTCATCTAGTGGTCAAAGCTTTGATTTTCAATGTGCTGTATACAATAGAGTGAGTGACTATTCCCTATCACAAATTCTGATTAAGTGGTTGACAATTTTTTTTCTTTTTTCAACCAAAATACATATTTACATGTCAGTGTCTACAGGAGGATCTTTTATCTAAAATTAAAAACTGGGTAAGAAATTGTTATGGTTGTGTGTACTTTAAGTATGGTTCAGCCAAATTGAGTTAATGCATGATCCAATTACATCTCGGCCCACCCAGCCTATGTTATCTAAATATCCCTCCCTATTCTCCTATATTTGGCAGAACCACGACCTTTGGATACTTATAGTATCAATCTATAAGTGCTAAAGTTAATACTCTTCATATAAAGAGTAAGTGCTTTAAAATACCTCTTAGTATTGGTGAGTGGTAATACCGCTTTCTGAAAAACACTGGCAAAAAAACATGTCCTTTGTTATTTGAGCAACATTTTGAATTAAAAAAGGGTTATAACTCATAACTCAGTTAATGGTTTTTGGTGGGTGGGTAATTGTAGTCACAAATATATGTTTACGAGTAATGCATTACAAAATATTCCAGGACAGGTCACAATAAAAAGATGTTTTGGTGACTATGTGAGAAAACTTAGCACTAAGGGTTTTGTGGGCGAGGTTCATAGGATGTGCTAATGTTTGGATAAGTGTGCAATAACTTACTATTACTGATAAATTTGTTTGTTATTAACGAAAATCAGCATATAAGTTTTTCTTTGGAAAATTCAGACAAACTTATTTGCAAACCTTAGGTATTTAGTCTTAGTTTGCTAAGGACTTGATCCTTAAACCCCTCACTTACGCTTCTTTTTTGTTGTGTCTAAAATATCAAAATTACATTTTTTGCATTCAATAAGTTGCTAGTGATATAGTCCAGACCGGAGAATATGGTGAAGCCGTCAAAGAAAAGTTTAATTGATAACACTGTAGGGGATCATTAGGAGGATGGACATCTCTCAGAGGGGGGCAACCCTTAATGTCTCGTGGTTGGGTTTATCACCTCCATGGTGGTCTGTCCATCATAAATGACCTCTGTAAACCTGTGAACTCTGAGAGTGTTATTGTAAGCACAAGATGAGCTGCTCCTTAAATGACACTTCAAATGAGTTGTTTGAATGTCTCGCCAAATTCTCCGGACTTGCCAATAGATATATGGCATTGGTAAGACCTGTCTAAGAGTACCTTTAAATAGCCTATTCTTTCAAAAACAAATTAACTGAGTTTGTCTTTTATCCTCTTACTCAGCTTAGAAGGATATTGAAAAAGACCTTTGAGCTGATCATAATCTAAGTCATTGTTATATCCCCTGTTCAAGTTATTCTCTCGAAAAGCTTCTGTCCAATATTACTTTAAACACTAATTTATTCAAACATAGGCTTGGGAATATATTAGAGTCTTAATGAAATGATTGAAGCTGGGATTACAAGTACAATATCTATTTGATGTTTAAAAGAAATATAATGAGGTATCAATGAAGTGTGAATTCAGATTTGGCATTATATCCCAGCACCATACAAGTAAATCAAAAGTCCATGCAATATAGCTTCCCAAGAAAGGTTTCTGAGAACACAAACTACCCCAAGTCACATACAAGGTTCCAGCACCAACAATCAGCTAAGACATTCCAACTGAAAATATTGTAGTGTTGGACATTGGTCACACAGGCAACATAGATTATGGCAGAGAGGATAAGGTCAAAAAGAGGATTGCGCTTGGACCTTTTCTGAAATACTGCCTAGATGGAGAATGCATAATATGAAATGATCATGAGATGATGGTGGTATCTGCTGTTTACAGTGATGTGGAGTTCAATTAAGTTATTGACTCTGATGTACTAGCTTTGCAAAGTAGGGTCACTTACATGAATAGAATATATATTTTAAGTCCTAATTTATTGTAAAAGACTCACAACCTGATAAATATACACTGATGAAGTTGCATTGCCTTTAGTACTACCTTTATCATGTGGAATACCGTAAATTCCTGCGTATAACCAGCATCTCATATAAAACCTTCAACCAGACTTTGACTCTATTACCCACACTGATGTACTGAGAATGTCCACTTATGAGTACTGTAGCATGGTTCTAAAAACCCTTGTATATGCCACACATCCACCTTGGGAGAACCCCGTTATCCAAACTGTGGATCAGGTCTGCGTATGATGCGTGGGTTTCACGCGGGAATTTATACGGTAGTCTTATATTATCTATTATGAGATTTATAGTTTACTATTCTTGTGAAACTGGTATGGTTGAAATAAAAAGAGTAATTTCTTAATTTATTAGTTGTGCTATGTTGTTACTATTCACATGATTTATATGAGCTATATGTTCTCTCTCTTACTATGTGTACTGCCTGTGGTTATTGCAACAACCTTCTAATATGATGAATATAATGTTTATGTCTGTATAAGATGTGCATTCTGATCATCTGTGGTGCTCTGTAATATGTCTCAAGTAGACCTGAATCTTCCATCTCTGGGTGATATGTGCGCTTTATGTACATAATGTATCAGTGTATGAGGTGAAATGGGATTAACCAAATTTAGCTTTCACTCAAGTTTGTGTATTCTTTACCATTTATGTGAAACGTGTGTCAGGAGTAGGGAATGGGCAATGTAGTTCAAGTCAAGTGGGTGTTTTATTTGCAAAATTAACAAGCAGCTGCCCTTTGACTGAAGTGCACCCCTTTGCAAGAAGTTTTTTTGAATTAACAAATGTGTTTGAAGTGTGAGCGGATAAATATTGTTTATTTTCAAAGTAGGCTATTCCTCCTTTTCAATGAGTGGGTGTCAATAACTCTAGTCTATTACTAAGTGGATATGAGGTAAACAGCATGTTCATGCTGCAAGAGTGGATAATAGCTGTGCTACCAACATCTTCAGCAATCAACAGGTTGTGGCCCAATGTGCTATGCAGAGCACTGCTCTGCTCTGCTGAAATAAGTTATGAAGAAACACTTGAAAATTACCCCAAACAGAGGCTGTCAAACGTTAATAACCAACCATTGCAAACCCCTTGTAAGGTTTTGCAGTTGTGGGTACCAGCCTCTCGAAGCAGTGTCACTTACCCTTGAGGTTTATAAGGGGCAGAGCTGAAAAGGTGGAGTGAACAACATGGAACATTTTAAGGAGGAACTACTGCACTAGGATGAACAAAATGTCTATCAAAATCAAGGTTGGCTAGCTTATGTTATATCATCAACCTCCAACAGAAGCTCTTGTGTCTCACAAACTGCCAAATATGCTTGTCACTTTTATGGTCACAAATCGAACTGATGTTAAGGTAAGATTTAGATAACAGATACTTTTGCCATGAAGCCCCTATACTTCTGATGAAAGTAAACCATCAAACAGAGTTTATTTTTAAACCGTGTTCAGTACTGTATTAAAGTATACTGCTAATCAACGTTGGTCTGTCCATTACATGTCCATTTGGTTTGGCAAGTAGAGTTCTCTGTCCCCTCTCCTACTCTTAATTCACTTTTAGATTTCAGTTACCAAACAGATCCCATACCTGGTAACATACATCCTTCAGTTTAAAAACTATTTATCTGTTTTTTCTATGTCTAAGCCATATATTTTTACTGCCAAAGGACAGCAGTTATAGTTAACTTTCCCACCTGCAAATGATTTACTTAAAAGGTACACATTTTTGATTGACAGTTGCTATATTTATTTCTTCAGATTTATTTGCAGAGAAAATGTTATGATACTTGTGAACTCCACCTAAAACCTCCAAAATTCATTTAGACTCACATTAAGACAGTCAAATGACCAGGTGGTCACTGGTATTTTTTTACACAAGACTTCTTCTGTTAGGTCTTTGATGATACACTGACATCTGCTAACCACACTACACACATGATGGTGGTACTGCTGTGCTAACATTTGCCCTCATAATTAATGCTGAAATACTGTGTCACCAGGGTATATTTATCATATGGGTCAGGCACTACAGGGAATTGCTCCAGGCTTTTGGTTAAGAAAAATGAAACTGAAATTATATTGATGTAGAACATAGTGGACGAATAACACTGCCGCAACATGGCGACTCAGGGGGTAGTGTAAAAAAGGTTAGATAGATTATGAAAAGGAAAATGGTGCATCCTGAAGATGGACATGGTACAACAGGTATGGTTATAGTTGGGATACAGGGGTTCATTGTTGGGGGAGGGTAAAAGAAGGGTAGGTATGGTGGGTAGTGTGCAGCAGTTTTGAAGAACACGGATAGGTCTCAGCTTTCCAGTTCCTTCTCTTTATCATACATATTTAATGGGGTACTGTAACTGTAGTAGGCTAGATGGCGTATAAATAGGCTTGCCAAGGGAATCAATCGATCATTATGCTTTTCATGGAATGGTCAACAACTCTCTTCTCCCTAATATAATATATGCCCACAAGATCTAGGTATATGTCCTCCAAGGTAACATCTCATGGATGGTTATATGAAAGTAATATATGTGTGCAGGATGTGTTCTGTATGTTGTCTTTTTCTACTCTATCTGTATCTAACCTGAAACTTGACATTATACACTATACTGCTGCTCGCATAGCTTTTTTTTAAAATTATTCAATTGTTTATCATTGAAAACTGTTCAAATTTGACTCCATCTAGTGTTTATATCACTCAGACCATGAACCACCCCGTTCAAAAAGCAGCATTCAAAAACAGCTTTACATAGGAACTTCTCACTATACAACCTTAATACTAAAAACTAAAAATTAAGAGGGAACTGGAACATAAGAAACTAAAACCAGGGTTAATCTGCACACTACCCACGTCAATATTTCCGAAGCACAACCTTAATAACAGCAACTGAACACGGCTATAGAGAAGCTGTACTGGGCTTTACTTACTGAACTGTCTGTGCACAAAAACCGGGGTTGGAGCTGGAACTGAGAGGGCAGTGATGGATCTGGTCAGGGGAGTGGCACTAATCGGTCATACCAACAAAAGGTATTGTGATCATATATAGAGTTCATGATGTATAGATGTCTCACTATACAAACATGGAGAGTCACAATATTCAGGTCTCAGCACAAGGACCTGTGACATGTCTTCTATTAGAGTGGGTCACCCTTGTTCATAATCACAAATTATCATATATGTGTTCTCTCCATCCATACTTTGTAATACTATCTGCCTTATAGTGGGTTCCCTCTAAACTACAAGACAGCTGACTTACTTGGAGTCCTTTCCGAAGTGTGTTTTTCTGAGGGTGACTTTGAGTTGCCATGGTGATGTGAGGGTCGGAGTGACGTGTGGGCTGCAGCCACGCCCTCTTTGTGCTGATCAGTACGCGTCTTATCCCGGCCCCGCCCTTCGCCCTCTTCCCGGCGCCGGCTTCGGGTTGGCTCATCCTCGCTCCATCCCTGTTTGCAAAAGGGGCTGAGGTTACTAAGGTAAACACTTTGTAAAACTTGGCACCCATCCATGGATGTCTACCAATCAGTCGCTGGTATTAAAGCACTCTCTAACATTGAACCCTATGTACCTTCCATACATTGGATGTTAGCCAACAGTTCGAAACATAAGATATGTATAGACACAATACTGATATCTAACCTGCATTGTGTTTTCTACTTGTAGGGTGAAACATTTCCCACTGTGTGCTTTGATCTGCAATACACTGGTGGGTTCTATTGATTTATTTAATTACAGCTCTGATGCTCCAAGTGGCATGTGTGAGAGAGACGTATCTCTTAATTCCCAAGCAGCATTCCTCTGTGTATTTGTAAAACGTAGGCCTATTGCACTAATGCAACACACATTCTGTATTCTCTAAAAGTAGGAAATATATTGATAGAAAGATAGAGGTTTACACCCACATACAGTGATGATCTAAGAACACAGGTATGTCACTATTTGATAGCAAAGGACTGCCTTCTGATCATAAACAGGAACTTTCATATATGAAGAGGTCTAGTGTTAGAACATGAATACGTAGGCTACTGTACAAAACTCTAAGGAGTACTTTGTATTTATGACAAAAATCTTACCTTATATTGAGGTTTAACTTATTTATATAGGTTTGTTTAATTCTCAGTTAGGGTAGTCAACAGTTAAAATGCACTCAAAAACGACAAATATGTCCAGACAAAATCAACAAATTCAGAGACAAAAACAGACAGATAGTAACTATTAAATAAAATAGGAGCGTCTCACTTTTGGTATTGGCATCTTACAATCTGTAATCATATATTTGCAGCTTGCTCATGACCTATTTGGAATAGAAAGACACCAAGACTTCCTTTGTAGTAATAACCTATTATTATGCCCTGTTTAAGAAAAAAACATTCAAAATTAAGGTATGCCTATTTAGACACACTAATTGGCCGAGAATCGTTTTCTCATATTGATTTCTTCCTGGTTCCATGCCCTGTGCTGTAAGTGGCATGATGGTCAAACCGCAGATAACATTAGGGCACTGACCATAGAAATCAGTAGGTAGACTGGATCAATGTTGTATGTCTACTGCATACTTTATACGTAGCACCCATTCACAGGGGGCTGTGGTGGTAAGTCTATCTTTCAGACACGATATATACCATGTTGTGGTAACGTCCTGGCCTGTTTGAGTCAATGCCTCCAGAATAAGGATTCTGCGAGAATCTAACAATACTTTTACATGCATTTACTAAACAAGTAAATCATTTACACTAACCACAGTTTGAAAAATGCAATTGCAATTTTCTATTTTATCCCTCCCCACAGAGTAAAAATGCATACCGGAAAACTAAAATTCCTTACACAAAACGCAGAAAACCTATAGTGAATTAAGCAGATTAAATCCAATCAATCAATATAACCGTAGTCGTACTCTTATAACAATACTACAAAATATATAAAAAGTGGGACACATCTTGAGTCTATAGATATATACCGGTACCTTGACGACGTGAATACAGCTGTATCCTTACATGTGTATATTGGATTGATACTTTGTATGGACAAAAACACGACGACATGTTGCTTGTAAGAAGATGCTCCACGAGAGTGACTTTATTAGGGTGCGCATGTGCGCTGACCTACTTCCGCCGGGTAACACTTTGGCGCCATACCTTTGTGTATGGGTGTATCTAAATTTACACTCCATCTCAAACATACACAAACTTTAAGATATACTTGACTTATAGTATCAATACTGTATACAAACTTTAAAAATATATTAGCACCGTCTTTGCTTTCTTATTGTTTCGCAATGTTCAGCTGTATAGTATAATAACTGTTCATGTATGAATCCAAAGTCTCTGGAATATCGGCAGTCCTTTTATATCAACGTCCAAGATATGTTACCGAACAATTTACTTTAAAAATAGTTTGAATGAAAAAAAAGTCAAAACTTAGATATCTTTATAGTTTAAAGATGTTTCCTGACTAACCAGGAGGCAGGGTCACCAGTTCTTACCTCCTTTGTCACCTAGGGGTGACTCTGTGCCCTCTGTGCACAGTAGCTAGCTAACCTCACTATCAAAGGGGCAGGGTCACTAGTTCTTACCACCCTTGTCACTTTATGGTGACTCTGTGCCCTCTGTGCACAGTAACTAGCTACGTCGTGGATAGCACGGAACTTCTCATGTTTTTCACATGCTAGTCCCTTCGTCTTTCCTTTCTTGATGACCCGTTTATTCCTAACAACTGTCCATTCACCGTAGTCATCAGGCAGATTACTCTCTCGTACAGTTTGCCTGACTCTGCGCTGATCATCCGGATCACGCTTTAGTCGTGTACACGCTGGCTTTACCACACCTTTTGGTTGATCTACCTTGCTGAACTTCTTGCCGTCAGCGCGTTCATTTCAGACTGTCGTCTTCGATCCATTGTTGAGCCCATCGCCCATCTTCTTTACTAGCTTGTTTAGCTGGTACTCCTTAGGCTCCTTCTCGTCGGTTGTCACATGTGCCTCCGGAGTTGACACAAAGTCTAGGTAGTATAGTGAGCCGAAACGTCTTCCGGTCGCCATCACTCTACCTCCTTTGGTCACCTCCCACTTGTCACCTCCAAAGACAATCGCACATCCTTTCTTGTCTACTCTTGGAACACTAAACAGATTTACGGCTAGATCAGGTACATACAGCACGTCCTTCATCGCAGTCCGCTGCGTCTTTCTATTGGGGACCTTCAAGTGCAACACCACTTCACCGACTCCAGCACACTTGAGACTGCGCCCGTCTCCTACCGTCACACTTGACGTCTTCGTGCTGTCCATCTTCTTGAAGAGGTTCTTGTCGTTGCACATGTGTGCTGTCGCTCCAGAGTCGATGATCCAGCCACCCTTTCCCGTTGCCGACAACCCGTGTTGTGCAAACAGGCTGCCACCGCCGCTGCATTCTGTTTTCCTCGTCCGTTCGACTTCCTGCCAGAGTTGCCTCTGGACTTCCCGCCAGTCGCCTGACTGGACTTCCCGCTGGAGTTCAGCGTTGGACAATCCTGCACTAAGTGTACCAGCTCGTTACACTCAAAGCAACGCATTTTTGGACAATTTCGAATTATGTGTCCCGGCTCGTTGCATCCGTAGCAACATACTCCCGGTCTACCGTCAGACCTACCGCTTGTCCTACCGTTGGACCTACCCATCAGCGCCTTCTCTTCCTCCCTGTCATTTGACGTCTTCTTGTCGAGGTTGCAGACCTTCTCGACAACCGTCGTCCACGCTGGAACCTCGTCCAAGGTGTCGAAGGCTGTGACCAGGACGTCGTACGTCTTCGGCAAACTGGAGAGAAGATATGTCACCTTATCTTCCTCCTCCACGGGTGCCTCGATGACAGCTAACTCGTCGAAGATCTGCGTAAGGCTCTTGATGTGGTCGTTCGCCGACCCTCCCAACGCAAGCTTAGCTGTACACAGCTTCTTCCGTAGCTCCCGCCTGTTAGCGAAGGTGTCCCTCTGGAACATCTCCTGAAGTTTCTTCCACACCACCGCAGGGTCTTCCTCATCCGGGGGAACCATCCAAAGCAGACTTGGATGGATGTTGAGCACAATCGTGTAGAAGGCCTTGTTCGTCCGCACTTCAAAGGCATCCCGCTGGACCTGGTTCGCATCAACCGGGAGAGTTTCCTCTCCGGTAACCAGCTTCCACACGCCCTTGTACTTCAACGTAACTTTCACCTGAAGTTTCCACGCCGAATAGTTGTTAGCCCCTGTTAACCGCTCAATCTTCGGTGCCTCCGCCATGTTGAAAATTCACCACACGTCGATCAAGTAGCACCACTGACAGGCGTCCCTGTTCCTCTGCTACCTCCATGACGTCCTCCTGTGTACCAGTCCCACTAGTGGCACTACTACTATCCATGCCGACCTCTGTGATTATCATGTACAATCACCAATCAGGTCGTACTCCGGTGTGTATCATCTCTGTAATTCCTGCCACTGTCTGAGACATAAACAACACACACAAGCCTGCCACTGCAAACACGCCTCCCTGCTACTTCCACAACTTGCTGACTTCAGCAAATATACTCCTTGTGTACCGGTACCTCGATGGCACTACCACTACTACTATAAATTACTGTCCAACATGTAGTCTTCACTGTCCTCTGGTCACCATCTTCTCACTACTTGCTGACTCGACAATAAGCATCTTGTGTACGTATGGCGTCCTCGCCACTGACAACACGCATCATTGTACACAAAGTCCACATACCTCACGACGTTCTCCTGTGTGTACACAGCACTCCCTGCATCAGTGTCGACCTTAGAATCTATAGGGCTAAACATCGGTATTGGTGATCAATAACAAATATTCACTTCCCTATTTATCATGACGTCGATTTTCACTGCTGCTGTTTGCTGTTGAGACGACCCCCACGCGTTGGTCGTTCCGGTGGCATCTGCTCGCTGCTGCTCGCGTCCCTCGTGGCCTGCGATCACGCCACCAACTCGCCGGGTTTCCAGAGTCTCAAACTCGTACTTCCAAGGCCCATCCGACTCCCAAATCTTCTCACAACTTAGTCCATACCTTCACTAAATTTCCTGCGCAGTGGAAGGGTTCCTGGGCTTCCCATAACCTATTGGATTGATACTTTGTATGGACAAAAACACGACGACATGTTGCTTGTAAGAAGATGCTCCACGAGAGTGACTTTATTAGGGTGCGCATGTGCGCTGACCTACTTCCGCCGGGTAACACTTTGGCGCCATACCTTTGTGTATGGGTGTATCTAAATTAACAGTGTACACCCCTGAATATACATTACCTGTATGTAGCCCCATTAGCCAGATTAACTGACTTAATACATTTATCTGGTGTAAAGCCTAAAGAAAGGTAGATCGATTGTGTAAACATTTGATGGACTGAGGTCAGTTTACCCACTCTTCTGCCACACTCCACTATACACAAATGATGACTTGATGAAGGATTTAATATTAACTTTATACACACAGCACCCCCTTCCATTATTGTGTATGTATATCACGTGCATATTTAAGGATTAGTCTAAAGGCTTTAATGATTAAGCCTCTACATGTGTACACTTTGCAATAATTCTCTGTGTTTTTTTTTTACTAAGCTCCAGGTTATCATCACACTTTGTCAGTCCACAACTGCCCATATGAAGCACACCTGTACACAAACATGGGCCACATGGTGAGTGAGAAGACACAGGGGGGCACACAGAGGAGTTAGTCCTGTGTTAGTGGTGGACATACCTTGGAGACTGGCGTGAGACTATGCGGCATGAGCTCTATGGCCTGCTCCCACGGCTCGTGTAGGTGCAGGAAGCCCACCGGGCTCACCCTGGTGGTGGTGGAGGAGGAGTAGGAGGAACCCTAAGGAGCCAGCATCCAAAGGACACACCACATTCAGTACTTATAGAGTAACTCAAGGAACCCAGCAACGCTACCAGCTAAAGCAGGAGCTTCTCACCCAGTCAACAACAGTCTTACATAGGCCATAGATTCGAAATCAACAAAATAGCGTTATACGTCCCTCCAGGGAAAAGAACCAGGTCCCACAAAGCCAATACATGTATACCTGGCCAATATTCAGCTATAGTGTGCGCCGATATGCATACATGTACATATGTATCTGTGGAGTTCTTACTACCAGGGATAGAGCCATGAGTAGGGGCTTAACAGCACACGCTATGCTTGCACAGACATTTTCACACCCATGCAAAGAACAACCCCTGCCCTCATGTATACTCCAGTCAACTGGTTTAATATGTGCTCAGTGTAAATAAAGTTGGTATCCTGCTCAAAATATATGTGATACGTATCTATGTGGACAATATGTGCGACATGTAAAAATCCATGTTTCTCCTATCCTTGTCTAGGCTAAATTTGTTTGTATAATATATTATGCATAGTCGTACCCATGGACTAAGCAAGGCACGTCAGCAGTGGACTCAACTACATTATGTAGATGTTTACTTTGAGCTTGGTTGGTCAGGGTGCAGTTCATATAAGGATTAGTCGTCAAAACCATTACTGTAATCCTTTCTACAAGCCACTTTCAGAAGTTTCATTGACATGGGGCAAACAGCCACCACCAGTCACTGGTTGTAGCCTGGTTATACAATATGGAGATCTGCTGATATTACTAACGACAACTATGTTTGGCCTGTGCCTTAGTGAATTGCCTCGCTATTTATGCTAAATCATGGAATAATTTGCACTTAAATGAAGAGCTTGTTGGATCCAAGCCAAGGCTTTACCTTGCCACCCCCAACTTAATCAAAAGAAGGAAAGCTTTTAATTTTGGTCAGTTTTCTAGGAAATCAACACAATTGAAAACAGAAACCCACGCCAAAAGTGCCTATCTGTTTTGTGAACTCAGGTAGAATAAAGGTTCACTAACTAGTGACCCTTTTCACCTTATAACGCCAGGACCTCCCCAACTAATGAGTGCCAAATTCCTCAGTTCATTGTAAAGGGGAAAGTTCATAGTCGGGTCCCTGGGCCAGTTTTCGTTTTTCCGGTCAGGGGTCAGAGGCACAAAGGGCACCCTATTCTACAGCACAAATCGGTACTTGTGGAATAATAATGAAGTAGAATATTGCGCGAGGACGATAGTTTTTTGTGACCTCTACATGAACTGGAACTTGGAACTACACATGTCTTGTTGCCAAATTATTCAAATGGTTGAGAGCTTCCCCAGAGCTTCATTGGTGGTGAAACAGATGCTATATTTTAATAAGCGTAAGCCCTAGTCTCTATGGATCATTGCATTATTCATGAAGTAGATCTAGATGATTGTATCCCCATGTTCAATCATGTAAAATGGGAATAAATCAATAAGATGTCCAATCAATTCTCTTGGTTTGGAATCCCTCCTATGGACTATCCGACATCTAGAACACATCAATAATCTCTAGGTATAGAAAAGATACATATTCTAACAATCACTACCAATAATTTATAATATTTTATCAAATTGCAGATTGAGTCCACTCCCGATACCGTTAACAAAAAGCAATATCTCTCTCCGTCACCTCAAACACAATACAATACGAACCAATAACCACTTCACCTGGACCTAATAAAGAACAACAGAGTGTGGTAAAGTCAGCAGGTGATCATACAACACCGACTTGGACTGGTTCCATACATTTGTAACCAGATTTCACAGTTAGATATAGCAGAATGAGGCTTAGGGGGCTGGCTGACCCCTCATGAAAGCAGCTTAAGCGTTACAGGTATAGCAGTTGTTATTGACTTGCAGTGCGTGCAATAAGTAGTAATAGTTGTCTTCTATATTAATCTACATGGACACAGGCCGTGCTTCATCTACCTGCATAAGCACCTCTGTGTAGTCTCTATTCTTCTGTTAAATCATAATTAACCCCTTTAAAGTAAAAGGTTTATGGGAAGGGGCTGATTTAATTTAGTGTGAATTTCTTATGATCTTGTTGCTCATTTTTATGTGGCTACTAGCCTAGCCTACGGATTTCCCTACTCTTGATGCACAGCTAAGCATCACTCTCATACAATTATGAATTGGAAATCATACCTTTCAACCAATATTGCATGAGTTAGCAGCTCGTATTAGGTTGATATCTAAAATGGTATTTGACTATTGATCATGCAACATGCACCCACATTTAAGATATGTTCACTACTCAGGCATGCACATGAGGCTAAACTTCATAATCGTTTATCAGCGCTTATCACGCAAATATGGACGTTCTCACTGAAGAGCCTGAACATTCTATATCGCTCATAATCTGAAACCAAGCGTATCTCTTAACAAAATGAGAGCTATGCTTATTTAGAGATATACACGTCGGATGGCGTCCAGTCTCCGAGCCTAATTCCATGTGGATTTTAAGTGGCTAAAAGTGGAGTGTTGGGGGTGCAGAGCCAGGTCGCTTTTGACCCCTCTGGAGTCACACTGTTGTGTTATCAGTTTTGAAAAGCAAAGGAAAAAATGGAGTGTGTGAGTGGCCTCACAGATGACTCAGGGTAATCTGTCAATTCTGGCATCAGAAATGAATTTCGAATGAGTGATCTAATTTGAGTACAATACATTATTTCTCATTTCTGACAGCAGAATCGTAATCGCCAGAAAAAGCTACCCTAATTTCATATATTGGAAGTCATATATAATCAAATTCCAGGTGGTGGCTGTAGGTGAGCAGGTGGCTGTGGGAAAGCAGGTGGCTGGGGGCAAGCAGGTGGCTGTCGGCGTCAGCGCCCAGCAGCGCGTAACCGCTGTTTTACGTCTCGGCCGTAAAGCGAGTCGACCGGAGCATCAGCAGCGACACCATCGCCGTTTCCGTTTCGCTGTGTCAGTCGGCTACAGGGGGGCGTGTGTTACGCGTCCATGCCTTTGCCGTCCATCCCCTGCCTCTGGTGTACATTCGCTATCTGTATCATAACCGCTATCTGTTAACCCTTTAGGGCCGAGCATCGACTATAGTCGACGCCATGGCTGGCCGAGCATCGACTATAGTCGATGCCATGGCTGGCCGAGCATCGACTATAGTCGATGCCATGGCTGGCCGAGCATCGACTATAGTCGACATAACTCTATGGGAATCAGCAAAGGCTCGGCCCTAGGGGGAGGTCCTGTGAAAATGTCTCGCCCCCATCACCAGAAAAAGAAATTTTTGGTCGGCCTTAAAGGGTTAACATATAGATATAGAGTGGATGTGACTTGTTGCATAGGTAATGGCGGTAGAATGTGCCCAGTTTTTGCCCGCTTTGGGGGTAGAAAGAGAGAAATACGGGCAAATTCGCTCAAAATGTCATTTCTATCTTGCACCCAAAAACTTAATGCCTTGCAGCCTATGGAGGCCCATGGAGGTGGTAGCTTTTTTTGACTACATTTCCATAATAGCGAAAGAGAGAAATAAATTCGTGAAGATCGCAGTTCAATTTCTTCAAGAAAAATTGAGATTTTTAGAAAAAAAATTGCGGAAAATGCTGTCCCCCGACCTTGCCTATCTCATGTTTTTTTCCGCTTTTGTCTATCTCGAATGATAACCGAAATACAACGATTCTCCTATGTCACAAAATTGTCTTAAAATGCAAAATTAGTAGGTGTATATTACTCAGGGTTAATTAAACCCTGAGTCAAAAAGAGAGAGTGGATCGGTGGCACAGCCCCCATAACCCAGCCCGTACCATTAATATATCCTGTTTTGATGCTCTATGTGGTGCCACTATAATTTGAGATTATGGGTGATTTTGTTGTTTTAAGATTATGGGAGATATGGAAATGTCCGGGCAATATGAGAGTGTGTCCAAAACGAGTCCACTTATCACTGCGCCTGGCGAAAAACGCAAACATATCTTATACGTCAGAATAACCCTTACCTCTTTTCTGTGACGTCGACTTGGTTGGGAGCCAACAGAGCTTTCCAAATCCTTCTCAGATGCCTGTGACCCAAAAGATGCAAGTAGGCGCTGTCGTGCCTTGCGACGCGCCGCTGCTTCCTCTAAGGTATCCTTTAGCTGCCGCTGATTGGTTCCAGTTCCTCCACCGTAGATGTCACGGGTGACCGCCAGGCGGCTCTGTAGTGACTGTGTGTGGGGCGTTGTATAGCGCGGGTCGTAGTTGACGCGCATCAAGCAGGCCTTCATTGTCAGTGGAGCCTTACAGCAGGCCTTCTTGCACCCATTGCATCCTCAGCGACAGAATCCTGTGGAAAGAAGTATAGATACATGTGGTGTATGTTAATAAAAATTGAATCTGTAAATATTATTTCAGAAACAATAAATTATTTGTGAATTGTGAGAGCAGAAACGTATTACTGGGTCAAAACTACCCTCTAATCATGTGTCACACTAGTAGTGAGTTATCACATTTCAGCCAAGCAGGTGGGTGTGGGCGAGCAGGTGGCCGAGGGCAAGCACTGAAGCAGGTGGGTGTGGCGCCATTGCCCGGCTGCCTGCGTCCTCCGCTTTACTTCTTCGGCAAAACCCGAGTCAGTCAGAGTGTAGACAGCAACGATATCTGTGTTTCAGTTTCGCCGTTGAGGCATTGCATTTGCCGTCAGTCAATGATGGCGGTATTGACTATTGCACACACACAAACACATCCTGCCGGGGGGGGGGGGGGGGGGGGGGCTCATTGGTTTTTTGTATTATTCCAATTTCCAATAGATATATAGATGAGGGTTGTCACTGTTCACGATGTCTCACCATGCATGAATGTAGCCTTGGCTAGTCTCCTCAGACTCACAAGGACTGCGTGCATGCAGCATGCCGACACTTCGGGGTGTATCAACAGGGACGGCATGGTATTTGAATGTAGCATTGGCGAGTTACTCACATATGGTGATAAAGCCTTATTAAAGGCATTAAAAAATAAATAAAAGGGTGCATCACTAATGATCAAGGAACACTGACACTGTGGCAATGTATTATTATTAAACTGTATGCGTCGAATGTGTGTGGCCTATTGCCGGTTGAAAAGGATTATTAAAACTAATGTCTTGTGCTTACAACCATGGTGCATGTACTCAGCCAGTGGGTCAACCACAGGTTAACCTCTCCCTTCTATCTAATCTACTATCCAGTGGTACTGACACTAACAATCCTGATCAGGCTGATGAATGATGAATGACTTTCCAGCTCTGAATCTGACAACAACGTCAGGACTTTCATGTGTTACACGATCTCAGATACCAGCGGCTATTACCAGTTGATGATAACCATAAAGAGCAATGTCTACTACTTACCTACCAAGCGCACATCTAGATTATACACTTTGTCATGAGAGCTTAGATCACAAAACAATCGCCGATCCGTTCATGTCTGTTGGGGCGGTGGTAGCTATGGACGCAAAGTAAAGATCGATAGAAAGGGCGAAATTGATCATTACAAGACCGGCTACAAAGAGCAAGTGCGCGTTGCATCGGGTTTAACTTTGATGGCAGGGGGCGCCACCGACAGGTTTGCCGCGCCATTGCGCGTTCAGGCCTACACGGTCATAAGCTCCTCAATCAATTGGCTAGAGGGGTACACCCCAGATTCAGATTCCCAACGTATTTTTAAGCCTTTATTAGATGACGATTAGTTTGCGGTTAGGCTACTTATCACTAATGAGATAAGGCTTGATTTATTTGTTTGTGTAGTTTAACGTCCATAAAGCGTTGTTTGCCTGTATATGTGCTACCCATTGCCCTCCCCATCCCACCAAATCGACCAGTAGATATAAAAGCTGAGTTTTTCATACTTTCACATCTTGACTTATTTTTTAAAACGAATTTACATGGTTTCGGATCATATAAAAGTATTCAAATATGGGGTTCTACAATACAGTTGGTGACCGTCCATGAAATAAAACACATCATCCGAATCATGTCGATTTCTAGTAGTGATATAATGTGGAAGAACATAAATCACTGAAGAGGAGTAATATATTCGACAGTGAATGTGTTGGTTGTTGTTTTTTTAAATAAAAATGAAGCCCAAATAAAAGAAGCATGATCACTGTTGGCTATGAAGGCCTAGACCTAGCTCTGTAGGGTGGGCAAGTACACGTGTGCAATTCCATGACTTGCAGTGCGTCCATGACCAGAGGCTACGATATTTTTTTTCACAATAAAGTAAGACTCTAAGAGACCCCTAATTGAACGCAATTTTCCATTCCCAATAGAGTTCCAATTCAAATTGCTGCATACTTTGAAGATTGTCCACCTCTTCTCTTCTTTTTTCTTCCCTTAAGGTTTAAATGCACCATATTAAATAATTAATAGTCGATGCATCTGGTTAGACATGGGATCTTGGTCATATCAGATCTAGGCCTATAGGCCTACACTCACTGTAAGTAGTATAGGAAAAGGCAATTGACCCAGGCGCTGTTCTTTTGGCTATTTATATATTGTGGAACCAGGTGAGCAGTCAAGAGTTGGTTCTTGGGTTGATTCAGTGATGTGTTTTGTTAGTACAAGAATCGTTGTTCTAAAGTGGCTACACAAGGTATAGCCACTGTATCTCGATAGTGCGGAAAAGTAGAGGAACGCTGGTTTTCTATCCTGAACTGGTACCGAAGATCTTATCAGATACGCTTGCGTAAATATATTTAAGCTTTATACTATACCTAGACTAGTCTTCATTGTATGTATCATTATAGATATCCAAAGAATAAACCAACTAACTGACATATCCATAATTAAGTTTTATTCAACATACAAGTATGGTGACATACAAAATAACATGAAAGCAGATCATAATGAAGTTGCGTTACCGGTTATGGGTAACGTAAGCTTGGCGAACAACACATTTACACCATTGTTGCCACGCTGCCCACACTCCCTGGCGTTATGTCACAGAAACATCTAACACCAACCTGTCACCGAGAGGCAACATGTGGTGCAGTCTGGTCTGGCGTATGGGCAGCGTGGCATGCAGTATGGTGTCTTCTTTGTATTCTTTTTTTTTTATCAGATCACAAAAATAAATTGACTGTTTTCTGGTTTGCACATAATGAACACCGAGGAGATTTGTAGGACTGGCAGACACTCAAACATGAATTGTACTTTGTTTTTTTCTCTCTGTTATTATATCATCAATACACTATCAACTCCCTAGACTTAGAAGAGTAGCTTAATATGTTTGTTACATTTTGTATGGCTTTAGATAGAACATCTGGTGAGGAGTATGACTTTAGAAAACATCAGATAGGTTGGCTGATTCAGCGTGATGATAACATTTACATTTAGCAGGAGATGGTACATGTAGAGAAGGAAGGCTAGGGTTAGATTGCCAGCCTCTGCCCATCCCTCACAGGGTAATTTGGACAGGGCAAATATGTCAGGATCCTAAAACGGTTCATGCAGCTAAGTTATTATTATTATCATAAACTAGACCTAGAGCAAAAGACTGCAACACTGATATGGCAGACAGGATACCGATAAGTGCTCTCGGCATGTGACTAGATTATAATCTCGTTTACAATGTGATTCTGCGAGAAGTCATGGACACGGTTCACTGACAACAGCCTGGTCGATGACCATGCGGAGTGCATCAAACTTCACAGTAAGCCTAACACAACTCTCACATGAAAAGGTGCTTTGGTATTGAATACATTGATCAGAAACATACACCACAGTATACTTTCGTTCTGAAATGGCTGCAAATATGGGTCAGACTTGAACCAACATACAAGCTTGAGAAGATGAAATGGCTTCCGTTTTTCAACGTGGATTTCTGACTATGTATATGTATATGTATATATACGTTGGTGATAAAGTTGGTTGATACCATTCTGCGAACATGGACATATAGTGTAGTCACAAAAGGACAAGTCTGTCATCAACTTCCTCTCCATGGATTCCATTTTAGTGCAAATAGAGAAAGATGCGACCAGCCACATGACAGGCGCTGCAAGGCACACCTGCTGCTCCAGCACGTATACACTGCCTCACGCGTCTCTAACATCCTCCAGTACTATATAGCATATGGTGACAATGGTTCAGGTGCTTCGGCATTATATCATATGTGCAGGCAAGTCATGTGACCTGTCATAAAGATGTAACATGTGACCTGTCAATCAATACGTGACCTGTCTGACGTCACTGACCACACCTGTGACGTTGTCCATGACGTCGCCTGGACGACGTCATGGGACGCCGGGCTCCTGAAGCTAGCAGACAGTGCGGGAATCACTCACACAAACACGCACTTATTCTCAAGCAGAAAATATCAACTATTTGTCTACACTGCTTCACACTCAATCATTTCTTGGTTATTACAATATTTCTTACTCTTCTCTCACCCCCTCCCACAAAGAAGCATATATCATCAAGGCATAAAAAGCTGCAGTTACAATACGGTTATCTGTACACTGAGAAATAGTATTAGTCATCCAAGCCACAGCAGCCTCACTAGTGGCCTGCCCGGCCCTAGTCCTACAAAGCTGGTGGCCTACGCGGCCTCACTACCTCTACGTGCTCTCAGGTCGCTCGGGGCCAACCGCGCCTTAAACAGCAGCGACCGGTGAAGACACAAACACACACATGATAATCAACACCTATCGGGTTCCTGGTGAAGTCTCTTCTATGTACACAGGACAGGGCACGAGGTTGATTATTACTGCTAGCGACTGTGCTTCTGTACAATGAAATAAAATCTCCAACACACACAGGCGGCTCTGTATTTTACAAATGAAAAACATATAATACAATTTGAACCTCTCTTAAATAAGGAATACGGGTCTGAGAGTACATAACCACTCTACTGCGGCCAAGAAGCACCTTTCTAGGTCATGAACTGACTTATATATCTGTCTGTCAGCAACTGACATTTACATAATCTAACTTGTCAGTAACTGACAAATCTACCATTGATAGCATTAACTGACTTTTGTCAATAACTCACACATCTACCTCTGAGCTGATATATAGCTGATACACATGCAAGTAAATGACTAACATGTGCCAGTGACTGACATATTGAACCGTAACTGAATATCCTACTTTTGAGAGTAGCTGATACATATGTCAGTAACTGACATAAATCATTGTGTCAGTACCTGACAGCATTTACTTTGTGTAATTCTCGGCTACAGCCATTCTTTGTAAACTTTTAAAATGAACATGGAGGGAACAACTCACAAAACACAGTGGAAAACCTCAGGCAGCGTAAAAATGGCCATGATTTTGGGACAGATCATTAGAAGCAGATTCATTTTGACGTGATGTACGCAAATTCTAGTCAGCAGATCGGAGCTAGATAAAAACAAAATAATTATTGTAAAATTACATACAATAATTTTGAACAAATTTGAGAAGCAACTTATAAAGCACCCGAACCCCCCTTACTTATCCCTATGAACACGAACTAAAATGTATATGTATTGGTGCAATTGCCACCAATGATCTTCTATAAATATGGTTTACATGAACATTTGGTGAAACTCAAGTGATGCTCATAAATCACTTAATATGGAGAGTGTCAAGATGGCTGCCTCCAACCGCTTTGGTAGTTAGTGCGCAAAACATTAACCAATTACATGATATGCTAACAGCAAAAGTCACAATGCACTTAGTCTCAATCTAAACACCTTCAACAGAATACCAATGAAGAGTTTATAACCGTAGCTAAATTGATATCACTGAATTATAAAAAGTCCTTACCCTGGCTCAATTTCTCCGCTATAAAGTTAACATTCCAACGGATATATATGTGCAGGCATCATTAAAGGTGTCTCGTTCATAACAAATTTAGAAAAGATACTTGAAATGCAGTGCAAGTCTTTGATAACTTTGTAGATTTATCCACCCTTGTGCCAGTAGAATGTGTAGTGATAGAACTTGGACAGCCTTCGCGAAGACAAGAACCATGTCTCGTGCAAAGGAAACCATCACACGAAAAACATCACAACGACAATGTACATATGTCACAGCATATAAGCAGCATGTATGATGGGCTGTCTTGGGTCTTGACAACTATGGAAACTAAGGAGTTCGGTAAGTTAAAAAGTCTCTTCTCTCTTCCTTCGTAACCATACAAGCATCGAACAACCCTTGCTATTTCCATTGTTACAATTGCACACATGTATGTCCACTGAGTCACAATAGATCCACACTTGGCAGAATTGGATTGTCTATATATCTATTGCACGGAATCCCAGAGTATATTATCCGGCTTATGATGGAGCAAGAGGCACAGGAGGCTGGTCCATTTGATGGCTCCGGCCTCACCATGGGCTGATTCCTATCACTATTCTACTGGGCACAGGATGGAGAAGGCTTTAACCAAACCAATGCATAGTGACTCGCATAAGTCCAAGGCAGCAGTGAATTACTTTACACAGAAGGGGAAAAAGGTTACAAAGAAGGAAAGTAAAATGTCAACAACACAAATGAGGCAGAGGGTTTTCCATGCTCTTTGCTTTGGGGCTCGTGTTGTGTACGTGGTGTTCACATGAAGTGCTACCACAGGACTGAGGGTGCCCTGGCCAGACACCATTAGAAGCAGATACCTCCATGAGGCATGTGGTCTCTAGACACATCCCTATAATATCAGGGTCACCAGGAGGCACAGCTGTGTCCCCCAGCGTCCTTGGTGGTGCCATTCCCTGTATACAGAATAAGACATGTCTGTGGCTGATGCTAAATCATCCTAGAAGCAGCAAAACCTATCAGCCAGGGTTGAGATTTCTTCAAAATTCTTCATGGACTATGCTGGGTCTCCAAGAGACCTAACTATGCTGGTTTTTGAATAACATTGGTATCGACCGGTTCTTCCTCTCTAATATTCTGCGATCCAATCAGCTGCCATTATTTAAGTAGTAATTAGATGGCTGCCATGATCGTGGCTCAAGTCCTTCCTCCTGTTTGTGTTGGTGGCGGAGAGTAGGTCACAGCGATGTTAGGCATGACTGTTGGTTACTATTAGCACCATGCTGAATGAATGTAGGGCTGCAGCCATCACGCTAGACTCACTGATGGACACAGAAGTCAGGATTATCTTGGAGGCTACGCACCGCCTGTTGTTCGGCACCGGCACCACACTTATTGAGGGGTCGATACCATACCAGATGCACACACACGAGACAGACCCTCCGCATGCCAAAACTGATTAAGTCCACAATTCCCCCATAAATGAACCAAAACAATGAAGTCTGAATAACTCTTTCTTGTAAGTTGCTACCTCAAGGTGTCCCAGTGAGGTGTCCAGGGCCTCTGCCATTTCTATTATACAAATGTTGACAGGGCCGAAGGTGATGTTGCATCTGGTTCAATCTTGTCTTTGGACTTCGTTTTCTTGCCACCGTACTGTCCTATGAAGGAGCCATCCTCATTAAACTTGCTGGGGTCGGTGTCCTCGTACTCAGCCATGGAGTCGCTATCGCTCATCTCCAGAGGTTTGCTCTCACTCTCCAGAGACCCAGCACTCTTCTTGTAGTCAGGCTCGTCACTGGATAAAAATATGAAACAGAGAAGCATGAGATGAGGGAGAAAATACATGATAGAAGATAGATCAGCGTGTACATTATTGTAACCAATACAGGACTATTGGTTTTGTATACATCCATATGCCAAGGCTACAACTATTTGTGATTTATGGTATGATGCCTTTCTACAATTGGCGCTTGTTCACATGGCTACAGCAGCAATGTCTATAATGTCACATGGCTACAGCAGCAATGTCTATGATGTCACATGGCTACAGCAGCAATGTCTATAATGTCACATGGCTACAGCAGCAATGTCTATGATGTCACATGGATACAGCAGCAATGTCTATGTCACATGGCTACAGCAGCAATGTCTATGATGTCACATGGATACAGCAGCAATGTCTATGTCACATGGCTACAGCAGCAATGTCTATAAGCCTGTATTCAGCCGCAACATGGCTACTGTGACCATAACACAAGGGAAGCTGATAAAAACATGAAAGCGAAAAGGCCATTGCTTCATAACTGTCACATGGTAAAAGAGGTTACTCTACTTTGCACAACCTATCCTCCCATAAACGTTGAAAAAAATTAGAAGGCTCAAGTATAAAACAGTTTATCTGGCATTGCCACAATCCCTCAGGTGGCTCCCAATTCAGTGTATCCCTAGTTTCACAAAGCAGGGCAGTTTGACGAATCTTATCATTGACCTTGTCTTTTAAGATTCTGTTCCCTATTGCTCTGAGGCTGAGCATAACAATTCTCTGGGGATTTGCACATTGATCACCCCATATCTAGAACATGTTACCTCATTTCCCAACTCTTATTCTAGCATCAGATGTGCTGGCCAAGCACTGTTTCGACAGGCCTTTTCGGAATGTACATTAGATGGATTACTGAACTATGAATCAATTATATGCCATATGGTTTTCTATGTCTTAAACGTATGTTTAGTGAACATCTACACATCAGCACGACGTTAGTGCCCCTAGAACTAGATAAGCTAGGGAACCACAAAGAAGCCTAGGGCTAACTGTGCTTTCTGGTATAGAGAAAGAAAAGTATACACATAGATGTTAAAAAAAGGTCATAAAATCTAAAACTCTATTAATGAGTTACTTGTAAACGCTTCCATCTACAGGAGAGGCGTTTAGTCACACATACTTGTATTTGTACAACTAAAAGCGATATTGTATAGAAACAAACACAACCATAACAGCTTAAAATTCAAACCCATACAAAAACCACCTAATATTAAACAAATGCTATGATATTACTTTACATCATAGATTTAAAAGGTATCTCGTGATTCAGAAGCTGAAGCCAGGGATTTTATGGCAATCACGGGTAACATTTGTAATCCTTGTGGCAGGCAAGCATTTTGGGAGAATATTACAGTATATTGTTGGTAGAATATTACAGTATATTGTTGGCATATTTGAATGTTAGTGCATCACACGGTGCAATGTTATCAATATGAGGGTATTAGGGTGTAGCACGGCAGACATCGTGTCCCACAATGTGCACGTGCTGGAGGCACATTACTTTGATTAGTCAAGGGAAGTTCACAGAAATCTTATCTAGAGACACTGTTATCACTGGCAGGTTGAACACCACATCGTTATTACTCAATGATGTGCATCAGGAACATTACGCAATTCAGGGTTAGTTTATACTGAATGTTTTAGGACAGTATGTAGAGGGGCGGATACAGTATTGTTATTATTGGCACAAAACCCAGGGTTCAGTTCCTCCACACACCACACCGCGGCAGCACCAGTCATTACCCGTTACCTCCCCAAATTCCATTGCCATTTCATTATAGAACTCCTACAGCTGGTGGTGCTTTCAGAAGAATGTTGGCTACAGCCCATGGCGATGTGTGGAGGCCTTAGTTGCGTTTTGTGCTGGGTTTGGATGGACAAGACAAGAGGCGCCAGACGCCACCATCTCTACTAATCATAGAGCTAGTATTAGTTGTAACAGGAAGAGGAAAAACACCCAACAGGCGGTGGCTATAGGGTAAAACAAAGTCTGTTGCCAAGGCAACATGCACTGCGACATCCTTTACCTTTTCAACTCCATGTAGGGCCTAGAAGACGAGAAGGTGGGCCACAGTGGAATCAGTGCTCAATGCAACACAAAACCAAGAGGCGAAAAGTAAAATGAGCGGCGGCTAAGCGTGTGACCAGGGGTGGGCTGAGGGTATTGGTCATGACAGCCCTAGGATTGTCTGTCTGTCTGACTAGAGGGTCTCGTGAACTCGTGGTTGCTCTAGACGTATTAGTCACATTTCTTATTGTATTAATGTGTTGAACTTGCCTGTAGGCGGGACATCATAAATGTTGGTATATCGTGTGGATAGTGTATAAGTAGGTACTATAATTCTCTGAAATTCATATTAAATTTGGAAAGTGTATACATGTGTATTTAACTAGTACTTTCATCATCTGTTTTTCTCATACGCATTGATTAAGTATAATTATGCACATTTTACAGTCCATCAATCAATCAATTTGAATTTGATTTGGGGGTAATACTATTAAGCCTAATGTTTGTTGTTGTTGTTGTTGTTGTTGTTGTTGTTGTTGTTGTTGTTTGAATGTATATGCATGTATATATGTATTGTGTATCCCTAAGGCAGCTACCTAGTTCTATCTGTGTTGTTGGCCGACCACATTTATTTTGAGTAGCTTATAAATCTCGATTGGGTGCTGGAGGAGTATGAGGAGGGGTGCGGGAGGCCATACACTGGAGGCCGGCCACCTGGTCACACCCTGCCCCGCTTGCTGCTACACATGATAAGAGGCCGGTGCTGATTACACTGACGTATGTAGAAACACACTGGTCACATGTGACGTCACTACACCGGGGCTGGCCAATAGGGGGCCCTAGTGGCGCCAGCCCCGAACTCACCAAGGCGAATGGAACCATAAAGGGATGAGAACGTGGGGGAAAAGGAGCCACAGCGGGCAGATTGAGGGGTCTCAGGGGGTCTCCCCTACTCTCATGATTAATGTCACTCTGCAGGCATCTAGTACCACTATAATAAACCAGGATTATTAATTAACAGATTAATTAATCAGGGGAATAGGTGGGTGGGTGTTAGGTAGCGGTTGGTGTATTGTCCACTGTCAGATGTAGGGCATCATTTATAGGGAGCAAATAAGGGCAAGTATAGGTCAAAGAGTCAAGTCAATAGTCGGGACAATAATCATATACATGGTCATATAATATACCATTATTCTATCGAATAGAGCCCAGGTTGTAATACCATTATTCTATAGAATAGAGCCCAGGTTGTATTATATAACAGTCACTGTCAACGTGTAGGTCATTCACATCAGGTATGATCGGTCGAGACTGGTTATGCCCATACTAATAGGTGCCAGCTAATACAATACTGCCAGGGGTCTATGAGACGTGTGAGATAATAGCATAAGGCTACAGCCTCTACAGGGTGTGGAATCTATCACATAACATCAAAGGTTGGCTGCCTGGTGGCCCCATTACACAACCTCTTAAGAATGTTGGCTGTGATGGTAATGACATAACCGTGGCTCAATACTGGTAGACACGGGGGTCGACTGCAGCGACAATGAAATAACAGGCAAATGAGCCACACTAGGTATATATATGGAACTTGAAGGGACTTTACAAAACAAAAAAAAAGTATACAAACACATTGCATATTTCATATAAAATAAGGAACTAAGGCGAAACTAATGATGGGCTGTCCAGAATACTAACACACTACAATGTATACGAGTTAAAAAAGCTGGGAGCAAAATAGTCATTGGACTGTGTAACATACGTATAACACGTAGGCAAGAGGTCCATATAATTATTATCATAAGGCGTAATGTATTGGGGCAGGATCCCTTGCATGAAACCACTTGAAATTGTATGTCGAGTTGTCATACATCAGTGTCCTGGCACTGTGGTAGCAGATGTACAGCAACATGCTATCTACAGTCAGAAATGGTATACCGTCAGTTTGTTTTAGTCCTGGTGACTGGCATAATGCTATAGGGCAGCAACATCAGGTCAGCAAGTCGGCAGTTGGGCAGCATTATTGGGTCATCCAAAAGGTTGGTATGCAGTTAAGCGGGACCATTGGGTCAACCAGAAAGCAGTTGGGAGAAGACGCTTAGTAACAAGGCACCTGGGGAGTTCCTTGTCCATATGTTATAGTAGTTTAAAATTCAGTTAAGCTATAACAGCCGGGGCCAGCAGCAATTCAAATGTACAAGGTCAGCCAGGAGGCAGTCCGGCAGTGGCACGGGGTTTCTTGGGAGGCCGAGAGGCCAGAAGAAGCAATACGAGGTCAGCCAGAAGGCAGTCAGGTAGTGGCACAGAGTTTGTCAGGAGGCCAGGAGCTGCAACACAAGGTCTGTCAGGAGACAGTCGGGCAGTGTCACGGGGTATGTCCGGAGGCCAAGGGTCCAACAGCAGCGATGCAAAGTCAGCCTGGAGGTAGTCCGGCAGTTGCACAGGGTTTGTTGGGAGGCCAAGGGGCAAGCAGCTTGTCGACGGTCGGCAGTTGCACGTGATTCATCAGGAGGCCAAGAGGCCAGCAGCAGCAATACAAGGTCAGCCAGGCGGCAGTAGGGCAGTGGCAAGGGGGACGTCAGGAGGCCAAGAGGCCAGCAGCAGCAATACAAGGTCAGCCAGGAGGCAGTAGGGCAGTGGCAAGGGGGACGTCAGGAGGCCAAGAGGCCAGCAGCAGCAATACAAGGTCAGCCAGGTGGCAGTAGGGCAGTGGCAAGGGGGACGTCAGGAGGCCAAGAGGCCAGCAGCAGCAATACAAGGTCAGCCAGGTGGCAGTAGGGCAGTGGCAAGGGGGACGTCAGGAGGCCAAGAGGCCAGCAGCAGCAATACAAGGTCAGCCAGGAGGCAGTAGGGCAGTGGCAAGGGGGACGTCAGGAGGCCAAGAGGCCAGCAGCAGCAATACAAGGTCAGCCAGGTGGCAGTAGGGCAGTGGCAAGGGGGACGTCAGGAGGCCAAGAGGCCAGCAGCAGCAATACAAGGTCAGCCAGGCGGCAGTAGGGTAGTGGCAAGGGGAACGTCGGGAGGCCAAAAGGCCAGCAGCAGCAATACAAGATCAGCCAGGAGGCAGTAGGGTAGTGGCAAGGGGGACGTCAGGAGGCCAAGAGGCCAGCAGCAGCAATACAAGGTCAGCCAGGCGGCAGTAGGGTAGTGGCAAGGGGAACGTCGGGAGGCCAAAAGGCCAGCAGCAGCAATACAAGGTCAGCCAGGAGGCAGTAGGGTAGTGGCAAGGGGGACGTCAGGAGGCCAAGAGGCCAGCAGCAGCAATACAAGGTCAGCCAGGCGGCAGTAGGGTAGTGGCAAGGGGAACGTCGGGAGGCCAAAAGGCCAGCAGCAGGAATGCATGGTCAACCCGGAGGAGGTCAGGTAGTAGTACAAGGTTTGTCAGGATGCCTAGAGGCCAGCACCAGCAGTACAAGGTCAGTCAGTAGGCAGTCACGTAGTAACAAGTAACATTGTATCGATTGGACACATGAAGTCTAGTGCCGTCAGCTGTCTGTTAGTTGGACAATAGTCAGGTTGTGGGAAGGGCAATGGGCACCAATGACGTGTCACCAGCTACAAGGCTAACATACGTCATTAAGTGGGGCTGGTTCTTAAGGGAAACGCGGCATGAGTTAGCATTATGGAAGGCGTTATCGGGCATTAAGTCTTTATCAGACAGAACTTAGCAAATCTCACACTGGGGAGACTTACACCCAGGTCTTTATTTGCCTTCCCAGTCTTTCAAGAGGTACCTATCAGACCTAGAATGTTAAATCGGGGAAATGACAGCGAGACGTTAATCGGTCGTAGTCAAAGAGGGCTTTTAGTGAAATTAGAAATACAAATAAACAGTCTCATTACTAAAAGTAAGACCTTGGTGATTCTTGTGATATCTACATCTCTAAAAGTTTCTTAAAGTAAAAGAAGAAGAAAGAAGATACAAGAATATCATGGTCCATTCACCTTGCTATAACAGAATAAAATGAGTAATGAGGCTTCCACACTACAACACAAAGCAGTCTCCAAATACTCCAAGGTAGCGTTAAATCTAAAATGACTTCCTATAAAGTTGAATGGGTATCAAATATGTTAGGTACCCCCTTGGAGTTTCTCAACCCTACTTCATACTTCTAGCAGAGGCCTCTGGGGGTGGCCTTCAACTTTGTGACGTCATTGATGACATAATACTTACGTCTTGGTGTACTCTCCAAAGCCGCGTTCCTCGTCGTCATCCCGGTCAGGGTCGCGGCCTCGTAGCTTCTCCTTCTCATGTACTGCAAGTAGTAGACAGACAGGCACATTGAGAATTCTCCTCAACATTACACTATATTCAGTCTATAGTCTACAGAGCCGCTGGGACGTTAGCATGGCCTGACAGGAGAGCCACAAGGGCTAGGGTTCTTAAGGGACCCAACGTCAGAGACGCTGGCTACCTCTAAAGAGCTGTAAGTTGGATCCCTACCCGGTCCCCTATAGCCTCAAGCGGGAGCATTCCTCTAATGTAATGGGAAAGAGGAGCACGTTGATGTGTATACCCTTAGTACAATCCTACAATGTATCCTCGCCCCTAATGCTGAAAGTGGCGTAATCACCGAGCGTGTCCTATTCACATTTCCAGTACTGTTCTAGTCTACTATGTGGTTGGTGATATTGCCACTTTTACCATGAGATAAATACCCTTCGTAAGGCCACATGGATATATATGCGCTACAGTTGCATAGCGCAGCCCAGTTTAATAACCATACCATGTTACCATACATGTATAGCCATGCATCTGCACGTTTTAATTCTTAAACCATTTAAATACAGTTTATTCTTGATACAGATATTGCTTTTCTCTTTCGCCAATTTTCTTAAACTATATCAAAAAGAACCTTGTACCAAATCATCCCGGCTTCTTTAAAACATGAAGATCACTAATTGGACCAGGCTGGAGATTGAGAAAAAGAGAGCTTGGAGAGCAGTGTTTCATTCATCCTTTTCCCCAAATGAAACATTAAACCTGCCATTCGCACTGCAATTGTTTCATGAATTTTAGTCTTAACGTCACCATCATCTGTGTGAAAGGATTACAACACGATTCACATAATTAAGAACTGGGTTCAAGACCAGAATGTATAATAGACATTGAGCAGTCCTACGTGCGCTACTCTTTACGATCCAACCGTTACACCGTTGTAACAATGCATAGACTGACAGAATACCCTGGGTATGAAACAGTAAAGATCCCATGGCAAAGCTTCTCCAGAATAACACGAACATTGATTTATCCAATTCATCCATCTCATAAACAGTTCGCCGCAAAGGGAGAATGAATTATTTCATCAATACATCTGATTTCTCAATATCGATGGGCATAATAACGAATTTCGTATTTCTAACATAACTGTGAGCCACACCCGATATACCGGTAGATACAGTTTAATAATTAACTACTTTAATATGCTATGGTTTGTGCATTTATATTTGTTACCATGGAGTCTAACTGCTCAACACAGCTACTGGAAGACTTCAAAATGAGAACCCCAAATTTATTGAAATATCGACAGGAGACATATATCCGCGGATAAGACCAATTCTTAACACATCAGCAGATCATCTACCCTTAATACCAGCAGGGGCTTCACTCCATTAAGAATCCAAGTGCAGTCTTCTTCCTCTAATGAGACCAATATCAATTCTCTTCAAGAGGACGCAATAGTAGCGCTGCCTCAAAAAAAAAAGAGCTATAATAGGAATAATATTTCAAGGTTTGGCTTTGTTAAGTAGGAGTCACTGGGAAATGACTTTAAGCCAAGAGGAAGATTCCAATATCACACATTAACCAGCATGCATATAGCATGATATAAAAGTCTGTCTCTGTGAATTTATACCCACAGTCTATCTCAGTCTTAGTAGTAGCTGTACTCTTTATATACGTTCCCTATTCTGATCACGGCTACACACATATCATGTAAAATCAAGTTCTACAGACTTTACTATTGCATGACAGGAGACTTCAGCAAGTCTAGCCTAATCTGCAAGTCAGCTGTCACTGTGGGAGAAGGACTTAGACATCTCTCCCTGTAGCAACCACAGTTGGACCATGCTTGTAACAAATAGGGACGGCTGAGCATGAGGGCTTCAGCCCTGTCTGTGAGGCCCACTGATGCTCTCTATGGGAGGCAGATACACACTTAATACTGAATCGATCAGTGTAGGGCCGTTAGGATCCCAAACCGAATAATCTGCCAATGTGGAGGGGGTGCGTGAGGGCTTTAAGGCCGCCTAATACAGCCCCAAAGCAGAGACAGTGGGTTGGTTAGGGAATCCCCGCCCAAGGAATCTCATCCCGCCGCCGACTCGTGGGGCAATCAATACGTGCAGGAGGAGTGCTGTGTTGTGGCTGCTGCTGCTGGGTCCTCCTGTAGCAGCAGGAGGAGGAGGAGGGCCCTCAGCACTAACATCTCCATGGGAACATCTCCCTCTTCCTCCTGTACATAGAGCCCGCCGTTACCATGGCGACACCCAGAACCAAAACAATAGGTGAACCTACCTTGGGCGGCGGCAACATAGGTAAACCCTTACAGTGATGGTTAAGGGCTCCACCCTCCCCTCCCCAAAATAAATACAAGGCCATCATTGATGCAGTTGTGGGGATATCATTAGGACGCTGCTGATATCAGGCCATCACCATTCACGCTACATGGCACAGTGATTTAGGGTGCAATAATTCTAGAGGAGGGAAAAGGGAAAGCGTCGTGTTCTAGATCTTTGACATATAGCATTGCCCTCTGCCCTGTGATGTACTGGATTGGGATCGAGGCCCCGCCTGCTGCAGGAAAGGACCCTCTGTGCAGGCATGATGTACGACAGGGCCATGCTCCTACACAATGCGGCCAATTCGTTTTTGTGCAGCCCAGTGGGCCCCTTGCCACATTGTTCCCTTCCGCAGCAACTGTTATTCATGGATATTAAATGCAGAGTTCCCTCTTGTGCGTAGTTCAACCCATAATAAGTGAGGGTATCCTCCCCGATTATCAAAACTGTGCTTACAGTCTATGCATTTAAGTTATGACAAATCCCCGCCTGACCGAGTAAAACTTTTGTAACAATCCAATCCAACCAGGTGGTCACCTTTGTACCCTTTTGAAACCCAGCACCCTCCTACTTGGTGAATTATAATTGTCCATATCATCTGGCAGCTGTACCAATGACTAATCAACCATAATATTATGTCAACCACGCATCTGTGAAATGTTCGCCTGATTAAGTCTAGGGTAACTTCACCTTGAGTCAGACTGCATACATTGAGAGGAAAACTTGCCTATAATGTGGTTATTCAAGCATTCTAAGCTCTTTATTTTTGAATAATGGTAAAGTTTAAGTGCCATTCTTTCCACAAAAAAAAGGAAACATAAGGATTCCTATTGTACTCTTACAACTACAAATCTCATTGTCCGTCTCAGGATATGTGTCCGACTCATGGTGAACCTACCCTACATCAGACCAGAACCCTGCCTCACCTGTATTCAATTTTCCTAATTCCTCACACAGGAGTGGGTTGTATCTTACCGAAAATAGCCCCAAGCATCCCTTAGTACATTGTAATACCTAATCCAGTAGATGTACATCCTTACCTAATCCCACCCAGTCTGTCCGCCTACCACCTGTATCTAGCCAGTTAGCACCTGTCTCTCCCTACTACAAGGCCAATAACACACCACACCCCTGAGACACCTCGTGCTGCAACTAGCTTCTTCAGCAAGGTGACACTGACCCCTCTAGCCCTCACCACAGTGGCACTAATGTGGCTCTACTTTACTCATCTGTCTACCACCGTCCCTCCTATTTACCTTCACACCGTCTAATCCTGGGCACAGGTTGAGGTTAATACGGGCTGGGAGAGAATGGTCAGGCGTTCGTATGGACATTTGTCTCATCAGGAATGTAGACTTATATATAGATTAAATCTGATCACATATGTAGTTTCCATTGTGTAAGGCGCTTGTTTACTACCTTTACACTTTTGCAAATTTAGTTTGAGGTGGGCAGTATTGCTATTTCAACTATTTCTAGTCTGTGCCCAACTGCTTATATATTTTTTGGTAGTCTGTGGCCTAGAACCCGGGCATAGAACCCACATTTTAACTATATTGAGCTGCTCGCTCGTTGTCCCTTCCTGAGCAGCATTGAGCAGCTCCCAGCTCCCACTGACAGTACCCAGCCATCAGTGGGCACCCTCCCCTCCCTTCTCCTGCCACTCCCCCAGTCCCCGCTATAGGGCTCATCCCACAGTCTGAGCACTCGTGTCCAGACGAGCAGGCTGACTGCATGAGCAGCTCGCGAGTCCCTCCGTACCCGTGTACCCAACTCTGTCCACTCACCTCCTGCTCAGCCGCAACCGGCCTATACATATTAGCTTTATCAATGGCTGATTCTGCTTTGCAATATCATTTTTAGATTGGCCATGTAACTAATTGCCATAACCTGCGATGGATATTTTTTTAAAGCAGACACCATGATGGTAACCAGTCCTCTGCATGCTGTACAATGTGGGAATACCTTAGTGTACCATCATGAACTAGGTGTAGCTATGCACAGGCCCAAAGTAGAGCAAGGTAGTCTTGTAGCAGGCTATCCCTGCTGGTCATCCAAAGACATGGCCAGATCCCACCCGCACCTTAACCCTCCCCACACAGAGGCTGGTGGTGGTGACTTATGTCGCCTCCCACCCACCACATGGGACTCATCTATAACAGCCATACACCACGCTGAACAGCTCTATTCCTCATCCGGACCACCTACCAAGAAATCAAATCAATAGTTGCTAGTGACTTCCCATTTCTGGGGTGGAGGTTGTAGGAGGAGGGGGGGGGTGGAGTTGGGATGTAGAGGGTTGTATAAGGTGGTTGGTGGCGGTCCTCCCCTCCTCCAGTACCCTAACCGCCCTTGACACTGGGGTGATCCGTGTGTGAATCGATAGTGGACTGAATCAGGATTGATTCGCTACTATTGAATTGTCTGACTTAAAAACTGTCGTGGCTCTGATACCGCCCATGTGCTCAGCGGTGAGTCTGATGGTAAACTGTCGTATATTACCGGCATGTGTGACAGCGGCAGCGGTAGTATGGGGACTGTATAGCGTCTAAATTGACGTTATGGGTCTGCTGTAGGGCAGTGATTGTAACACTGCTATAAGGAGCAGTAACACAGAAAGTGAAGAAATATTGGAGGTGGGGGCCAGCTAAACCACAGTTAAGCATAGGCTATTGCATAATGGTGCATATATGCATCCTTTTATATGATTTGTATTGAAAGTAGTGATGAACTGACGACCTTATTGGAGGATCAGGCCCCCATGCCCAACTCTGTTGTTGGGAGGTGGCCTGACCCTTTTCCTTCGCCACTGAGGAGTGGAAATGGAATGGTCGGGGGAATGACACTGGAGACATGTAAATTGGTAAAGTGTTTTTAAATCATTTCTCTTATGTCTAATTACTCTAATTTCACATATTGCTGTTGTAAGAGTCTTACTATTCATATCAAAGGATCGGTAGTCATAAGAAAGTACCTCTTCGATTGGGACAGCAAGACATGTATTTGTAGTTCAAACTAAGCCATCTATAATCCATCTCAACAAAGTATAATGTTTTTATATCAGATATCGGAATTGCCATTCGAATAATCCCAAGGTCCCCGTGGAATAGTAATGAGCTAGAAATATGCTTTACATGAGCTATACCGGTGAATTATGCATGCCCTGACGACACAACCAGGGCCCCTGGAGAGACCTTTGAATCCTCCTCCTTAAATACATCTCCTCCATGGACCTAGTGGTGTTAGAGATTGATTTAGGAAGCTTCCCAAGTCTGCCTTTGTAGGTCTCGTGGGAGGGTTGTAATCACAGCTGTGTAAGCTGACATAGGGGCCGTCAACCGGAGTGGGCATGTAGGGTTTATTATCTGTCAGTTCTAGTCTGTGTAGGGGGATTATTTGTTGGATGTGCTCTATGGGGAGAATCAATAACCTGTTAGAAGCCTCTGTAACCTGTCAATTTGTATTCCACATACAGGCACTGTGACTTGTCAGTTGTCTATTGGATTGATATATCATATTATGTTCTAACTAGCCATTACATACGCGGCAACAGTAGCGAATTTAAAGGGGCCTATAGTTGTGAGATTATTTGCCAGTTTAGCCCCCAAATAGGGGGGGGGGGGGGTGATCCCATTCACTTTTGGCTGTACCCCCTCCCTTTTCAAAATCCTGGATCTGCGTCACGGTCAAAAATAATGCCAGTGAGAGGTGGTTCACCCCCAGTGTTTATCATATTCTAGATTCTACATTTTAGACGACGAAATTCTATCTTTTGGATCTGTGTGGGGAGGGTTATCTTTTTGGATATTGTTTATACATCATTTTGTAATAAACATGGCTACAATTGCTGCTCAATTTTGCGATGATGGATGGGGTCATATAATACATGTATTCACTTGCTACCTCATCATGTGTCCATGTAATCTACGTGTAGGTGATAGATGCAGATATAAACCGTCAGCTGTACATCAGCTGTTGCCCAATCACCCATATACCATACCTAATGACCAACAGGCAGGTCAGTTGACCACAGGCTAATACGTAGATATTTACATTGTACATACCCATCAGGTATTGTTGAATATTCTGTCCGATACTGCGGTAATCATTCAGGGATACTTGTTCAATAGGAGAATTTAGAAATTGAAAAGAAAGAAAAAACGATCAATATTTATAAAATGGGGGACGGGGTGTCTTATAATCTATATACATCTACTCAGCTGAGCTGGGGATGGGTAGTTGGCCCGGACAGTGTTTAAGCTGGGAGATGCTCAATTGGATTGGAATAGGAGAGTTTCATCACCTCTTTAACCTTACTTCCCTCCGGGACTTCCCTTCACCCCCACCACCAGCCTACTACCTGTAGGTGGCTGCCAGCTCGTTGTGGGCCCGTGTACGAGTGAGGAGGAGGAGGAGTGGGGGTACTGGAGGCTTCACCCCTTCTCCCTTCTCCAGCACGTGGACGCGGGGTTGGCGCGTGTTCAAGTATTCGGCCTGGTGTGTTAACGGTTGACTGAAGCCAGCCCGGCGCGGGAAAAGTCAGCAGCCCAGGAGCAGTTTGGAGCAGGTCGGAGTGGCAGCTCTCGGGGAGGGCTGAGCTGCTCCTTACCTTACCTGGACCCGTTTTATTTTGGTGCAGTCTAAACTAGGCCCACCTTAGGCAAGTCACATGCCCTCTTCTCCTACCCCCAAGCAATGTCTTTCTACCAGTCTTTACCATAGGCCCCGGACCATGAACATGTAAGTTTCTCCCTTAATTCCCTGCACTAGAGTGCCTGCCGTACCCGAAATAGCTTAATTGCTGCTATTGCTGAGTTACGTTTCACCAAGCAAATGCAATCAAAATGTAAACCCTGCTCCAGGAACAACTATCCCTCATTGTGCTTCTCAACTCGTGTGGAGAAGATGCAACATCCTTCCAAATCCCTGTGTAAACAGGTATCAGGGTCTTGTAAACTATGTGTTCAATGACATGCAGCTATTGAACATTGAAGTACATTTATATGGCTGATAGAATACATGGCTGATCAGAGATATCTGCTGTCATACACAATGAACGTCTATATTAAACCATGTCGAACATGGGTTGACTTTCTATACAGACACTCTCAATATGATAAAACCTGCATGTGCCTTAAAGTACTCTCTAACGAAGCATTATTGATTGGACTGCCGGAGGAGCTAGTAGAAGATTGTGCACATTAATGTTCCAACACCTCAGGCTATAGGTAATACCAGCAGATCTCCCAGTGGGTCTCTGCCATGGACCTAGTGTCTGTATGGCTCGGGGTGAGATGGGAAAATGAATACAAAGTGGGTATTACCAAGTAGATATAGAACTATGACTGGTATTCTACTGGGTACAGTGATATTCTATTGGGGGAGGAATACAATCGGCATTTACATACAAATATGTTATTTACAGGGCAGGGAGTAATCAATCAGGATGTGATATGTATACATTCATCTACTAAAGCAGCCAATAAATCACATCTTATAAAAGATTGAACGTGTGATTAACATCACAAATGACTCAGGGTGAGGGTAATAAAGTGATTAAATTGGTTGACTGAAAGACAGAATCTATAAATATTATTTCAGGAACACTGAATTATTTGTCAATTCTTACCGCAGAAACACATTCCTGAGTCAAAACTACCCTCAAATCATGTGTCACACTAGTATGTTATCACATTTCAGTCAAGCAGGTGGGTGTGGGCGACCAGGTAGGTGTGGGCAAGAAGGTGGGTGTCGGATGCAGGTGGGTGTGGGCGACAGTTGCAGGCTGCGGGCATGTACCGCCTTTTGTCCCTATCAAAAAGCGAGTTGATCGGACCATAAACGGCGGAGATATGGGTGGTACAATTTCGTCTGCACACGTTGACATCTCACGCAGTACGAGAAGTACCGGTAGCGCCACTCTTTGACGTGTGGCATGTACCATACCCCTCAACCAGCCATATCAGCCCCAGCCTCCCCTGCTCACACCCCTGTACCTAGATTGTATCTGTCCACACATTAATGTAATTCAAGATATTCAAAGATAATGCAGGACCAACACACAGAAAAGGTCTTACAAAAAGTGTCTCACCTAGTATTACAAGATACCTGCCATTGACTTAGCACTGGAGTTGTGTGGACCGTAATGTAGACGAAAATCGATTCTAGTACTTAAGAGTTTAATTTATCTAAACACTTTTTTTGTTTTTTTAGGTCACATTTTTTATTTTCAATATTTCAAATGGTTAGAGGTGAATATTGATATAAGTGGCTGATGTTCCATAAACCTGAGTGTCTAATCTGTCCATCTGTCAAGTTTTTACATTTTTTGAACCATGAACTCATGTCAAAATTCACCCTCAAAAATGAAGTTTCACTATCTTGATGCAACCCCTCAGGAGGCGTTGCATAAGACTCTGGGTGGTAACCCTGAGTCAACAATATGATATTCATATACAGTACTAGACATTAGCGGTCCACACGGAATTTAAAGCAGGCCAAATTTACTACTGAGAATCTGTTGAGCAGGCACCAGTGTGTCATCATCATGATAATCACTCCCTTGGTATTACACAGGCTATTTGATGAGTAATTTACTATGTATACTATAAACTCTGTTTGGGACAGGCAGTGAATACAAACACAGTTTGCCTCGTCCTGCAGAAAACGACCCTGTTTGATAATATGTCTCTGGAGCTGCTCTCTGAGCTGCTCCCAATAATAATGCAATTAAATATCTATCAAAAGGAAAAAAAGACAAACACAGCAAAGAGTCACAAATAACAGAGTGCCTATACTGTGTACAAAGAGAGCCCCCTTGATGTAACCCATGTCATCCCTCTGCTACATGTAATATACTGTACATATACTGCTACCACTACCAGTGAGATGTCTAGACTGTTGAGAATGCCACTTACCGGGATATTTGCCGCCGCGGTTGCGCTTGATGAGACAGACAATGATGAGCACGATAAGCAGGAAGGCGATGGCGCACATCATGCCGACGAACCAGCCGGCCCGGGCGATGCTCATCACGCGCTTCTCTGGAATGGAAGACCACATGGTGTCGTTAGTAGGCGTCGACACCGTCGTCAAGTTCAAGTATACGTCACTCTCGTCAACCGTCGACGTGACGTACTGTGACACCCACGACGTCATGTCAGCGACGCTGGACGTCGCGTCCGCGTCCAAAGCAGCAGCAGCGGCAGCCGACGACCGGAAGTGAGTGTCCGCCGTCGTAAACGGAAGTTCGCCGGGGGACGAGTCGGCGGGTATCGCCGACGCCGACACGTCGACCGGAAGTGAGTTTTGTACGTCGCCTTGCGTCGTCATGGAGGAGGGTAGCAGCCACTAGGGGCGGCGGGCGATGATAAGGGTGAAGGAGCTGGACGGAGGTGAGGAGCAGGAGGAGGAGGAGGGAGCGGGCGGCAAGGACGGCGGGTGCCGGTCGCCGACACCGCCCGGCCTCCTGGAGGTAGTGATCAATACAGGCTGGAGGAAGCTGGTGGTGGAGCAGCTTTAGGTGAGGAGACGGCACGGCCTGCCGGCTACTGGAGGCCTCATGGTGCCTGCACCTCCTGTGTACGACAAGGGGCCGAGGTACAGACAGGAGCACCCGTTAACAACACAGTGGGGGTTGCTGTGTACTACCCGTGTACAAGGTGCTGGAGGACGTGCTCACCACGAGCAGGTGTCTGGTAGTGAGGAGCAGCTCAGCTGTACTACAAGACACTCCACACCCTGCTGGTTCCTACCCCATGTATGTAGCAGGCTGCTGACGGAGACTGCTGGAGGAGGAGCCTACTGGAGGAACACCCGTCAGCTGATGCTGCTACTGCTACTGCTGTAGTAGTGGCGCGCTCTGTCGGCAACCACGGCTGCTGCTGCTGCAGAGACCAGAGCACAGCACCACCAACCAGCCTCACTGCTACATGGACACCAGCATTACCACCACTGTCTGCTTCACACCATCACCATGGCAACCCTATCACACCTGGCCACACTGACCACCAGCCGCCGCCCCATCATTCCTGAGACCATCACCAGGTGTGCCCGCCCTCCAGCTGGGGACTGGGGACAGGGGAGGGGGGGCAGGTATGGTGAGCAAGGTAAAAAGAAAAAAAGGATGTGATTTTGTGGGTGGATAAAGAGCAACCATTGTACCAGTTCACCTATGTCGGCCTGTGTATGGGATGCATGGAGGGTCGATAAGAATCATGGTAGTGAATTATTGAAGGTGGGTACATGGGGAGAGAGCAAAAAGGGCAGGGTTGTCCAATATGGCTGCCCCCATCATCCATCAGGTCTGGGTCCATGGGTCGTAAACATGTAATGGGTCTAGACCGCTAAAATCAACAGGGCGATATGGGATATACAGGAAGAGTATAAAGAAAGTGACATGGGACAATGACATATCTTATTTTCAACAGGACCATATTGAGTATTTCTTACAATCGACAGGGTGACATGGACTTATCTTAAAATCTCAGAAAACATGCCCCCCCCCCCCCTAATCCAGGGCCCCTACACCAAAGTCATCTTTTATTTTTTGTACTGCAGTGGTCATCGATTCCAGTCTAGGTGGCGGGGGTCATAGACAGGTGACAGCTGTCCCTGAACAGCCCATGCACAGATGTAGCTTTCTACCAGTTCCTGCTATAAACCTGCCGTGGTGACCACCAGCATCACTACATGCTGTAAACACAGGCCTGCTGTAGGGACGATACGTCAACGTCACAGCCTGCACCACCGACCATGTCCAGCCACACAACGTGTCACAACAGGCCTCCATATAGCCTACAGTCTCATGTCTGTGCTACAACCACCATGTAATATACTCTCACCCAGTTTATTATGGTACCCATAACAGCCTCAGGCGGTTTCTTTATGCCATAATAGCTAGGCGTTTTCATCAGCTATACTTAAGTTGATGGAATCTTCTAACGGGCATTCAGTCATATATTTTGACGGTTTTGATTTCTCAAACAGAGCCTAAATGTATAATGTATGTGTGGAATATACATATTTCTTTCATAGCCCTGATCCTTTTGTCTTCTACATGGTGTTACCGGTAGTGTTTACTGGATCACCCCCATTCCCACCCCCACCCTACCAATTAATTTAAAAATGCCTGGGTTGGCCAGTGAATCTGACTAGGGTATTTGGAATACCAGGGGTCAACAGTCACACTACATGTACAGTAGAACGATAACGCCACTCACAATGGGAACTTGCACCAGGCAGGCAGGGTATAAAACCACTCATCTGAATTCAGGACATACCAAATTACAGCTTCACGGCATGGGGCTGTGTTCAGCAGCAGAACAGAGAGGGTGAATAGGCAGTGAGTCTGGTGGGGTACAGCCCCTACCCCCAGACAGTTGGGAGGTACTGGAGGAAAGGCGGGGAGGAGAGGGTTAAGGTGAGCACCTCACACAGCCGCCTCGTTCCCAGCCCAGACCGTGACAATCCCCACCACCGGCCGGCGTCTGTTCGGTCTGTCCGTCAATTAAATTAGAGGGCCGAGAATAAAACACATAATGTGGGCAGGGATTATAGATTAACGGTGACCAAGGCTTGTGGCGTGGGGAGGCGTGGTTTCTGCAGTGGTGTCAGGGTTAGTTAAGGCTAGGGGAGAGACGCGGGTTATATCAATGTCTACATAGACACCAGGTTACCATGGTTACACTCTGATTACACTGGACACTGGCTGAATATCAAGGAGGCTTTCCAGTCTGTTAAATATACTATAGAGACCCTGGCTCTGTCCCACAAGTCATATGTCAGACTAGCCCTTGGTAGCTAGCCGGGGTATGGGGGTTCAGTGCCTACTATTCACACCAGGTATTGGTAAAAGGTCAGCAGCAATCACTGAAACAGGCATGAGTTGGAAGATAGCCATTTCAGAGAAGGTTACCAGGACTTACTCAAACCAAGCACTGGTCGGTATATACAACAGAGCCCAGGCTTTATCTGGTTGTACTAGTTACTAGTACGTAATCACACAGTATAATGGTCACTCACCAGCAAAGATTGCACCTGCCGTTGTCTCCTCTACGACACCAAAAAGAGGAGAGTATGATTTGTAATTTTCTATTTAGATTAATGCAAACCAGGCATTCACTTCCATGAGGAACCATTAAAAAGCTAGGATTGATTGGTACGACTGTAGGGACAGCAAAGCTTTTTTTTATCAGCTGACCAAATATATCTTAGTGTTGCACCTAGCCTTTGTAATTCATATCGATGGAAAAGGAATTATAATGGTCAGACATGGTGTATTGATGTTCATGTTTGTCTCCATACAATCACATTAGTCGTGATCAGATAAGTAAGGATTATCTCAGGTCTGGCTCTGAGCAGCTCTTAGTTGAGCACAAGGCTAGGATCATCCAAGTGCCTTACAACACAGACAGTAGAACTTACTGGTAGTAAATCTACTTTTACAAGACTGTATTTCATCATGTCTGAACTTCAGCTTAGAGTTTGTCATGTTGTGAAAAATGTGTTATTTTCACCAACTTCAACGAGCTAGTGCAAACTGTAATTGGGAGCAAGTGACGTCACTCACCTCCTGCTAATGGGCTTGGTAGATGAGCAGAAGCCTCTCAGAATTGACGCATTGCATCATTAGGTGGGTCACTCCCTACGTAACTTAAGTGGCGCGATTCAAAATATTTACATGTGTATACTACAGTTCTCCATGTTAATTAGACAGGCTTGACGGAGAGGCCACACTTCCAGGGCCGACTAGAGCCTCACGGGATATTACATAAATATATTGACTCAAGGTCTTCATTACGCCTGCTAAGATGGGGCCTCACGAGATTAGAAACGGGTTCTAGAGACAACCCATCGCTAGAGCGGTGGTATAGCTAAGGGAGCGTTCATTATTTATGCCAGGGGGGGGGGGTGTGCAAATCAGGGGGGGGGTCATTTTTTTTAGGGGTATTCGGAGGGGGGGGGTCTTTTTTTTCCAACCTATTCTTAGGGGGGGGGGTCTTTTTTTTTCAACCTATTCTGAGGGGGGGGGGTCATTTTTTTTAGGGGTATTTATTTGGGAGGGGGTATTTTTTGACACAACGTGCCGCGAATTTCACGACACATGTCGCGAATTGGGGTCATAAAGACGGTAGAACTTTGCTAAATTTCTTGCCTACCAATCGACACATGAATGATTCACTACTTTTCTTTTCCTAAAGCAACAATAATTAACTGGAGAAAGAGCATTAATTCAACACGAGAAGAGTACAGAATGTAGGGGGTCTAAACAGAAAAGCTATCAGTGTGCAGTTAGATGAATGCTATTGTGGCACCGAAATATGACAGTACTGTATCCGAAATAGTTTGGGTTAATTGGACTTTAGCCTTGCCCATCACGTTTTGGCATCCATATGCAAGGGTGAACTTGCCTACATTTTTAGACCCTGCCTTTCTTCCCAATAGAGGAGCAGATGCATAGTATGCAAGATGCAGATCTACCTCATATAATGTTGATACATTGTAGCTTAGGTCCACTCCACCAGTCAAAGGCGTGATTACACTAGTCATGATACACACTTTTCCTTGGTATCTTGTACCAGACCCTGCTAAATGAGCCACAGCGTTCTGATTGCAGAGCTCTCAATATCTTTAGAATACCTTCACCATCTCCCTGATAGCTGCCTGCTTCTCACAGATTCTAGGACTTATAAAATCAGCAGACTCATAGAGTAGACATGATCATCCCACTATAGATCGGTGTACCGAATGCCTTGAAATGTAGCAAATAGCCACCAGATCCACAGAGTTTTCTGCTGCAGATGCCACTCCTTCTGTCGCCAATTTCTAAATCTCCCTCTAAGTTCATCTTTGGCTTCAACAGAAAGCAGGCACTGAATAATCATATTGCTACTCATCGCTACTTGGCCTCATCAGAATTTTTAGAGCTCTATATTTGGTTCTGGTCAAGTTGCTTCCGATGCTCTGCAGGGTTATCAGTGAGTTATTCATCACTATTTTAAAGCTTTTATTTTTTTTGTAGTCAATGCATTCCCATGGCTTGGTTATACTGACCACACACTAGAATATTGAAGGCAGGTACCTTATGGCATTTCCTCAAATAAAGGTTATCAACTATGGTGCACGTAACATCCATGCATACCATTGATGGCTTAAGCGATTGTAATTGATCCGTGCCGTTATATAACAAAGACACATTCCCCTGTGACTCTTTGTTCAACTTCAAATTCTCACCCTCAGCTCCCTATTTCTTACTGATCCTAGCCTTTGGAAAACCAAACTAGGTTTAAATAGTGAACTTGTTCCTTTAACTGCAAGTTATAATACCAGGATACATTAAAATGGGCCGATTGACCTCTAGATTTTCAAAATTTTCTTCAGGTTTGCCACTATTATAATGTCCAGAGCATCCCTTCATCAAACATCTTTGTTTTAAGCTGCAGTAGCGCGGAACAGGGGGGGGGCTGGGGGCCTAGTAAAGTGGGGGAGCCAATCTTTTTGGGAAACATGAACATTCTAGACTCAGAGTACCCAAGAATACACCAATCTCGAGGTAAAATTCCTAAAACTTTCTTGAAAGACAAGCTCAAAGTCCCTCAGAACACATCAATTTCAATGTAAAATTACAAAATTTCCCAGGATCATATGGTAGACTTCAGACCACTCTGAATACACTAATATAAAGGTCAAATTCCCAAATTTTCCTGGGGCTTATGGCCCCAAAACAACCATTTGTTTCTCCCTCTAACCAACACTCATCAGCTGGCTTTGGGAGCTGGGCCCCCCAACTTTATCCACCTTCTGCGGTCCCTGAGCTGGACCATTTCATGGTACTTCTACCAAACAGTATTTATAGCAGGACTTGTAGGTGGGGACCAAAACAATCACACCAATTTTTAGCAAAAATATCAAACGTGCCACGGAAACAGAAAAATGCGCGCTCTCCACATAAATATATTCACCACATTGTTATGCCCTATAACCACTCCCTCAAATAATGGTTAAGCACATGCTATAATAGGTTATAGTATAGGACTATGTGGACTTTGTATGTCGTTGATGCCATTATTAAGTATTTATAAACGTCTATGGTGAGGGGGGGGGTCATTTTTTTTCGACCTATTCGGAGGGGGGGGGTCTTTTTTTTTGACCCATTCGGAGGGGGGGGTCTTTTTTTTTTGACCCATTCATAGGGGGGGGGTCTTTTTTTTTTGACGTATTCGTTTTGCCAAACGCCCGCCCCCCCCACTGCCATAAATAATGAACGCTCCCTAAGCTATCCTGCCCCATATCCTTCTTATCCGGCTGTGCCTCATGGAATTGGGCAAAGTTGAAAGTCTTTGACCGGCAGCAATATTAAACCGGCTTGATAGAAAATGCTATGTTTACTAGTTTAAAGTGTTAACAAATTATGAGGTTTTTGCGATGGCCATTGTTTCTCATACATGTACTAACTGAAGTATATGTTACTCATTGCCATTTGCGAATCCTGTAGCCAGGTAGTCAAACATATGTTCGCCTTATCGCGGTTGGATTTAAGAAATGGCTCATCAATAACTTCATCATTTCGTACCAGATTGGGTACATTGGTAACAGGAGGTATAGACACATAGAGGTGGAACGATGGATGGGTAATCGAATATAGGGCATAGCTAATTAGTCTGCGAAATATACGTCTGTGACATCGAGTTAATGAACAGTAATGTCTGGAAGAGGTAAGGAATGGAAATGAATGTGCAAGGGACTCCAGTTAGTCTAGTCTGAATGTGATGAGGAGCAGCCCACTCCTGCCACCTACAGACCTGATGTGGAACTGATGAGCAGAAAGTGTCCCTCTGGTGTAGCTTTTGTAGACTATTTGGGATTGTTGCTTGGAGTATCATACTATGGGGATTGTCTCATGACATTGAAGCATGGGGATTCTTTTTAGAGTAACAAGATAGCTCAATCTTAATGTAATGAGCATGGGCTAGCATGTCGATGGTGGTGCAAAGATAGAATCATATTTTTACAATCTTTTCAGGAGTAGGGATGGGAATTTCTGTCACGGTTAACGGTACGGTTATGTCAATAATCGGTCAATACATGACTATTACGCGGTAAACAAGTTCATGCTTTGAAATTGTTGCAGAAAAGACATGTACATGGAATTCAATATTGTAAACGAGTAAATTAAATTGAGGTACATTGTGAAATTATCATGAAGACATATGTTTCAAAAGTTTAAATATAACAAATTTTTGAATCTATGTCTCTAGAAAGAGAATGCTTATAATGGTTACAAAGTGATATGATACATTGTCATTATAGTTTATATTGAAATGGACATATATGCATAGTTATAGCAAGACGATGGAGAAAGATAATAAGAATTAACACTATAAGCAAATTCATACTGTCTAGGACTGACATTATGCATTTACAAGGCTAAATTATATGTGATGTTATCATGTCAGGCTCATTCATGTTAAGAAACATACACAATATGTTATTTGAATGGGTTTGTAGTTAGTACGATTAAGTAAAATAGTAAATACACAGCACTGTATACTGTTTTTGATTGATTAGATGGCGATGTTAGGAATGTAACAAGACGTGCTATTAGTCATGTTCAAAGCGATTGACCTTCCAGCTCACGTCACTTTGTTATTAGATATAATTATAATACCGGTAGTAAATTATGAAAATGGTCATCACATAACTTTGGTCTGACAGATGGGGTTTTAATTCGTTTATCATTTTTCAGCATGCACATCGATATATGTATATTATATATCCATAATATACTACATTATCTTTGAGTACTGCAGTTATGGCCACTCATGTGTCAGCCTCAGAGATGATAAGGGTTACTAAGGTTTCGTTAGGAACTCCACTCTAAGCTCAGCTTAAAGCGGCGCCCTTACCAATAGCCAGGTGCTCACTAGTTCACCAGAGCTGTCCTACTGATGTTGAGACCCTTGGTGAGGGTGTCGCTTTAATTCAGATATGCGTTCAAGCAATTATTATTGCAGTGAATGTTAGATGTTAGCTGGTTATTTCTAATTGGAATATGGTAAGGGATTATATATCAGGCAAGTGAAACCGCTTTATTCAGGCTACACCTCAAACGAGAATATCTTTTTTCACTCACCAGGATCAACTAAAACAAAGATAATAATTCAGTGTAAAGCAAAATCTGTGTTTATCTCATGATATAATAAAGCGATGATCTGCCGCTGGAATATATTCTTTTCTCCTAAAAATAATATTCTTACACCTAAGTTGGCTGGGAGAATGCAAGGAACAGCCTGTCAATATACTATATACAATAAATAATCACTATAGCCGTGCAAGGTAGATATAGTACAGCCACAACCCTTGGCTTCAGTCATTGCTGAGTACACCTGTCATTGACGCATGATTAGCCTTGACTGGGAGACAATTCTTTATGTTATACGATTCATCGTTTTTTTATCAGCAATATAATCTGGTCTTGCTGGCTAATTGAATATGACTTACCGTATAATGATTAAACTATCTTTAAAAAAAAATCGTTTGCTCTTAAAGGGGCGGTCTCACCATTCGCACTTAACCACATAGTAGACTAGTATAGTACTAGAATTATGAGTGGGATACGTTTGGTGATTATGCCACTTGAACTCACCTGCTTTGTGTCCGACTTGAACTGTTTTTGGGTCTGAACGTGTCTCCTGTCCAGCTCCATTGACTGCCACAATCCTGATTTCATACATCTCTCCAAAGTCGAGCCCACTGATGTTGGTCCACGAGTGGTCTTCTTCCAGGGGCTCAGACTTCTCCCATTCATCCTCTCCGTCAGCCTTACGGTACTCCACATAGAAATCACTACCGGGGTTCTTGCGCACCTCTTCGTCATCCGTTGGCACCCATGATACATTGACAGAGTTCTCACCCATCTCAATATTTGCAATGCCTGGCTTATCTGGATCTGATAAAAAGAAAAGAGGAAATGCTTCATGAGCTCTACAATTTTAAATTCTTTAGATTAAAAAGAATTAAATTATCTATTTTTGTCTATGTTAAATAGTATGAGATAGCATCTATCATATTGTGTTCAGATCCATTATCACCTTGTATTATGGAGAGATGGTACAAAAAAAAGAATGGTACAGCAGTTTTTGATGCATGTCATTATCTACATAACCCACAAAAAAAAGAAGTTATTTTACGGCAAAATAACATTTCTAGCGTTATACCACGTTTGGCCATAATAGAGAAACGTTCTTAAACGTTATATAAGATATTCAGTTTACTAGGTTCCATGTGCTAAAGTATGGCCTTATCGGTCTCATGCCATGACAGTACGGTGAAAGGCAACTTACTGCCAGCAACAAGCGTCTTGTCTTCGATGACCATCATCGTACCCTGGCCGGCCTCGGTGAGGGCCCAGATGTACAGCCGGTACTCTTGTGAGTCTTGCAGCTCCTTGATGACGGTGGCGCGCTTGAAGGGATCCAAGATCTCCTTTGTTTGTACTGGATCGGTGAGACGATCAGCTATGGAGGAATAATTGACATACAATCAGTAACAGCTTATCAATGATGAGGTGTGGATTTGAGTAGGTAAATGTATTAACCTTTATTGCAATTTGGATGGATATTTCGATAAATATTCTAATATCCTGTTTAGTATCACGAAAGTACAAACTACTCACATCTCTGCCATCCTACAGTGTAACCAGTGATGATGCCATTGGGTTCGAGAGGAGGTGCCCATGCGATGCCAAAGTGGTGGGAGCCGCGCTCCCGTACCTCAAACATTGGTACTACGCTGGGGACTGCAAGATATAAAGGATGCATTTGTTAATCTGCTCATAAGAGTTTATAGGCTTACAGGCAGTCCATTTATATTCATATGGGAATATATGGTCTGATTATATGAAGACAGTTCCATTTAAAATTGATGGTTACTACATGGTATATTTGATACATTTTTTTTTAGAGTTCCTACATGTATTAAAGGATCTTAAACTAATAACACCTACAATAATAGATACTTTATAACTGTATTTTCTAGATTTAGCCTAACGTGATTTTTATGGCAGACGTGCTATACTGATAAGTGCCTCACCTCCCTGCGGTGTGGTGAATTCTATGGTGGGGCTGAGTTGTCCGGACGACTTGCCGTTCTTTACCGACACTCCGGCGACGATGGTGGAGTACGGCCACAGGTCGAGCACGTGAGCAGTCACCTCGTTACCCTCTGCCTGACGCCGCGACCGCCGCCGTCGCCCGTCTGCGGGCCGGCAGTTGACCGCCTCATTCAACTCGACCAGGTGGTATCGCTTGTCTTCAGGCTGGTCAGCCCTCCAGTAGACAACTTCATAACCGATAAAGTGCCCCTGAATGTTCTCCGGACTCTGATCCACTGGATCCCAGTTGAAGATTACGCTTGTTGCGTTCAGCGAATCCTCATCAATCACGAACCCAGAAGGACTGTCCTTAGGCTCTGTGGTGAGAAAGTGGTGAGACTATTAGGTTTAATTTTCTTCAGAAAATCTTTATACATACTCGATACGGCTTTACGAATCGGTGTCCCACAGGTTTGTAATGTGAGAAGAATATACAGAGACACTTAAACATGTTCTTTATATCACTTTAATCCTTCATAGATTGAACGGTCTATGGAAAGTTCTATGGTAAATTAAAGATATTTCACTCATAATATATAGCAAAATCGGAGGTTTCCTGTCAACAGAGGGGGAGTTATAAGTCATCCTTAGACATGTTATTAACACTAAAATAGTAATCCTAGGATACTGAGCTGTACAAAATTTCTACTTACTGCCTTCACCAGAGAAACCAATCATTTTGGTGATGACGTTGGCTGGCGATGGACCCTGGTTGTTGTTGGCCTGTACGTAGATCTCGTACTCCTTGAATGTTTCCTGTCCCTCAACGACATACCGGCCGGTCTCCCAGTCTGTTACCCGCTCAGTGTTGGGCGGCATATTGTCGACGTCTATCCGCCTCCAGTGCACCATGTAGAAGAAACCAGGTCCATTGTGCTTTATCCGTGGCATGACCTGCAGAAGAAGATATTACATATCTCTTATAGTAATGAAGCATTTCGGTTACATAGTTATATCTAACCTAGATTTCTTTGAGCAGACACTACATGTCTTTGCATGGAGGTATTCACAACCCTCCCCCCCCCACCCTTCTTCAGAATAAAAAGAGATTTTTAATATAGCTACTATCCAAATCTCAAATGTCTATTATGACATGATAAGATATCTTTTTATATATAAAATCCACTTCGGTGGTCAATGTGCTGAGAGCTACTTACATCCCAAGTGATGACTAGTTCAGTAGGCTCATTAGAGTCTGAGCAGACATTCTCTGGGTTGGTGTAGGGGATCTGTGGCTGCGTCTCGCAGCGAGCACTCGTGAAGTTACTCCGGTCGCTGATACCCAGGTTGTTGCGTGCTTTAACATGGAAGGTGTAGTTGGCCCAGGGGGACAGCTCAATGCGTGCGGTGGTCGCTCCGCGGGCTGCTGTGACGGCTTTGGTGAAGGTGTCGGGCTCATCAAAAGAGGTATTATAGTATACAATATACTCGATCACTTCCTCGTTGTTCTCATTGCCGGCGTCCCACTCGATCTCCGCATGTGCTACACATGACCTTAATCGCACGTTCTTGGGTGGGTCAGGTCGGTCTGCAGAAAATAATAAAACATTAGTCTTTTTCCACATACAAACTGATACGAGTTTTTAAAATACCAGTATGTTCAATTTCTACAACAATGTGTCCAATACAATTCCCTGATATGCCACTCTCTAGTTTTTGCAAAAGTAGAAATAATGGAATCTCTTGAGTTACTCAACCTGAAACCTCACCAGTCAGCACCCCAATAACGATATCAACAATGATAATCAGCAAACAATCTTACGTAAAATTTCAGTCAGCAATCCCAAATACATATAGATTATCATAAGATATGCACCTTTAACAGTCACATGTACGGTCTGCTCATCACTGTCAAGCCCGTTGCTGGCCACGCACGTGTACTCGGCGGTGTCATCTACGGTGGCACCCTGGATGATGAGCGAGTTGTCCTGGTTATTCTTGGACACCCGCGGCTCGTTCTCATAGTCAATCTCCTTACCATCCCGCAACCAGGTAATGGTGAGGAAATTAATTTCGTGCGGGTCGGTTTCGGCTTCACAGTTAAGCGTGACATCCTCGGTGGCATTGACTGTTGTGTCCTTCGGTGCCATTGAGATGAGGGTTGGTACTGTTAGATGAGAACAGAACCAGAAACTGTGTTAAACTCAGCTGTATGCTCATTCCCTCCAATAGGTCAACCTCTTTCTCCTTTATATACTATCATACAACTTCCAATACTGAGGATATCAGAACATATTGTTTCAGTTTAACGCTCAAACTGAATAATTGTATACAGCACTTACTTTGTGGTATGGGAATTCATCCTTATTCTTATTCTTATATATATTATATATACATGGACTCTACAACTTACACCGGACAATAAGGCGACCACTTTCTGATTCGTTGCCAAACTTGTTGACAGCTTGACAGGTAAACAGGCCTTCATCGCTCTTCATTACTCCCTGAAAAACAAAAGTGCAAAGTATTAACCTCAAAATGACGCATCTAATTACATTTTAGTTTGTGTCTAAAACGAGTATATGTAGTTAGACCTACGGATACTCAAAAGCAAGGAAATGATGTCAGCCAGAGTGTGAATCCTGACCTTAAATTTTTATCATATAAATACTGACTCGAACTTTATAACATATATATGTTAGACTTGTCCTGTCAGTACCAAGCTCGATTTTCAAAAGCAGGCTATGTTCATACCCTTATAGTAAGGTTCCCTCCGTTGATTTCATCCTCGTCGTCTAATTTGATAGACATGCGCCGGTCGTCTACTGGCTTGCCATCTTTCAGCCAGGAGATCTTTGGCCGGGGATGCCCGAACACCTGACATGTTAGGTTGATGGTCTGTCCTTCGGCGACTTTGAGCGCTGGCTCTGGAGCTTTTATGAATGATGGGGCCTCAGCTACAAACATAAAGAATACGTAATGCATTCAAGGAGTAGATTCCATTTTATATTCAGTATTGCACCTTTACTACTTCCTGAAGAACTCATCTACGGATAGATTTCGTCAAAGATGTTGAGATATAATATAAAACGTGCAATTTAATCTACTTTTCTTTTTCTCTTAATTAATTCTTTAATTCTGAATTTTTACAAAAGGCAAAATCCATTGGTATATTATGCTTTATCATTAGCATACTATTGAATTGAATGTAATAATTTCATGAGGACCATAATTAGTGTGTACCTAAGACATTGAGGTAGACATTTTTGAAGATGTAGCCATGCCTATTGCTGGCGTTACATTGTAGGACCTGCGAGTCAGCCTTGGTCAGGTTCTTGTAGTATACAACGCCATGAGACACAGTACGGCGTGGGTTGTCATCAGATTCTGTTGAATACAAAATACTGGTTAACACTAGGTCTCTTCAATCATTAACCTTCAAAAATGACAGGAACATCTCACATATACATCAAAGTCCAAACAGGGCAACATATGCAGGTATGAGGTGTATTCAGTGGTAATGGCATTGACTTCCCAAACTCGAATTCACTCTGTGTGCATGAGGGTATATAAAACGGTAATTTTGTTTAGCATGCGGTCCCACTTTTGCTGGCGAGTCATGCTATATACATGTGTATTTATAATTTGCCAGTATGGACGGGTAATTTGCTGCTGTATGTAAAGCGCTGACGGCGAAAATGCAAAATAATTGAGTATCATCTAGCAAAATCGACGGTCTCAAGATATATTCAAAAATGTAATTCAATGTCTTGATTGTGAAAGAAAATGTACTTTGTTGATAAGATGGCTAATCAACGTTTGTAAATGTATGTACAAACACAATGTGCAACTGTGGAAAGAACCTGTAATAGTGATATCATTGGTAGAATAAAATAGGAAAAAAAACTGCAAATATGTATTACAGTTAAACCTCTTGTAGTTTTACAACATCAACTGGTAAGCGCTTAAAAATGACATAGAAATCATCGTATAACAAGCAGAAGCCACATCACAAAGGCACCATGCAGTGTTGAGTGTATACATACATACAGTTTAGAATAGAGTAGCAAAACAAGAGCACATCTTTCTGGAGATATTCGTCAGTACTCATGAATGACCAGAAGAGGTTGATGACGTCATTTGAGACAGGACGTGACGTGTGGTGCCGTCATTGACATGCACTGCCTTGTCATTCTGCCTGCTTGAGGCAGAGGGTGGCTTAGGTTACTTGATTAATTGGTTACTCAGATACCCAATGGGCGTACTGCCTTGCAGCTGCTGGGCAGTGTTTGGATGCTTCTTATGTTTAATGAGCTGAGGGTAATACTACACTACAGATGGTCAGTTTAACATAACAGAGGCGGCGTCTGGTTAGGAATGCTGTTCATTAACACTTATAACAATAAGAACAGCTTACAAAAATAATCAAGATACCCTGGGGGTGTGGGGGATGTGGTCCGAGGGTGTAAAGGGAGGGGGAACTGTTCAGGAACTGTCAGTTGTTGCCTTTCGTTTTTCATGGACTCACTCATACCGAAATGTCAATATCCAATTTTTCAAAAAGATAGTGATCTTGTTTTAATCACAAAAATTGATTTCTTTCTCAGCAAGGCAAATAACTCCATGGGTTTTCCCTCCTGTCTTTTGCATGCTTTATCAAAGGACACGCATCTTTTAGTGAACATGACTGCTTCTGGCATCATCAAAATTGCAGTAAGCCAAATCCTGTAGGGCCCAAGAAAATCCCTGAGAGATTTTAACTCCCCCTTATGTCTTGGTCATAGATTGGGGATATTGGGTGGTCCCTTGGTAGATATGTTCTGGAGAATAACATTTAGCAGCAGTACACTTGCCATGCACATAGAGCAACACATTACAGACACCTGCTATCTCAGTATCAGAAGGTGTAGTTTACATAGTTTCCCTGTACGAGAAACGGCACATTTTACTATATAGAGTATATAGTGTAGAGTTTAGTTTCTCTGAATAGAGCTGAGGTCAGTGTGAGGCCAGGCTTACAGCATGGTTATAGTAACAGCACACGGGGGACTGTGACGCCCTTTGATAAGGGCTGGGTGGTGCATGAGAGCGGACAGTGTCTCGTGTAAGGGGAGAAACTCAAAGAGCAAATATTGAAACAATATCATTTAAAACTTGGTAGAATTATACAAATGCCTTTGTCAAAAATACAGCTTTTAAAAGACCCCTTCAACCCTACCCCGTGCTTATTAAACCAGAAAGCGTCCTCTGTTGGGGCAAGCTGTGCTATAATTTCCTTTTGTTTGGAAGAAGGTGGGATCAAATTGAAACTTGTGTGTGTGTGTGTAGGTTTCTAATGCAATATGTCACATATATCAAATTCAGAACCACTCATCACCAATTCAGAACAACCACTCATCACAAAGAAATTAAATGTCTAAATTTTGTTTCACTATAGAACTTCTGACCATATTTAGGGCATTATTATATTGGGAGAGTTGCTGGGGATTGGACCCCACCGTGTGCTGTTTGTAGTTGCAGTTAGGTGTAGGAGTATCTCCGTACTCACCTCCTGTGTGGAGTAAAACAGAAACCATTAAACTTCAATAACATAGGACATTGGAATCTGCAGCACCAACATATATCTACACGGCCAATCTGGCCATAATATATACAGCACAACATGGGTCTGTACATATGTACATGTAGGAAAATGAACAGATGCAGATTAAAACTTCTCCAAAAGCACTGGGGATGTCCAACCAAAAGCATGCAGTATACAAAAACTAAGGCCCGCATGGGAGCCTTGTTTTTGAATAGGAAAATCCCAGAACAATGCAAAGATGACTAGGGGTTTGTCATGTAAGTAAGGTTTTTGACCAGTCGTGAGCAGGTCTTATACTGACCAATATGGCAATTGTGTGGATCCTGTAACACATGAAGCCTCAGCTTCTATATGTCGGTGGGAGGAATCACAGTCACTGTTATACTATACACTGTGTATATATACATGATGGGTAATTATACTTGAAGCTAGTTCGAGTCATGTCTCACCTCCGATAGCCTTGCCATTAATACTCCACACTACGTTCGGCTTCGGAACCCCACTGGCATCACACTCGAACTCTGCGTCCTCCTCCTCGGATGCCGTTATGTCCTTCAATTGTCGGATGAAGTAAGGCGCAGCTGCAGGTGATAAAATTGAGAGTCATTAGAGACTATTTACCAGCTGATAACATTGAGAATCAATGGAGAGCCCATTGACATTGCTTCATGACAAATACCCATTTATTATTTAAAATAAATTAAACAAACTCTAATATTATTGTCTACTTACACTCCACAGTCAGCTCAATGTCCTGATTGACAGCGATCGAGTTGGGCATGTTAGGAGTAACTGCCTTGCAGCGGTAAATGCCAGCGTCAGCCCAATCCACAGCGGTCAGTTCCAGCTCCATACCCTGGTCATTGATGATGTGGGATGACGGCAGGTCTTTACCGCCCATTCTCTCCCAGGAAACAGCCGGTGTTGGGCTGTGTAAAACAGAGAGTAGTCTTTGTTACAAGTTTAATACATGTGTGAAGTGGGCTGTCAGTGTTGGAGGGAAGACGATGTATTTGTTCGAAAGAGACATATATATAGTGGGTAGAGCTATGGGAAAGGAGGGGTATCTTTGTTACAGCGAAGGACAAGCAGAGGGGGGGAGGATGATTAGAATGTGCATGCTGAAATGTATCAAAGGAGGCTATGGGAGAGAAGGCAATGACTTTGGTACAGTAGGGGAAGATTAAGTTGTGCTGTGGGAGAGAAGGCAATGTTGTTGGCACAAGGAGGGAAGTCGACCAAGGAGGGGCAGAGGTTATGTAGGAAAATTTCAACCACGCATTGCTGAGTCTGTTGGATTATTGAGTCTCCCTGCTAAGTATATATAAAAACAAACAGAGACAAAGTTGACTTACTATCCTGAGAATATGCACTTCATTTTATGGTTTTGACCCTTGATGGCCACCGTCGGGTTAGGTGTACTCCATCGAAGACGGGGAGCCCGGAATGGAGGGGTAGCTGAATGGGAAATACAGACAGAGGGTTGGTATTCAAAAAAGTACAAGCATTTCTAGAAATCATAAAGAGGAGATAATTTACCGAGCATTTGGCAATATTGTTATACTGACTATTATATATGGGTAATTTACATCAGGTTCCTTACAACCTGTATAAGATCAATGCTTAACAAAATCTTTCAGTTACTAAATCTAGGTTTCTAGGTAAATATTTTGAAATGTGGAAACCATTTTTGTTAAAACCATTAGTGTATAACCATGATGGTACACAATGGAAAGTAACTCCATGACTAAATTTAATGGAATTGATAAGAATGGTCCCAGAACTAGTCTATAGTACTACCGGGTAGCAAATATTGCATGGTCACTGATGGTCACAGTATCATAGGGATGAGTTGTTGAATAACATAATATAATACTCAGTCGGAATTTCAACTTTCTATATATAGGATTAGAAAGTGTGCTTGGTTTCATTTTTCTGTATTTCATTTATTTATCTCAATACGACTCAGGCTTATCTGATATATTTCCGATGTCTGTGTTTGAGTTTACACATGTTCTGGAAGTAGCCATGTCTATGCAAGACACTGCCCAAATATCTTTGTTTAATTTTTGATACTAAAATGTACTGTGACCAATCAACATTGACCATCAAATATTACTTTGAAACAAATTGCATTCAAACCAACAAAAACACTGCACAGTTCAGTGGAACCTTGAAACCTGGGCAGCAGCCAACATAAAGACTCTTTAGAGAAAGGTGCAACATGCTGAACGGACTGGGGCCAGCTCGGCCGGCTGTGCATGCATCCCGCCGCCACCGTTCGGAGTCAGTGAAAAAGTTGTTAACGCAGAAAAAGTAAGGAATACAAATTGGAAAAATTTACATGAAAGATAATCAAGAAAATTTCAGCAGTTTCTGTTTCTCTGTGAGGTTGGAATGATGTATATGTCATCAGTTCGCATTCCCCGTTATGGCGCGTCAAGGGGATTATATCACATTCAGAGCCGTTGGGTAAGGATATTGGCATGGATAGAGAGACAAGGGAGGAGTAAGGATACAAGGTGGTGCGCATGGGGAAGCGATATAAGGTATGAATGTGGATGAAATTCTCATTGTAGCTGTGTTTTTGGTAAATATGTTTCTTGTCGGTTACCCTCCCCCAAAACACAGTTGCACACAACCTGCGCAGTTGAAAACAAAGGATGAGGTTGTAAAAAATTGAAAATGAGAAAAGGGAAAATCAGACGAGGCTGTAGAACGTTGTAGAAAACAGCGAAGAAATGAGGAGAAGGTAAGGTAAAAAAGATGGATGAAATAATGAGGATATAGTTGGATAACAGAAGTGAAACCCTTATAAATTTGTTTGAAATACGACAATGAGAATTAGCTCTATCCTCCTTCATAGCCCTATTCTTTTTTGGCCTATTGATCAGAGAAAGAGAAACCGACGAAGGCAACTGCAGGCTATAGCCGCAGGATGGCGTGGCATTGCGGCTGCTGGTGCGAGCTGCTCGGCCTGCCACGTTACCTGTCGTCTGGAGGGGGATAACCATCTGGTCGGCGCCTTGGTACTCGCCGCGGATCTCGGCATTGAACATAACGCACACATAGGTCGCGTCGTTCAGACCGTCCGAGGCCAACACGTTAATAAAGTGGAGGTTTCCTGGTGAGGGCGTGGTTAACAGAGAAGGGAAAGAGAACACACCGGCCGGGTTAGTTCAGTCTTAGCATTCAGCCTTATTTTTTAACAAGCCTTAACGAGCTAGCAGGGCGGCCTCTGGCAGATGGGTCGGCAGCCGGTAATGACCACCGCTCTGCTCTCTTATTCAATGCTACCGAAGCAGAGCGGTAAGTCATCGATGATCAGTAATTAGCACAGGAGACCATCTTGTAGACTGGACCCAGCCACCAGGAGCCTGGTTTAATGCGGGAGGGTGCAGGCAGAGGGCAGCACCAGTACTACCTTGGTCAGCCAGCGGGTTGACCCTCACGATATTTGGGTCTCCGTCCATGGTGCCCTTTATGTCGCTGTTGAATATGCTACATACGTACTTTTCCAGCGGCTTGCTATCGCTGATTAACATGTTGGCAAAGTGGAGGTTTCCTATACAGCAACAGAAAATAACCATCATAGATTTCATTCATGCTGTGGTCAGGGCCATTCCATTTACTGCATGTGTGGATTGACGGACCCCATGTCTTACGATGGTAACATGGGCTTCCTATCCGATCAAAACACATGAAATGAATAGACTCATTCAACCGTTTAAAACACTAATTCTCATTGGGTAATCTGATTCAGCTTCGCCTTATCAGAAAATCCAAGTGAACCTACATTGTTTTGAACGGTTGTTGTAAAGCTTTGTCCATAGAATTCGTCCAGCAAGGGTCGAGTGCAAAATGGAATTCAGAACTAAGCCGGTTAACTCCGCTATACTGAAGCAGACCAGGGCAATTTTGAGCAGTACATTTGTGAGAAAGTTGACTTCGTTGAATTTGCAATTAAGTAGAACGATTCCTAAACTCAACCTTGCTTTATAAGATTATGACAAAGTTCGACGGGTGCGTCATTGACCTAACAGCATGATGATATCATGTTGAGAAACTGAACATAATCCTCAGAGATGTCCCTCCACTTTAGGTATTAGTGTCGTGACTTAATATGTATATCAAAACGTTCTCTTTGTAATTCAAAGTTTACTCATATGCGTAGCTTATATTGGTACTTTAGTCTTTCTCTACACAACACGATGATATCGGGACCATCACTTTCATACCTGTAAAAGTGCATACATTTTAACATGTGCATGGGAACAAAGAGATAAAGTGGCATGTAGTATCTATTTCATGTACATTAATTACAACTAGTTATGGGTCATGTAGATATTAGGCCACTTAAAAAAGATTATCAGCTTTGCAGACACCGCCCGCATCAGTTAAAAAGGGCCGCATAGGTGCTTTTTATTTCACTTTTTCATAAAAAATATGGCCAAAATTCCGCATGCATGAAGAGGAAAACATATGATTTACAAAACTAACCAAATCCAAACCAATAATTGGTCTAGAAACTAGATTTAAAAAGCAGTTTCCTCCTTATTGCAGTGTCAATGTATTTAGACTATTATTCCGATCATTTATGATGATTATATTGGGGATTATCATATGAATTAACCTATCCAAATTTTCTCAAACCTAAATAAAAAAAAAAGTCCCGCCCTCATGGCCTAAAATAGGAATATCAAATAAAATAAAAAGCCTCCCGCCCGCACCTCTTTTATCCCAAAAGTATCCGCAAAGCTGATAATTAATTTTAAGCGGCCTTATATATACTATAAGTATGATAAATGTAAATAATGTATGTATACATAAGGAAATGGTACATGTATGTTACTCATCTTATAGCCATTTATTCTACATTATCCCATGCATACATTTACCTGATTAAAACCCCATCTCCATCCCTTAGATATTCACGTTGATGCAAAATGCAAGACGCTAGTGCCTACCTTCATAATCAATGGTGATCCTGTTATCAGTGTCAAGCGTCGTCTTCCCCTCTGAACCTATTTGACTCCAGAAGATGTTACCTTTGGGGTAGGACTTAGGCGGTGAACACTTCAGTTGGAGGTAGTCGCCCACGTTGGGTTTGTGTTGTCGGGGCGTTGTTGACGAGACTCTGAAGGGCTCCAGGTCTACAGACAGATACAACAAGGGGGATTATGGTTTTGATTTTCAGAAATCCTGTGGGAATTGAAATGACCTTCATCGCTGTTTGATATACATGTACTTTAGTGTATCCCATTCCTTCCTTTAGTATGTTGCACTTCACTCTACCATAGGTATGGGATTGAAGGGGGATGGTGTCTCCAATCGCTTATCATATTTAATACATTTACTCCTCTAATATCACTCCTCAATAACTACGATCAATACTAATATCTATGAGCTGTCTGTGAATGTGTCTCTTACTAACCCTAATCTGTCTACTTGTATACCCTCTATTACTTTATTTCGAGGTGGATTGACCAACGCTTCGGGCAAGTTGTTATTGGGACTCCCCCCATACTGAATAATAAACTACTCACAAGCTTTACGGAGAACGGCAATTGAACTAAGTGCAATGCCATAGTCGTTCCTAGCAAAGCATTGATATCTGCCTCCATGCTTCTGAGACGGTCTCTCTATGATGATGGTGCCCTCCGACATCACCATCTGGGTGTTGATATCTGGTACCATCCTGACGCCATCCTTCTCCCACCAGTACCTGTGTATTAATTAGCCATTGGGTTTAGCATTGCATCTCTATTCCAAGTACACATGCTCCAATATGTTAGTTACGATACTGATATACAGTAGTTAGTGGAAGATATCTACAGTATAATACGGATAACATGATGATATGAGGCCAGAGCCAGGACTTGGAAACTATATTATAAAACATGACATAAAACTATACATAAACTGTGGCTGACAAAAATACCCTTTATATAACTCAAGGAGGAAGCAGCATATATGAAAACAGTCTATTCCTTTTAGTTCTGTGTGTTTCAAATATGAGTAATTATTGATGAGTGTCTTCTGATTAGTAGTGTATCTACCAATACTTACTCTGGCTCTGGTTCGCCGCGGGCCCGGCATGGCAGTCTGACAGAGGAACCTGCGCTGCCTTCTCGGTAACCATACTCCTTAAGTGGATGTTCAAAAATTTGTGGCGGTTGTGGAACTGCAAGAAAAATAGAAATAAAACTTGAGTCAAGAATAAAAGTTGAAACCTGTTATGAAACAGAAACTTGAGTTCGTTTTCAATGACTAATTATATATAGTGCTTTGTATGTACAGGAGGAGGTAAATCGACATAATCATTGTTCCACATCATATCTATCACTGATACAACTAGCCTACAGGCTACACCTGAAGCAAAGACACCGCTTTTCTGCAACATTTCGAACAACTTTGGACTAATGAAAACAGTTTTAGTCCTAATGCTTTTCAATTTGAGCTCCAGCTTGGGTCTACTTAAATGTTCATTATGGCTTAGTTAAGATACATTTTACAATGGCCATGCTGTCTCAGCGTTGTCACTTTACCAGTTATTGATCAATATTCTCAAAATTGAAAGTTAGGAATTCTTCAATTTATGAATTATTGCTTCGCCTGGTAGGGAAGTCAGAAAAATATATCCTGCCAGTTGTAACTGAATCTAGCATAGAATCTAGTAATTATGATACGATGTGATGTCGCCTGTTTTATATTGTCGTAGAAGACTGTTGTTATAAACACAGATATTTACTCTGAAATACCTGAGTGAAGATACAGTGTAGAGAGTATCATCGTGCAACTATAAAACACATCTCCAGCTCCCCAGTGAGTTTTTAACCCCCGCTCCCTGTTTTCATAGTCAACAGTGTCTGACGTTGGCACTAGGTGGCAGCACATGGATGAAATACCAGATGCGATTTGCCTTCTGTATTTTTCTTTATATAAATTGTACTTCTGTTTACAAAGGTGAGTTACATTACTACTCTCATAGTAGTTTGGTAAGGGAATCCCCAGTCTACTACAGTCAAAACTATGATACACAGCTATGTACCAGTGCTCATAGAGTAGAAGCTACAGTAGATACACTGATATATTGGAAACAAAATAAATGGGCCCTTATTACCCTGGTACCAGAACATCAGACACTACCAGATTACGCTCTACAGTATTTTCGAATGAATATTTTAGCTTCCAGTAATTACTTTTGTTTTAATACTAATAAAACGCACATCATTCTGGACTATTTTATTGGCGTTTAACTGCACTGTCATTCTGCCATTCTTCAAGCAATAGAACCCTCAGACAGAATATACAGATATCTATTAATATCCACATTTCATTTGTGATTCAGATGTAGCTAACCAGGTCAGTGAGTCCCAGACGTGGGGTGCAGTGAGTGGGGTTAATAAAGGCCAACCTTGCCCCACCTCCTCTCTCCCTTGGTCAGGTCCCCACCCCCAGAGCTGGGATAGGAGCCGGGGTAGAGTGTAGCCACCCCTCTTATCTCCACCTTCCTGGTAGACATACACGGTCGTTGTCATGGTAACCTATACCTATCTATTCACCAAGACACTACTGCCAGGAATCCCATCTTTGAATTCCCTACTGCTACTTCTCATTTCTTTCTGGTCTTCTTGTTTTTTGTGCGTTCTAAACAAGCTGGTTTATAGTGTACGTTAGAGGTCCAAGTGCCCGCTCCTCTTGGCTCTCTACGTCAGACTACAGAAATAGAGGAGCGATACAGGGAAACCGTTGGGTTAATTGTAGAAGGACTGTTTAGGAACATTTAGGATCGAAAGAAAACATGATAGCCTAGATGTTTAAACTAAAGTACCATGGGATATATATGAAAATAGTGTCTAAATGTAAACTGGTTATTTTCAGTAGCCAACCTACATGGAATCATCCATGAACTACCATGTAAGTGTAGTAATTGGATAACTGTGGTTTCATGACCATCTCCTTTCTTTCTTTACTTCTGCCTTTCTGTTTGGATGAGGTCTCACTCGATATACACACTGATACTCGAGAAGGAAAGATCAATTCGGGGACTTTGAAGTCCCATTGTGGGTCAGCAAGCAACGTGTGTGTCCAGATCAGGTATATATATATAGGCTGATGACCACCACAGGGGTTGTACCCTACATATCTTTCAGATAAGACATATGGTACTGGACATGTAGGGGGTGTGTCATATGGGTGCATGTTGACACATTCTAGATATGCATAAGTTATGTAGCCGGTGGTTCTGTATAGGTCGCCATCTTGTCCCCATGAAGACCTGACTAGCTCTCACAGAATGAAACTTTCCTCCTGTGAGCTGCTCCAGTGAGCTGCTCACAGTCACCAGTGCTATTCCCACCTCCCCCCACTGATACTACCACTTTGGTGCTACAGTCGGCCCTTACACCCCTATAGCAGTGCAATGTAGGGTTGGGTTCTGCCACCCTTCATCACCTAAGACCCTGTATCATGTGAGACCTTTGATGTCCATGTATTGGGGTTGCATCTACCTGGAGGCATCCCACACTTGGTTCCTATCTGAGGGGTTAGGCAGAGGTGATAGGGGTCAGATAACGATACTGGGGTCGTTAATGATAAAGTGATACCTGCGTCTCAATGATAACGTCAGATAACGTTTTGATTGGCCCTGCTCCTCCCTCAGGTCATGGACTCAGCTTTACGATGTGTCGGCAGGTGGGGCTGACCGCCCCGGGGCTCCCAACGCCACCTACCGGATCTAAAGCTAGGGCTGACACCTAGCGGAACGCACATGCACCGCCTTCTGGCTATAACCGTCACCACCTACGTCCTAGATATTAGATATTCAGATAAGATGAAATTCCAGAACACCCAGGGGAGCATCTCCCTCTCTTTTTTTTTTCTTAAAAAATGTCACTTTTTTCTTTACAACTATTTTAACTTGCTGTATTTTGTCACGCAGAGCTTCCATCACGCCATCTACTTGTGATGCTTGCATCATGACGTAACGTCAAGTATTCAAGACGACTCGACTGCTGTTCGACCTTGCGACTTAAATCACCATGAGATGGTCTACACCATTAGACGTGTATAATGTAACAGCTGAACATGCAAGAGCTGCTCACCGCCCCCCCCCCCCCCCCCCACCATCACACACGCGTTACCTGGTGCAGCCAGATAAACGTCTGCGTCTTCCTCCACGTGCAGGAGGCTCCCAGCACGTGCACGTGACGTGACGTCACACGTGTGTGTGTAGGGGGGGGGGGTTCTGAAGTCTGGCATGCATGCATAGAGCCGGGACCAGCTGAAGCACGCACGAGTTGTGGGGGCCTTTAGTAGCTGTGTTTGGGGCTAACCATTCAGGTCAGTGTAAATGTGTAGGAAATGAGATGACATCTCCCCTCAGATTTAAAAAAAAAGACAACATAGGTACCATCAATCAGCGAATAGGTTATTACCTCGGCCTAGGTATAAGTCTATTCAATGACATACAGAGGTCTGTTAGACAAGCCAAAGACATACAATAGATGCATTGCACAAACGTTCCATTCCCACTCGGCCAAATATAACAGAAAACACCTCCCCCAAACGTCTTTGATTGATAGACCTACAAGTATACGGACTGCCATAATCGAGCATACATGTACCAGCAATCCTCTCAGTTATAGGCAATATACATTTATCAGATTTCAGGAGTTGAACCAATCTTCATAGTTCAAAAGGAAAATAAGGAGAGGGGTTGGGAATTCCAACTCTTTAAGATGAAAGGGAAGTGGCTTCAGGAGTGGCTTCTCTCTAAACGCCTGACTGTGTTATCTGCCACACAGTAGCTACCCATGCAATTCTCCTTATACACGTCATGCACACGTCACAGTGACGCGTCTTGACGTCAACTGATCAATGCTTTATACAGAACAAACGATAGACGTCACTGATGCGTAGCTGGCCCAAATAGACCCATTTAGCAGAGCTAATACAGTCATCTCCCAGTTGAAGAACTAATAATTCCAATACACGTACCACCAACTCACACTAGCAGGTGCATCAGGCACAGGGACGACGTCACGTCACTGAGTGACGTCCTAGCAACCCGATCTGTGCCGACGTCATGCAGCCGGTCATGCATGACGGTGCTGATAACGACATGCGCGTTCACCCCCTCAACTGATAACAGAACGCGTGCAGCTCTAGGATGTAATGGGCTCTTCCTGTTGGGGGAACCATCATATTACCTATGCTTCTCTTAGACGTGATAGCTGAGAGTAGGGCTTAAACTACAAAGGAGGATGCCATTTGAGATCTAGTCCTAACTTATAAATATTGTACATGATTTGAAAATAGTTTTTAATACAAGACTGTGAGGAAAGGAATGAAATGTATGAAAACAAAAGACAACCTGAGAGAGTTCTATATTCGTATGGGTGATAGGGGTCCTGAGTTGAACCATGCAAGAGATGGGTACATGTAATAGTAAAAAGAAAGGGATAATACATGTACCGGGTACACCTGGACAAAGAGATGATGTACGAGTGGACCTGGAAAGGACACATAGCATCCACAAAATTCACCTACACCAGTCAATGTCTCAAGATATTAAAGTTCAAGATTCAAGAAGTAAGATAAAGAAGAGCCTTGGGAGTTAGCCTCTTTGGATTCTGCAAAGCATACGATATGAGGGTCTAAAAGGATGGGGCAATGTGATCCACCATGGACAGAAGCTTAAGCGACTTCTTAAGAAGATGCTATAATACAGACTGACATTTGATGGGCTACTTACTAAATAAATGCTCCGCAAAATGGGATCCTTTATATCTAGGCTCTAGAAAGCAAACATGGAAATTATCAGGTCAGCAGACGGCAGCGGACAAGTTGTATCATAAATTAAAGTAAAATGTCCTTGGCTGTATTCCCATGACAAGCGTTTAAGCTGGCGGCTGAAGCACTGAATTCATCCAATTACCATGATACTATACTCTGAAATTAACAAATTGTGATACCACGCTTGGCGCTGTAATACTGGTAGTATAACTAGGTTTGAAACCCAGGGTTTGAAACGAAGGTTATCTGCTGGCAGTTATCTGATTACTCCCTCAATTAGCCGAAGACTGGATAGGGGAAGACAATAGTAACTGGAGAAATTACACTTGAGCAAACAGACAAATACACATGCATATCATTATCAGCCATATAGAATAGCTATAAATCGGTGTACATCCAGAAACGAGCAGCTCTGAGCAGCTCAACGGGTTTCCAAATTCGATTGAATCCAATTGCCGAATGCCTCAAGTACTTAGGAAACGCCAATCAAGGGATATATCTAGAGCAAGTGAGGGTGTATGCTATCCACTGTTGTTATAGACCGTGACTGCAGACAACAGTCTCATTTATAGAACCATGGGGTAATATACACGTCTCATGTGTGTGTCTACAGTAACATGGCTGTACTGTAGCCGTGAGCTGGGAGGTCGTGACGATATCATTCTCCCACTGAGAGGTAGTTGTGCATACCAATTGTTATCATTCCCGTCACTTCCCACAGCCCATAAATCATCTTGACGACAGTATGAGGCTGTCATTGTATTAGCGCCCGACACAGGGGGTTGGGAGAGCAGGAGGGTAGAGGCAGGCAAGCTAGTGCTCCCCACGCCCTGGTAGGAACAAGACGCCAGCTATATCTCTAAGACGTGATCGTCCCTTACCGTACCCTTAATACACACAAGGACCAGCATGGACCTGGCCCATGTCTGTATTTGTGGTACGTGGTCAAAGCAAATCGATATTGTTCTGTTTCTTCAATTTCTGATTCAGCACCCCACCCTCCAATAGAGCTTGAATTACATTGAAACTGAAAGCGTGCCTATCGCAGCAGAAACTAGTATCTATATGTGTCGAGGATAGAGGCTATCAATGACGATTCCCCTGTGTCTATAGGTGGTATACACGTTGTCGCCCTACCCCTATCCCATTCCCCACCCCACCCATATCCCTGCCTATAGTCCCATATAACCACGCCCCTATATTCCCGCCCTACGCTGCCCCAAACCACACGGCCGCCGACCTTTCCTTCGCGAATCTCGGCTACCACATAATTCGTTTGTGGTGTCGACGCGGCGAAAGGCTTTGGCGGCCCGGGGGCGCGGCCGACGCTATAATAACGCGCTATAAGCGTCGGCGGCCGGCGGCGGACGCCCCCTGTCCGCCCGACTGGCCGTCCCGCTCACAACGCGGCACCAGAAACAAAGGAATCCCATCGTCAAACCTTTGAAGTCGGGCCGCGCGCGCCGCCGGAAGTGGCCGTCCGTTTGCTAGCTGCCCAGCAGGGGGCAGCACCCCCGCCACACCCGACACCTCACAATCACATCCCTGCGCAGCCCACTGCGCAGCCTCCCATGATGCGGCTCTCAGATGTCTTCCGGCGCATCTTGTGAAGCTTTCAGCAGGGTTTGATCACAGGCTTCCTGTCTACAAAGGGGCTGCGGGTGGGTGAGGCGGATCTACTGTCACCTTGCTGTTAACTGCCCACCTCGGCCTCCAACTTACTGCCAACATGCCCTGCCAACAGGGGACTCCTCCACACTCCCGCCAAGCGTCCACTTTCCATCTAACTGCCCATGCACTCACCCATGCCGACTGTGCCTGTTTCCTGGAAATGCCTATGCAGCTTTAAGTTTTAGGATCACAACCCATGAACCCAACTGGAGTCTTATGTTAAACGTTACAAGGACCAAACATCTCAGTGACCTCTCAGCACAAGCATATTCATGGCATGCCATATCCACTTCATGTCCCATCCACCCACCACAAGGCAGTCTGGGATCACTACAGTCCGACTCTTAAATCATAATCGTAGCTATACCGGTATCATAAACAGCCGAATGAAATCCAATGCACATTGGACCATCTGCAAATACAACCTAATACATATTAAAGAGGAAATATAAAATTTAGTGTTCTCATACCGGACGTAAAGATGTATTTCTGTACAATAGTCTTACCTTAATTAGCTGAGACAAATTATAACCAATGCCTATTGCAATAACTGCTTTATTTGCAGTTGAACACAACTTCATTCTGGGTAACCCTTTGATGTCAGCATATTTCCCTTAATCCCCATTGACAGTCCCTGGTCCTGTCCAGTCGTGCAGGTAACGAGGTGAGGGCGGGGTGTCACGGTGGCCAAGTCAGCACTGCACGTGTGGTTTCCCACCATCCCCTCTGTTGTACAAGTCACCATTGCAACATGAAACAGTTCATTTTCCGCTGGATAGTTTTCCAATAGACTTGTTATCCTGTTGACAATGGTATCGATTACTGCCTGTATGGTAACAGTGGCAGCTACGTCTGACCTGCTCCTGACCTGCTCACCCATATACCCTGCACAGGTGTGAGCAGCTCATTCATTTATAAATACTCAGGGGGGCTTGTTTCAAAAAGATTCAACTGTTTAAAGGGCCAGTGTAACGTCCCCAACTACTTTGTAGAATCGTGTTTACTGTGTAAGTCTGTATGTTGTACATGTAGTATACTTCTAACTGCTGTCCCGTACATGGTAAGGAAGTAGTGGTCGGGAACATAGCTTCCACACCATAACAAAGCCTCCACCGCCGCACAGAGGCCGCCAGCAGGTCACGTGGTGTATGACGTAGCGTGAGTCAAGCACTGAGGTGCGAGGGGCTGGCCACAAGCTGTAGCCCTATGGCAGCATTCACTCAACAGCTTTAGGAGTGTTTTTCGTAATGGCAGGGAAGTGTGTGAGGAGGAGGGTCTACCTAATAAAGTGTAGAATGTATAGGGCCTATAGAGCTTCAAGCAACGGTTAGCATTGGCTGATGTTTCCACACCTCTAATAGTGACATTTCTACCTAATCGATTTGCATTGACTTAGGGTCTAACTATCATGTATGTTTATCCTTATGTAGAGATATGTGATTGCCTATTAGCCTATAATTAGGTCTAAGTTTGAAAGAAATTATACACACAGGAATTCCGATAACGCATATATCAGTTAGTTAGTTATACTACTTAATTAAAACGTGACGATTTATAGGAGTGAATCATAAATAATACAATGATTTTAACCTTGGGCGTGAGGCAGAAATTAGTGACAACGTGTGACAAGGGGGGGGGGGGGGAGAGGAGGGGATTGGGATGTGCATGATGTCATCTTTCATAAAAAGAAGTTTTTGGAAGTATTTGCTGTTAAAAAAATAGGACTATTTTAGTGATTTACTAATGGTAGGACCATTTTCACCAAAGAACAATAGGGGGGGGGGGGAGTGGAGTAGCTTTGAAAAAACAACTCGCCCTGAGCCCTAGCTGTATTTGCATAAAAGGTATTCCATGGATGAAAATTTATGGCGTGGTAAAAATCAGTTCAATATTTTAAAAAAAGAGTAACAGGTCCAGTCCTTGGACACTTGGCGTGTTTTTTAAGATAAATGTCATCAGTTATAAATCTCTAAAATACCTAGACAAAAGAATGCCACTAACATTCTCTTTAATACTGTCCATTTAGGTCCTAGTTGCGGACACTGAGACATTTTCATCAGATTCCCATGGCCAACTCAACATTCCTGATATGTTATAACATGTGGCTTTGAAATATATCAACTATAATGCAGGGAACATGAAAATTAATCCGCTCCTACATGTCAATTTAGTTAGGCCTTTACTTCCGGACATTGGGCCCTTTTCCAGACACCAATTGTCCAATATGATCGCAATTACTGTGCAAAGCTGTACAAAGCTATGATGTCGGAATACATGCTATCTAGGTAATAGTATTATACAGATCACCAGATCCTGTGTCATACCCTCCTAACCCTTCCATCCACAAACAAAAATCCGATGGAATAATGTGTGCTCGTGGCAAATCATATTAAAACATGATAAAACTTGACACCATGGGGCAGACAAGGGCAGATACTGGCTCATGTATTTTAACCATTTACTTCTGTATGTGCAATACAAAATGTACTTGTATATGTACGGGGGTATTTCTATTTTCAACCAACCAAATACATATTATCATAATTATAAATGTATTCTCTAGACAACATGTATATATGTATATATACATGTATATGATTACCCTCACTATACGCTTACCGTAAATTCTCGCGTATAAGCCTAACTCGCGTATAAGCCGCACCCCTAACTTTGACAAATTATATAAGCCGTAGAGGGGGTCTGAATATTGCGATTTTGGTACTGTAGTATACTAATATAAACTCTCGTATAAGCCGCACCCTATATAGGCATGTTTGGTATCAAAAGAAAGCTCAGTCTGACTCGCGTACAAGCCGCGGCTTCTACGCGAGAATTTACGGTACTACTACAATGTAGGTGTAGTACCACTGCCTCACACGAACCTAGAGGACCTCCGTGACGTCATAACATGGCCGGCTGATACGGCTGGCTGAGTGTGGGTGTGGGTGCAGGGTACAGCAGGCAGTGGGACCGTGTGTGGCGGTAGTAGGAGTCTCCCTACTTTTATGTGCATCATGTTTACCAGTTAACATAGCGTTATTTATTAATTAGGAAAAGGGACATTGTAAAAATCGTGTCACAGGTTCTTTAAATAGATTCCACATGTGTACGTGTTCATCGCGTATATGAACTATCAGTAACGACTGCAAGATTATCGACTATCAATATACAGGTAGGTATATATATAACATTCAGGTCACCCATATTGGGAGGCCATCTTACTGGCATCTCACCTAAATGATTCAGGTGTTTCACCTACATCTTGAGCGAATCACACAGGCATTATCTCCCCGTGTTCTTAATATAGTTAGTACTTATACTCTCAACACAATCAGCATTATGGTTCCGCCGCCACTGCCCGAGGCATCCTCTTCCCGCATGTCCGTCCAGCGAAAACTGAACTAAAGAAGGAAACGCTATGGGCACCTTGTACAGATTATCTGCAGTCATTTTCATTCTAATCACACTAAAAGCTGAAGTATCTGTATACCTGATTATCAGTATCCATTCCAATTTCCTGTCTACTTGGTCTACAAGATATTGGGCGTCGACCCGCCTACCTGATGGATGAGTGGTGTGAAGGAGTGGGCCCATAGTTGATGCACTTTATTGAATGTGACTTGATTGCAGTAAAACAGGGTGTGGTGTATTGTCCACAGGAGACGACTAAACGCCAGGTAATGACCTGCCCTGATGGCAGAATGGGGTCAGGTCTCCCGACGGGAGAGAACGGTGGCCTGCCCTGATGGCAGAATGGGGTCAGGTCTCCCGACGGGAGAGAACAGTGGCCTGCCCTGATGGCAGAATGGAGGAAGGTCTCCCGGCGGGAGAGAACGGTTGCCTGCCCTGATGGCAGAATGGAGGAAGGTCTCCTGGCGGGAGAGAACGGTGGCCTGCCCTGATGGCAGAATGGAGGAAGGTCTCCTGGCGGGAGAGAACGGTGGCCTGCCCTGATGGCAGAATGGAGGAAGGTCTCCTGGCGGGAGAGAACGGTGGCCTGCCCTGATGGCAGAATGGAGGAAGGTCTCCTGGCTGAAGAGAACGGTGGCCTGCCCTGATGGCAAAATGGAGGAAGGTCTCCTGGCGGGAGGGAACGGTTGCCTGCCCTGATGGCATAATGGAGGAAGGTCTCCTGGCGGGAGAGAACGGTTGCCTGCCCTGATGGCAAAATGGAGGAAGGTCTCCTGGCGGGAGAGAACGGTTGCCTGCCCTGATGGCAAAATGGAGGAAGGTCTCCTGGCGGGAGAGAACGGTTGCCTGCCCTGATGGCATAATGAGGGAAGGTCTCCTGGCGGGAGAGAACGGTTGCCTGCCCTGATGGCAGAATGGGGGAAGGTCTCCCGATGGGAGAGAACGGCTGCCTGCCCCGATGGCAGAATGGGGTAAGGTCTCCTGGCGGGAGATATGGGATGGCTTCGCCAAGCGGCAATCAGCGATGTGATTAGCAGCCTGTGAGCGTCCTTTGGGGCTTAGATTAGTAACAGGTCTTTTAGAAGCCGACAGCCACGGCTCAGCGATCCCAGTAATGACGCTGCGTCGGTCCGTTATCACAGTCCGGCCGTCCACCGCCCCATCAGCTGCACATGCCTTGATCGCTGCTCCTTTTGCTGACACTGAAGAATGTGCTCATATTGGGTTATTTCAGTGAGCTTGCTCATATATTTTTTCCATATAGGCCTTCTATATAACACTTGTTCTAACACCTACTAAATACAAGGCTCGATCCAAGACCTTCCAACATATGGGTGATTTTTTTAAAAAATCTAATCATATTTGGATCCGCAGATTGCACTCGTTTCTAACATATGTGGCCCAGTCATTCAAACTCCCCTTATGTACTTAATTATTATTTACAGACTTCAATTGTATCTATCCTGGTCTGTGTTTTATTCAAGTCCAAGGTGACGATTTGTTTACAAACCCATAACATACCAATTGTTTACAGACCCATAACATAGCAATGTGTTTACAAACCTATAACATGCCGCATACATTTTGGTTTACTAACCCTAGAACTGTAACCAAAAACGAAAACTAGTAAACCAATCAGACACCTGAAATTCCTCTACTCGGAAGTGGCTAGGTATTAGAATTCTAAGCACCCAGTCCTGCCAGTCATCAGCCAGCTGCCCGTCAGAGAAGAGGTATTGGGGTTTGGTGATGCAGGCTAGGTAGGTGCAACACCTCCTCCTGTGTTGTCTTACCTGTCTCCTCCAGCAGGGTCAAGTGAAGGTCAAGGTGGTGATTCACACCCCTCCTGGTCAATGCTGACCTGCCTCCAGTGGCCTGGCCCTGCTGCTGTCTGTTACTGCAACACCTCCAGTGCCAACAAACTGTTCTCACATACCCCATTATTTAACCATGTCTCAGATCAGGCAGGGTCAGGGCCCAGACTAGGTGCAGACATGGTGTGTACTCACCTACATCTCACAGCAGAGTACTGCATACTATAGGCTTTACTATAGGCATTGAGCTATAGGCCATATGCTGTTGTCTCCAACGCAGTCTAGCCTGTCTACAGAGCCTTTGCATGTATCAACCGCTAATCAAGGCTTTGTGACACTACTACATCTTGGCATATATACGAGGGCATCATGGTCCAAAAGGGCGGTTACCCAAGGAGGCTCAAGGGGAGCGGGAGGTCGCAGAAAACCCATTTGAAGATGAAGACTTAATGTCGGAACTGTCCGAGCCGTTCAATGCTAAACTCGTCCTCCTCTTCCACAGCCGGGGGCGCTGATATCTCCAGTGTTTGCAGCTTCTGTGAATCCATCCTACATTCACTGCCTTCAAATACATTATGTTGCTATATGCAGTAAGTAATCCGTGTAAGTAGTATTGGTTATCATAGATGCATGATTGACCTAACTCTGATTACTCAAAAACTCACCTATCACATATGTATGTACGTGTATAATTTAACATACATGTAATACCATCTTGGATTGAGCAAAATACCTCTCAATCAACCTCTAAATGTTTAGCATCTCATACATTCACATTAGAAACAAACTTCCTTCGCATATTTTAGCCCTATAAACACAGGACACATGCTAGCCATCGTACTGAAAGGTCACCTCATCACACATACCCCCCTTATAACTCCTACAACACAAACATGCTGTCTCACTCCAATGTCATGACCGCCGGAAGTAGATCTGCCCCCTGACACCTGGTGAGGGGGCAGGTTAAGGGGGTTAGAGGTCAAGGGTCACTTGGGTTTTGTAGGGACCAGGAGAGGATGACTAAGGAGGGGCCTTTATACTGACCAGGTTTGCTGGTTGATTGCTGACGTCCTTAGACCTCCTGAATCCCATTTGTTAGATCCATGGAGCATGAGTCACAAGGGTTCAGACACGAAGCTGATGTGGAATTCTACTGGACATTGAAGGTTGGGTTAGATGTCAGAGATAGAAAAGATTTCCTGCAATACCAATCAGCTGGGAATGATTGGGCTGCCAACTTGTTTACAGTATATCCATATATAGTCCATATATCCTAGTGGAATAGTAAGCTAGACTACGAAAATGAAAACAACCCTGTGAGAATGGGAAAGTGAATTTCAGATTTGAAAATAGAAAGCCTGGACTGTCATCTCTAATGGGCAGAACGAACACCATCCAGAGTAGTTCACTGACATATAGGCACAATACAGTGAAGAGATTGCTGCCAGGAAAGTAGTGGTTGTCTCATGCTGAAAGTAGGGAGGTGATAGGTGAAGCTAGCAGCTTATGGTGGAGGGAGGGAGGTACTGTAAACGTATTTTATTTCGCGCTGTACATATTTTCGCGGATTTCGCGGATTTTAAAATCCGCGAAAATATGTACAGAGCGAAAATTTATCCAATATAGCTGTATAACTGCAATATTGCAATATCAGCGAATTTAAATCCCAGCGAACTTGTACTTTGAAGCAAATCCGCGAAAATTTGTACCAGCGAAGATATGTACGTTTACAGTAATGTCATCAGCGATCTGACAACCGCCACCCCTCACACATTCCCTTACAGAAATCACGAATAGGCTCTCAGTCAAACACTGGTGTTCCTGTGTATAAATACAAGCGCCTGCTCAAGTGATCTTGTCTAAGCCCCTGGAGCAGGCACTGGAACACCTTTACCTAGCCTGCTGACCTTGCTGGCACCTCCCAAACACCCCATGGGCAGCAGTGGACCTTGAGGGGTGTGGTCAGTGATGGGCAGCAGGAGCTGATAATGTAGGGTTCCGCCTCCCGTCTGACTTGCTATCTGCCTGAGGCGCCATCCAGATAGACGTAGGAAATAAGGGAATTTAAACCCCTTATAAACCACACCTCCTGAAGGTAACATCAAGTCCTTCTAAACTCCTCCCCCAATACGTCCCCAATACGTCAATAGAGAAATGCCTCGCATGGAATGCCCACCCATTCTCGCTGTACACGGGTTGTACTTTATGAGTGCTCTACACGACCCCACTCCTTTCAGCAACATTCCTTTCAATAAATTAACTACATACCACTGTGTACATCATGTCACATATTTTTCTTTTCTTAGTTATTGTATCTATTATGTGAAGCCATACCAAATATCTCAATTTACTAAATATCCCCTACTTATAATATGCTACCATGACTGATATCCTCTCTGTCCTCGACCCTCCCACACACAGCTCACCGTACCCCTCTACATCTACCTGAGCCCCGTGTCCTCGACCCTCCCACACGTGGACCATCGTACCCCTCTACATCTACCTGAGCCCCCTCTGTCCTCGACCCTCCCACACGTGGACCATCGTACCCCTCTACATCTACCTGAGCCCCCTCTGTCCTCGACCCTCCCACACACAGACCACCATATCCCTCTACATCTATACCGGTACCCCTCTATCCTCAAACCTCCCACCGACCGTCCACAATACTCCTCTACATCTACCTCTTCTTTTGATTGAGTGGCCGCGGGAAACGGAGAGGTTTGTTAATTTCCTTTAACCTTTGAGAAGTGAGAATAGTGTGGGGCTGACCTGTATTGCAGACTAAGAGTGACGTACTTCCAGGGCCACCCGTCGTCGTTACAGATCAACATGATCGCTCTATGCAATGACGTGGACGACCACTTCAGACGATCTGCTGTGATCAACAGAGACGGTCATCTCCGGTCGTCCTATTCTATACCAGACGGTAGTATGAATATTGGATCAGGAAGGTCATCTTCCGTTGACCTTCCCCATTCGCTGGAGCACTGTATGATAACCCCTGTGCTTACAACTTTGACAAAACGATTGCTGACCATGCAGTAAGTTTCTCAATTTACCCGATCACAAGCAAATGTCACCACTGTCGGATCACGTTGTGCGACAATGTTGTCACTTATCTGTATCTCAGCATGTACAAGTACATAAACATAGCAAACATTTCAAAGCATCCACAACATAAAGATAAAGGAACGATCAGCTAGACTTTCATGGTCTACTCTTATATCTATCCCTGTCATAGCTATGTTACTGGTATGATATCCCACGTTAATGCTTTCACAGAAGTAGTTCCACTTAGTCCGCATCTTAAAACAGAGTCAGATGGTAGATATCAAAGAATCCTGACGAAGACTACTCAATGTAGTTAAAACATAGACCACACTTTCCAACGTGGAACCATTCGACCATTTCCAACTGTTTTGTACAGCCTACTGCTGTTTAATAAATGCCAACACCAACTTATGTGACCGGACTTTGGTTTTGTGTGATTCAACTAACTTAATAAAATATGTTTATATCAAAGCCCTCTGAGATAGTCCGAAGAACCAGGATACCCAGTGTGTGGCTGCACATGGTACGTCCAGGTGGCGTGACATGACGCCGTGGTGTCCATAGCCCATTACTTCTGTCTGTTAGGTGAAGGTCACACAACCCATGGCACACTGCCCAGACTTCTTTCTGCCATGTTGGTTTTAGCTGTTCGTGCCAGGGTTATAATTACCTGATCACATAGCAATGCAAAAAACAGGGCCACTTTTTTCTGCACTATGAACACTCCACAGCGTTCCATATAGTTCAATATGTTTCTTTTTTTGTATCTATGTTTACTCTTGTATAGCCAAAGATAGCATTACAAAACCAAGCTTACATTCTACGTTGCTGCCAATCAGGGTTACTTACTTTGGGTTACTTTAGTTTCAGGTCTGCTGAAATCAAAACTGGCGTATTATAGGTAAACAAAATCTGGACTTCCTATTTATTTCTGGGTACAACAAAATAGAATACATGCATACTCCAGTATTTCCCATCACTGAACAATATAAATGCATGTATACAATCAATATATTTAAAACTTAATGTTTATGCTCGTTACAGGTATATTGGTATCAGGTTTGCCTCTCATATCCTCACATGTACAAGGGTGGTGTACCTTGCAGGTAACCAATGACACATGCGGCCTTTTGGAGATGTACAAGCGGGCATAGGCCATGACAGGCTGGTGTAGGGGATACCACCCCATACCCCTACTCCAGTTGCTGGTGGTGGGGACGGAATCCTGTTTATTACCTTGGATAACGTGATCAGGAGGGACAAGCTGATTAGTTCAGTTGGCGTCCACTGGAGGGCGCGCCTGATGCACGGGGACAGGTCAGCTAGGGCTTCCAGTGGTAGCCTTCTGAGTTACTGCCACAGGTGTTAGAGATCTCACGTGCCACCCCCAACCCACCTTGTGTATGTGTCCACCTGGACAGTCATTGTCTATGTGCACACCTGGACCATGGTGCCATATACATCGCGGTAGATATTGCCTATGTGTCCAGATAGACCATGCATGGTGCCACTATTGCCTACTGGTATGTGAAATTTGGGGTGTCTTGGCTGGGTAGGCAGTGTCTATGTTAGGGGGTTCCACTGAATATTAAATAAATACCCGACATGATATCTAAAATGGACAATGGATAGAAAAGACCCATACTAAACTAACGTAAAAAAAGAATGATGATTAATTTAGTAGTAAATGCTGTAGAGCCGTTAGAATATGGTAAAGTCCTTATAATTTTACCCTGCCAGCTGCCTGTTGGGCGTATGAGGCCAGTGGCACCTATATATAGCTATACAGGGGCATGTTACACACTGAGTAATCACCCTGCGTGCAGCCAGAGGGCCTGGTGAAGAAAAATACAGTATGTTTGGGTGTCAATATGCAAGTAAATATATGGGATTCATGCCTAATTATTTCATCATTATAAAAAGTGATTAAAGGTCTTTCAGGGGATCTAGCTTTGATTACTCACCTGTATTGCATTGATTACTTTAATGTGACCTTTACTAGGCTAAATATCCGGGAATATCGGTAATAATTATGCCAGATTTTATTTGTGTAAACTATTCTCTTATACCCAGACTATAAGAGGACCATACCCCTCATTCAATTTTTTTATTCTGTCTCCTTTGTATAGCAACATTTAATTCTATTTTAACCATAATTTATGAACCAAGCATGATACAAAAAAAGGGGTGGGCTGAGGATGTCCGCCTGAATGTGTAGAATAAGGCTATGCCTGTTGATTCAATGAGATATACATAGATTTTCCCGGATTTTGCATTAACTGAGAGGCTCCTGGTACCTGCCTATACAAAGGAAGGTGCCACAGCCGGGCTGTGCACACAGTAGTGTACAGTAGTAGCACTGGGGACACGCTCTGCTGACTGGTTGGAACCCCCTATCTATGTGTTCACTAATACTGTTGAGGGCTTAGCATATACTTGGCCTATGTGTTCATATACTCATGATGTCACAGGGCAGACATTGTCCATGTATTCACTTGTGAACAGTGATGTCACGGAGGTAAATGCTAGACGGTCACTAATATGGATTGTGTGATATACTTCACAAGTGACCCAGGGCTTTTCCAAGATTGGCAGTGTCCCAACACTCATATCCCAATAATCCCAACCCCCTACCACCGACAACCGACGACCAACACCCAACCCTGCAATGGCGAGGCCTTTAAATGTCTGTGGGTACCAATGGAAGACGATCTGTTCTACCACAAAGCGTCTCACAAAACTGTCTCACCCTCCCTTCAACACTGAGCTCTATGGGTGTCTGTGTGAACGTGACTCTTTTAAAGGGTGGATTCAAGGTCACTGGCCTATTCTTCAGCATTAGTTCACACAGACTCTGTTTTCGGGTTGTTTTTGACATTTTTTTGAGGGGCTTTTTTCATGGGGAAATTTTTTCTTTTTTGACTTTTTGAAAAAATGAGGGGCACACAGATTGTTCCACAGTAGAACTTTAGCTTTATTATGAACAGAAAAACCAAAAAACAAAGGCAGGGCGAAGGTTCAAAGTCAGCTTACCAATCTACGTTTTTTTGTCTCACAGAGACCCAGGGTACCCCTGGGTCAATAATCCTCTGGTAATCCTATGCACTTAAATATGTTTTTCTTGTGGATTGATTTCTAAAAATACCAGCAGAGAAACTAATCGAGCAGCAACCCCACTTCCATGCACATCTTAAAGGCTACATTGCAGCAACTGAATATAAATCAGTTTACCTGAGGAGGTAAAGTGAAGTAATGTGTACCTCATGCCATTAGAGTATGCTGGTAAACCATAACACAGTAGATAATCCTAACCACAGCCCCCAGCCCTGGAGAGACCTCCTACCTCCCAGGCCCTGACCTTGGACTTGTTTCAACGTTGTTTAACCCTGGCCTAGCCTTGAGTCGGGATAGGCAGGTATCCACCACCAATGGTGTAGTACGTGAAGGTAGCTGCTGGTAGGGTAGTCCACACTGCCCCAGCAGTCAGCTTGAGCTATGAGCAGTCTGCCCCCACCATCTATAATCTAGTTGTTCTGAGCTCCCCACACACATCAAGCCCCAGGGTAGCTCAGCTGGAGATATACCCTGGGGTATACTGCCAGCGTCACGGACATATTGGCACCTGATGCACCTCAAAGTGTGCTGCTAACACAGATGTTTAGTGGTACATGCTGTTAATCTTTGAAACCTAAAGCAGATGGTAGCTATCTTCAATGAGCTGTCAATTTGAAACTAGAAAGAAATGTCTGCTTATAACATAGGCGCCAATAGAAAGTGCCTCTTCATTTTGTTACCATTTACAAAGAGGGATACAGATACCTTTTGATATCATATGAATATGTCTTAGGAAGTGATCATTTTTCAACAACAGGGGGGGGGGGGGGGGGGTGATTGGTTTTTGCACCCCGGTCAAGGGGTCAGAATTGTTTTACCCCCTCCCCATTAGGGTCGTGCGGGCCCTTTGAAGCATATCAACGCGCTGGCTTTTTGGCTCAAAACAAGCCACCTCTTCATGACGTACATGCACACCCCGAATTGAATTGCGACAAGCAATGAGCATTGCCACAAGTAATGAGCAACGCAACAAGCAATGAGCACCAGATCTATAATACATGTAGTAACACCAAGTGGAACACTGCTGCCATACCAGAACCAATGACAGTATTCCCCACCACGGAACCCGTCAATAGGATCACCTGTCACCTCTGACCGCTAGCTATAGGTTTTCCCCCACTCGGGATGACAATAATCCAATATTCCCTGACAGCTGCAATACCAGGTAGGCGCCAGAAGCCCTGTCAGCCTGCTCCCAGGTGTACAGGCAGGAAGGGTGTCCTGATCAGGGCTCCCATCCCCTGTACTAGGGGCACTATGGCCGGACACCACACTGCCATGGCTTCATGCTGTCATCTCTTGGCTTCTCTACTAACACCAGGTGGCCACAGGTCCTGATCATATTGCACGTGTTGTTTGCAATAGGATATACAACTCAATTGAAGCCTTTGGTTTAACACCATGCTCCTGTTTCATAAACAATCAGATCCTTTTGTCGGATTTGTTTTGCTGCTTTAAATAATCCATTTCTATGTGTTATCATACATCCCACATCCATGTCAAAAGCACACACCACGGTGGCATGAGGGTGAAGCAATGTCATCTATAGTTGACAAAGAAATCAGATGACATATAAGACTAAGACATCACCTGGGAGGTGAAACGGCCTGTATTAGTCCAATATGATCTTCGGGGATATTGGACATGCCTTTTCATGACACTCTTAGTCACACTTCCGGTGAAGACAAGGACAGGTCATGGTTCCTCTACAGAGCACTTGGGGGCGGGGGCAGAACACGTGCCCTCCCCCGCGTCTTTGACCCTTTAACCTTGGGGGCAGACACTGAGGATGGACAGTACCCCCCTCTGTTACAAGGTCATGTGACCTGACCATGTGACTTGGCAATTGGCCATACACGTGGACTGCAGCAAGGATACAGGCGGAGATGCAGGAGAAGAGGAGGCGATGCAGAAGGGTCCACTTTTCACCAGAACCCACCCATATCTCACCTCTTGTCTATCTATTCCACCCAAGGCTCCCTTCTATACTCGAGGCACATTCCTTTATGTACTTGTGTGGGTATGGGTGTGGGTGTGAGATATGGGTAATGGTGGGTGTGAGATATGGGTAATAATGGGCGTGGAAACACTGTACCCCAGACCTACCCACTAACCCAAGGGCTTTCTGCTCTCCCAAAGACCCTCCAAGTATGCACCATAAGGGGGTCTGCAGAATGTTGGCCTGGCCCCTTCGCCCACATGTATACACACAGACCTGATTTAAGGCTACATCTTACGGCAATTTATCCCCACACCCTGGTTTCTCTGCTTACATGAACCGTTTACGTTAGCCAGCCACATGGAAAATCTCTACTCCTGGCCACACACACAAAAAAAGGGCATCATTGGTCTCGTCTTATAGACAGGTCAATGCCTTCTTCACTGGGTAAAACGGATGCAACAAAGTGACCCTGGCGCCTCTGGCCTGGACTAGCTATCATTGATCAGCAAGTGTGATAAAACATTCTTAGAAAGGTTGATTCAGATTCATAGCTGCACCTTCTTTATGATATTAAACTTGGGGTTAATTGATATTAAACCCAAGTTTAATACGTATTTTTGTCAAGTTTGGTTTTTTGGTTAGATTTTCGGGCAGGCAATGGGGGGGAAAGGTCCAAACAGCCGTTTTACCCGATAAATGGTATCAATAATTCCCATTGGAATAAAATTGCATGGAGAGTGGGGGAGGGGCATTAAAGGGCCTGATTTATGTGTATATAGGTATGTTGACATGAGAGAATTTGAAGTGCACAGGAAGTTAGCACTCCGAGGCGTATATGCGTTTACCCTTATTGTGTTATCATCCCTGTACCAATGTTAAGCTTTACAATGTTTTATTGGCCTATATTTTATAGGTATTCTATCGTTATGGCTGTAAGTAACAAGTGTGTTGATGAGATCGGACAAACCATTGCAGTTATTGCAGAAGTGATCTAGAGCTCTGCCACAGCTCAGCTGAGCCGGACCATATATTTGCAATCGTAGTGTACCTTATCTCCTATACGCTTCTCCCGTGGAAACCTTACGACTTTGGAATTATGTTCTACAGGATATTAATAGGATATAAATTAATAAGATATCCCAGGGGCAAAACGTAGGAAATCCTACGACCGTATAGAAAGTGGCATCTCGGTTATCCGGTCAATCTATAACTTTACCCATATACCCCATTGAACTAACAAAAACACGATATCTTACGTCAAAATAACGTTTTTAACACATACAACGTTTGGCCGTACTAAAGAGCCATATATAGAGAAAGCTTCTGAAACGTGGTATAGCCTTTTATTGTTAATGGGACACTGCCTTGATTGTTCTCAGAATATTGCTACATCTATAAAGGTTTATAAAGACATATACATATACCACCATCGTCAAATACCCTCTAGTGATTGTCCTATGCCATGTATACACTGCTAATGCAGGTCTATACCATACACTATACCCAACGTTGATTGTCTCCACCATTGTCACACACATCTTCTCTGCACAGGCCGCTTACAGCCAGTAGGCTGCACACGGCGTTAAGTCTCTGTGTCCACCCTACAATCACCTCCATGGGCGTCAGCTCAATGGGCGCCCCCACCCCCCCCCCCCCCAAACCCCCAACCAGAGGGCGCCTCCAGCAGAGGGCGCCTCACCAACATACAGCACACTTGTAGTTTTTGCCGCTGGAGGCGGGAGACTTAATGACACACGCCGCGTCCAGGGGGAGCTGCTGATGGCGTTCTGCTGTATGCCGCGCGGATGTATGTGCGTTTTTGTTGGCGGCAAATAACAGCAGTGACTCTATACTATAGCGCCAGGTAATCACGGGGGAGGGGTGGATGGGGCTTATACCTAAATACAGGCCTCCCATCCTATACCATCAAAGTAGCCACCCACCAAGCGCACCATGTCTATTGGGAACACTATGGTTTGTGCTTTTAAGCTGGAAACCTGGAATTCAACGTTTCATTGTGCCAGACAAAAAAGGTCTAGATTTGTAGAATACATCGTCCGTGCATTGTCACAATATTGAGCGAGTGCTACAAATGGGTGAACTATTCCCATATGTCTGTGTTCCCGCACTGCCTTTAAGAGCACATTTATAATAAGCATGACATCTCATACTCAGAATTGCATTCTGGTTTGGTCTGGCATCGCAAATCATGTTTCTTATATGAGTTCCCATGTGAGGCGATCGCCAATGCCGTGTCACTTATATTCTCTGTTCTGGGGAGGTATAGCAACCAAAGTCATCTCCATGGTTAAATATCTGTCCTCAGGGGCCAATCTACTGTTATTCAACGATATGCACCCTCTTCATTCCTTCTTATAATTGTTCTATACCCATATATATAGCTATAGTGTAGATTCATTTTTTGACTGATCGGAATGACTACAACATGAATAGTATCATTTATTTTTCTTGCATCACAATGTGATTAACTCCCTCTATATACATGTATACGCGAGACCATTACGGTATGTATCAGTGATATTGCGCAAACTGTTTGTCCAAGAATGACTTAATTAGGCCTACATATAATGCATATGCCTATACATATAACATCATATATAATACATCTATATCGAGCGATGCAACTGAATGGACCACTGGGAAACTATCAAAGAAGTCTCAAAATACCATCCTTGCAAACCCTGTATCTTGAAATTTCGCAGTGACCTGAAAGTATCACGAGGCCATCCCTTTGGGAATGACAGTGCCCCATCCCCAACCTAAGTACACCACTCACTGATATCAGTGAGTATTAGGTGAGAATCACTTCTTGTCTTTGCTATCAGATTGGAGTATGTCCCTAGTATCACCACTGAGCAACTCGCCAACTCTCAAACTGAGCAGCTGGCCGTACTGACCCTACCAAGGGTACGCGGGGAATGCCTCCATCTCCCATCTAAATCTGCCCTCTGACTCACCAGAATTTGGCCCTCCCCTCTCCCCTATAACCACCGGAGCACCGGGTGGAGCTTTTTGCCCAGTTTGTGTTATTCTGACCAGTTTTTCACGGTCGTCGGAGCGACAGACAGTCACAGCTGCCACTGGCGGGGTCGTGGACTACACCCCGGTTGGTTTATTTGGTTGTAGGGAGTTGGCTGCAGTGGAGACCCCTGCTGGCCAGTCTGATAACCAGACCTCACTGACCCCACCTCCTTCTCCTCCCTACTGCCATCATGCCGTGCGAGACCCTCGGGGGGGGGGGGGGGATATCATCTTGATGCCATACATACATGTATGTCAAAAGGTGTATAACTTGGCAGTGCAACAAAGTCCTCAAAAAAAACACAATTGGTGTGATATCCATGACAAATTCTACACAACAAGAGCTGAGCAAAGAGCGCCTCTGTGTGCCTGTAAGTAGATCACCAGGAGCTGTGTGACAGATAGCTCTGTGACACGAGTTGTGGTAGTTGTGACCGATCACTCTGAAAATGAATTGTGTGACAAATCCCTGTGTCAAAATCACCTGTATGTGCACATCAGCAACCATCTGTGTCACGAGCTGTATTAGTACAGGAACTTTAGGTTTTTACCTGGAATTAAATACCATAAAGCTGAAAATCGCAGGAATGATTGGTTTTGGTATTGTTATCACTGTACTAAAAGTCCTGGAGTATCCTGTGTGGGCTTCCGTAAAAAAACTGCCAAATCCAATATGGCCGCCAGATAATCAGAATCTCATCTCCTATGACAACAATTTTTATCCTAGAAGAATATAAACCTTACCTACCCCCCCTAAAATGGGTCCAAGGAATCCACTGGTGTCATAGGTTTGTTGCTAGGACAAGTGGTTGCTTAGCAACAGCAGGTTTGCCTAGCAAACCAGGGTTAAACCCATCTCCTGTGACAACAATATTCATCTTAGAAGAATACAAATCTTTCGTACTCCTCTAAAATAGGTGCAAGGAATCCAATGGTGTCATTGGTTTGTTGCTAGGATAAGCAGTTTCTTAGCAACAGCAGGCTTACCCAGCAACCTGGGCTTAAAAGCAAATATCTACAGCGAGACCCCCATGGTACCATTCAGGAAGAACCTGCAGGTATCACAGAGCCCCACTAAATCAACTCTAAGGAACACATTGCTAATATTGCTTTAGTTTTGACCTCTAGTTGCTTAGCATCATTACTTTCAAATAAATAATTGCCTAGCAACTCACATTTCACTTTTTTGTGGTTGAATTCCATGCAGATTGAGATGTTTTAACATTATTTTGAATTAATATTGAACATTCTAACAGCACCAAGTGGAAAAAGAAAAACAATGATGTCATTTATAACTGTGGGAGTTGCTTAGCAATAGGTTAACTGTTACTGATGATGGTTAGCAATGGCACTATTAACCCTTTCTATCTGGCTCTATGATGATGTAAACACCACAGAATGCGGCAGATGGAGGCCCCAGACCCAGCAGTATTAACACTGCACGAAAATGGAGGTGTAAGAGATATACTTATTACTTATTTCTCATGACAACCTCATCCAACCTCAGTATATCCCATGACAACTTAGGACTTCAAGTTGACATGGAATATACCTAAGCTTAATACCTTGACTACCTGGGTGGGGAAGTTGTCATGGAATATAATGGGGCTTGATACCTCAACTACCTGGGTGGGGAAGTTGTCATCGAATATAATGGGGCTTGATACCTCGACTACCTGGGTGGGGAAGTTGTCATGGAATATAATGGGGCTTAAGGGAGTGGTCATTTTTTAACAACAGGGGGGGGGGGTCGGTGGATTTTCGCGGGAGTGGGTCGAAATTTTTTTGGTCCCCCCCGCGGAAGAGGTCACAAATTTTTCGGTCCCCCCCCCTAGGCAGGTTGAAAATGAGCGCGGCCGACCCCTTTGAGCTATAGTAACGCGCGGGCTTTTTCGCTAAAAAGGGGTATAATTTTTTTGGTCCCCCCCTCAAGAGGGGTCCAAATTTTTTTGGTCCCCCCCCCTTCAAGGGGTCCAAATTTTTTTGGTCCCCCCCCCAAATCCACCAACCCCCCCCTGTTGTTAAAAAATGACCACTCCCTAAAGGGGGGCTAGCACGGATCGTAGCAAAGATGGGTACCTGCCCATAAAGAGCAGCAAAACAGCCGGGAACTAGCGGATCGATAGCGGCGCCCTGATTGGTCAATTGGTGGTCACATGACTTGCTAAGACTGGCAGTCTTAGCGGTGCTAGCCGCCCTTTAATACCTCGACTACCTGGGTGGGGCAGTTGTCATGGAATATAATGTGATGGGGTTTAGTATCTCTACTACTCCGGTGGAGATGCCAGTGGAGAAGTTGTCATGAAATATACTGGAGGTTAATACTTTGACTAACTGGGTGGGGAAAATGTCACAGAATATACTGGAGCTTGTACCAACTGTAGGGCCGGGTAAGAAGCATGCAGTGGGGCCATTTGTAGCCAGCCCTGGGGCTGGTAGGCCCCTGTAGGAAGCAAGGTGGTGGCTTGTAGTCGGCCCTGGGGCTGGTAGGCCCGTGTAGGAATCAAGGTGGTGGCTTGTAGCCGGCCCTGGGGCAGGTAGGGCCCAGTAGGAAGCAACAAAGTTTGTACCAGTTTGTACTGGCCTTACAATTCAGTGATATTGTATACAGACCAAGGTAATAGTATCCATGAAAAGTCATTTTATCTATCTAATAAATTGAGTTAGGGTAAGCATGTGCAGACATCAGATATGCTGTAGTGTATAGTATAGTTTGTATACAGGCAAGTTCTTAAATCTATTGCCCAATATTATTATAAAAATATTACTTTATGGCTGCATCTAGTGCCTCTACGATGTGTGCATGTGCATACCTGCTGTCCCAGGGCCAGCTACAAGCCACCACAGTCCTTCCTACCCGCCCCTGCCTGTCCCAGGGCCAGCTACAAGCCACCACACTGCTTCCTACCCGCCCCTGCCTGTCCCAGGGCCGGCTACAAGCCACCACCCTGCTTGTGGGAGGTGGTGAGCCACTGTGTGAGGTGTAGGGCTTCTATACCCGACTTACCCCGCCCATAGGAAGCTGTTGGAGGTGGTGGGCGACTATGGGAGGTGTAGGGCTTCTATACCCAGCCTACCCCGTCCCTAGAAAGCTGTGAGGGGTGGTGGGCGACTTTGGGAGGTGTAGGGCTTCTATACCCGGCCTCTCCACCCTCTACTAAAGGCTCTAGGTAGTTGTGGGTGGTGGTGGGCAACTATGGGAGGTGTAGGGCTTCTAAACCCGGCCTACCCCGGCCCTAGAAAGCTGTGAGGGTTGGTGGGCAACTGTGGGAGGTGTAGGGCTTCTATACCCGGCCTACCCCGCCATAGGAAGCTGTTGGAAGTAGTGGGCGACTTTGGCAGGTGCAAGCCACCCCAGTGCTTTCTACCCGGCCCTACCTGCCCAGGGCCGGCTGCAAGCCACCCCAGTGCTCCCTACTCGGCCCTACCTGCTCCAGGGCCAGCTGCAAGCTATCCCAGTGCTCCCTACTCTAGCGGGAGCCACTTTCAATATTAATTATTTTCATTTTATTTAATCTAGTAATGAGATTTATTCAGATATAAGTAAGAAATAAACCCAAATTGCCATGTAGATTAATGGGGTAAGTAAAATACAATATCTCTGCCCCCCCATGTAGATTAATGGGGTAAGTAAAATACAATATCTCTGCCCCCCCCCCATGTGCACTCCATGGTGGTCAATGCAAGACTGATCCCTCAGCTGAAATAACTCTTGTCTCACAAAACAATCTGTGTAGAGAGTGACAGAAGCGTCAGTGAGTGGAGCCTACCAGACAGCTACCTCACACCCTGCTATGTGCTTGATAAGACTATTATGGCCTCCCTAATAAGTGTCTGTACAAAATGAGAAGGAAAAGGGGGTTGTAATTACTTCATGTATACAAGGAATAGCCCCCTAACCATATATTACCTTCTATTACACTGTAAATTGTAGTAGAATATACTGAACTTATATAGGATTTGTATGACTGGGTACATATATTTTTAGTCTCATGTGACATCACTCTGATCTTCTTTATTACTGGTTTAAGTACATGATGCACATTTTGATAGTGTGCAAGTCAGAATATTGCTAATCAATACTACCGATAGAAGGCCACATAAAATCACGCTAGTCTTTTCCTTTGTCCCGAATAATCGATTTTAGAGAGAATATGTTAGCAACGAGTGACAAGCTACACTTTCATTTCTATCCCAGGATTATCTTATAATATAAGGAAAGGCAGAATGAAAATTGATCTGGGGACCCATGGTGTTGCTAAGCAAATAAAGAAATATAATCAAGGTTGCTAAGCAAGCACACATGTTAGCAAGAATTGAATGGAAAAGAAAGAGATTAATGACATGATTGCTATCCTCATTATCCCTTTTGAGGGGATCGCTATATTGATATTGCATTAGGAACAAGTTAGACCTGTGTTGCTAGGCAACAATATAATTGGAAGTAATATTGCTAAGCAACTAGAGGACCTAGCAATACCAATTGATTCATTGGAGTTAATTTAGTATAGGGGTGGGTGATGTCAGGATCTTCCTAGATGTTGTAGTGGGGTTTTGCTGTGGATGATTGCCTCTAATCCCAGTTTGCTATGCAAACCTGAGATGCTAAGCAATTATATGGTTGGAAGTGATATTGTTAACCAACTAGAGGTCCTAGCCATACCAATTTATTCATTGGGGTTCATTTAGTTAGGTTGAGTGACGTAAAGATCTTCCTAAATGGAGTCTTGGGGTTTTGCCGTAGATGCTTGCTTCTAAACCCGGTTTGCTATGCAAACCTGCTATTGCTAAGCAACCACTTGTCCTAGCAATTAACCAATGACACCAGTGGATTCCTTGTACCCAATTTAGGGGGGGGTAGGTAAGGTTTAAATTATTCTAGGAGTGATATTGTCATTATTGGAGATGAGATTCTGATTATTTGGCGGCCATATTGGATTTGGCCCGTTTTTCAATGGAAGCCCACATAGGACACTCCAGGACTTTTAAGAGGTCAAACCTAATATAATGACGAGCCATTCCTGAAATTTTCAGCTTTATGGTATTTAATTCCAGGTTTGGGTTAGAATTCATCTAAAGTTCCTGTACTATATGACAGTATGTGTGACAAGCAAAACTTATGTCATAAGCACAATTTAAGCGCTTGCCACAATGATGTGTGTGAACCACATGATGAAATGGCATTTTTCTAAAAATCGACAGGAGGCATGGGCCCCAGTGATATGTGCCATGGACATTGTTTAAATCCACAATGAATATACTGTTTTAGTTTTCAAGTGACAGAGAATTTAACCCTCGGTGTCATGAGATGTATGAAAAGCACCTCTTTGTGGCATGAGTTGTTTATGGAGAGCAGTTCCCTGCCCTGGGGATTCATTAGCTGTAATTACTGAGCAGCTCACCATGTGTAGCAGTAGACAGCAAATGGCTTCTTGTTATTTAGTTACATATATATCTATGATGAGCATGCACTTTTGTGACGAGCGGCAGTTCATTCTAATGATGGCAACTCCATTGATGGAGCAACTCCTCTTGTCACCAATGCCTTGTGTGGTGAGCAGCTTCTGCGTGCATGACCACATGACGACTATGATGAACAGCCTGCATCTCTGGTCTAGTACACATTACTCTATGGGAGCAGATAGGAACAGAGACAGCTACAGCATATTCCTGTAATACCTCAGTGCGTGGGTTAAGGGTTGAAGCGATAAGAATGTCAACGGTATAGATAAGCAGTAGGGAGGCAATTACAATACATGAATAGTGAAGGCAGGGGCTCATTTGTATAGATGCTTAACACTAAAATTAGCCCCAACACTGAGGACTCGAAATCCCCGCACTGACTGATACACTGAGACAGTATAGAGAGGGTGACACACATGTGAGAATCATCTTGAGTTCATGAGAAATGGGACTATTTTTGTGTATTAGTAATTCCCTGCCGTTGTCCACACCTATGTTAGTTGGTGTAGAGTAATTTGGAGGGGCTGCAGGGTCGGACCCCACCCTATCTGAGCCTGCCACCTGGGCTATGTCGGAGGGCGTGTAGTGGGACGTGTGGGAGCCCCCGCCCCCCACCTCCCCCCAACACACACTCACACCTGGCCAACAGGCGCCCCACCCCTCCTCCATACCTCCCACCCTTCCTGTCGATATATACTCGCCTTCCGCTCCTGTGTACTGCTCGCCTGGACCCCTGAGTAGACTCTCATGGACACTTTACTTTTATACACAGGGGGAGCACAGTGGGTAACTGTTTACCAACTCTTGATTTATAACCAGCGCTAGCAGTAGTACTAGTAAAACAGCTAGTACTTCCATGGAGCTTCTCAGATGGGGGATCCAGGACTCCCAGTTAATAGCACAGCGCCTCTACGACATGGGCAATTAATGTGACATGGGGCATCAGCTGTGTACACTGTATGGAGCGGAAGGGGGCTGAAGCACAGAACAGGGGTAAAGGGCAAGGCAGAAGTAACCTTCCATATCCCTTGCTACAGCCTTATTTTCCCCTTTCTGTGACTAGAGCAGTGGCGGATTTTGAGGGGTCGCGCCACACGGCCTTTTTTTTAAATTAAAAAAAATCAAATTTAGGTCTTAAAGTTGGTAAGGATTTTTTTAATAGCATCCCTTTCAAAATCCTGGATCCGCCACAGTTAACCGATCTATTTCCCTATACTTTACACCACTACGAGCTAAGACTATCACAGTTATTATATAGGCAATTGAATTGACAAGGAACACGAGAAAAAAATCTTTCTATTAACTCATTAATACATTAAAAATCAAGGTTAGGGATAAGATATGACTTGCATATATGTTGAGTAGGCCAGCAGGCCAGTGATCATCTACAAGTACAACGACTCAGGCTTGAGAACACAGCCTATTGTCACTTACCTACAGTCCTAACGAGGCAGCAGAGGACCAGGGCAGTCAACAGCAGGGGCCAGCCCCGCCTTGTACCACCCACTAATAACTCCATATCGCCGTGCTCAACACGACCTTAACACTGGGATTAATACCTCCCAGTACCAATGTACAACAGTAGGGCCTCGCGTACTCCCTAGGGCCCGTACTTCTATACCACAGAGTCCTCACCACGCCGTCCGTACTCCAAGGGGCGCTAGGACGATATGGCTGCGTTGGCCAACGTGACCCTACTCCTCCCCTCAGAGCGGCAACTTCTGAGGTGCTCTATGTAACTGCGTGAGCAGCTCGGAGCAGCCCACTCCTTTTTTCCCAGCAGTCAAGGTATGAGAAGAGCAGGCCACTGTCCTGTACAGAGATTCTGTAGGGGGCAACTCCTTCCTGGGCAGCTGTGGCTGAGAGCAGCTCGTGGTAAGAGAGTCCTGCTATACGTGAGCAGATCTGTGAGCAGCTGGTCGCTGGTGAGCTGCTCCCTCTATCAGGATGAGCTGGGATCGGGCGCAGATTACGGAGGAGGCGGCGGACGTCGGCGCCGCACGGTAACGGACGACGCCAGGTGGGTGTGGGATCAGGGTAATACCTCAGTAAGGGGGTGGGACGGGGAGAAGGGTTCTTGTAAAGGGGTCTGTAGTAGGCTGGAGGAAGTGTTAGGGGATTGTGATGGTAACCTGAGTGGATGTGGGTTCGCTACATGGTGGGCTGGTTGGGCAGGACAGAACTATGGGCGATCTGAGTCTGTCCATGCGAGGACAAGTTGTTTGTAACTAAATCGTGGCCAGTGTATGATAAGGGTAAAAACAGAGGCAGATCAACTATCCGTTAGAGATCCTCGGAGATGCTAGAATCTCCGTTTGGTACCAAGCCTCTGAGTTGACAATTCACTGATACTAATCAAGGGTGATGCCTGAACAGGTAGGTTGAGTTGCAAACCCTTGTATTCCCAGAAACATATCTTCAACTAAGTACATGTATATCTCCTCCTGGGTTGGTGACAGGTCAGACTCCAGAGGGTGTCCACATGGCTGTTGCTGCTTCCTCCAGTAGGTACTCCCACAGCCTCCTGACCGCACACAGCACGCCAACCCCGTGTCTGAGGGACCGTGTCTGAGACCCTCTCCGGGGATCCGGCCCTGGCCAAAGGCCCCGCCCCTTCAGGGGGAGCGCGGGGGGCGGTGGGAGGGGACGCGTGACATGGAGTAGGGGGTGTAGGGGAGAGGGGGTGTCGTTAATAAGACTACCGGTACTCAAACGTCATTCTCCATAACATGCAAACACAATTTCTGTTACTAATCTGGCTATGATCCAAATGTATCAACGTTTTAACCCTATCACCATGACCTTTCATATTACATTTCAAAAGCTTCATATCATAGCACACGTACGCATTGCAATGCTCTGGAGTTCATCAACACAGGACACTTCAATCCCATTGATTGAAACACCATCGTACGTTAATAAAGGAGGAATATTATATATTTCCATGAGGCAGAATGGAACCCTGCTTTTTCAGGCCAACTGTCACCCTCGTTAAGACCAGGGCCTGATTACGTCATTAATGTAATGTAAGCCATAACAAACCATGTGCATAATGACAATGACGTTAGTCATGACGAACTGGACGCCATTCAGCTACAGTGTGGGCCAGGTCAATGTGTGTGGTGATCAGCAGGGGGGGGGGGGGCGTCATCTCCCCTGTCAATCATCGTAAATGGGCGTGGTCAAAACATGCATGTCAATCATATGTTGGAATGCAGTTAAAATGTCAAAAGTGATTGGAGCTGGATACCTGTGCAATGACATACCGCTCTGATACCATCTGAGTTAGCTTCCCGTATCAAATATCTGCCCATGGCGTATATCATTGTGACTATGGACCATGTTCTGAGACTTGAAGCATAGCGTCACGTCATGAATGCAAGTGACGTAACTGACGAACTTATCAGGACGTCATTACGTCATTACAACCCTGTGGTAGAAACCTGATAGGATGGCACGTACGTCATGACGTGGCAATGTCAGCAGTGACGACACAAACGCAGACAGGTACGTCACATGCATGGCATACTCTGGCGCCAAGGCTATGAGCACATGCATGGTTGAGCAAAGTATAACTCAGTGTCAGATTTAGCTAGATCCCGGGGGGGGGGGGGCAGTCACTCTTTGATGCTAGGTACTAACTGCGAAACTACAGCCCCCCCCCCTATTTGGTCATTTGACAGCCCCTTGAAAATGTGTATTATTTTTACAGCCCCCTATTTTCAAAGAAATCAGATGACAGCCCACTGTTAAGAGGCCTCTTCAATTCAACGTGAGGTTATTTTGGAATTATATAGATTACTCAAGTCATGTATGAGATTTAAGGGTTCATTATCTTTATTTCAAGTGTCACAGCCCCTGATTCTGTACTTTCCAGTTGTTGACAGCCCCCAGTTTCTTTACTTTTCTATGATTAACAGCCCCCCTTTTTTCTCGCTCCGACGTGTGCACAGCGACAGCTCTTCGGGGTGGTTACCACAGTTGGTACCCATTCCTATACTAAGTACCCCCCCCCCCCCCGGGAGCTAGATGCTGCTCATTCTCGAAGTATAAAGACATCCCTGATGCTGGCAGCGATTACATAAGTACCGGTATATGTTGAAGCCAATACATGTATATATTGAGCCCTAGTTTCCATGGTGTAGCTTGTTAGACAGAACAACCTTGTATAGAACAATCTGATCCCAACCACTCCCTTCCACTCTCTCTAACCTAACTCCAAATTGATGCTGAGAACGTTGGGGCTGTGTATGGGTCTAACCCCGAGCTGCCCGGGCTGACTCATGAGCAGCTCACAGTTCTGCCACATCGGGTCTCAGTTTTATCCATCCTCCCACAACCCCGTTTTATGTGGCTTCCACACTGACGGGAAATGGCAGTGATTGATTTGCTGTCCGCTGACACTTCTACTGCAGGCAAGGAGCAACTCTCCTGGAGGGAAGGGAGCAGCTCAACAGGGCCTGGCCTGGTTGGGCTGTATAGCATTCCTTTGACCCTTTCTTAGGAATCCAGACTGACTGGTCTCATTATACTTTCCATGCATCATGACCTGGTATAAAACGTGTTGCTATATACATTTGAACGGTATTTTTACTTACCTGAGATGCCTGGTATAAGAATTTACGAAGCAAATTGGATTCCCATTTGCAAGCTTCCATCAAGTATGTACACACGACGAGGTGTCAGTGTCCGTTTTCGTTTTGCGTACAGGCTCTCTTTTATTTCAATGTGTACAAACGCTTCGGGGGGGGGGGCATTTTTTAGATAATTTTTGTATACTTTGTGGAAGCCCCTTTTTCATTCTACGGAATCTTGGGCAGATATATGTTGCTGTCAGGGCCTTTCAGGTATGGCCTATCCATACCTCTGGTTGTCGTCGTCGTCATCATCAGGGCATAGGCTGTCAACTGGACACAAATCTACATTGTGTTTGTTTAGTGTTGTGACCTATAACAACTAAACGTGACACCTATATAGACATGGTGTACCTAACAAACTGAACTGACCGCCTTAGGGCGCCTTGCCTCCAGCATCCGACACCTACACTTGGCAACCTGCCCCAGCCTTATAACACAGGTCGTCACTGTTGGTTATAGACCTTATTGGCCCCTTTAACCTCCTTTCTATACAAACCAACAAGCAGCAAGACCTTCCAGGTCCCTTAGGACACAGTCCCTTCCTCTCACCCCTGTCTATATCCTACTATATCTTTTTGTACATATATACATGTTGACATTCTTTTGTGTTCGCATCTACTTAGGTTAAGCTACACGAGTTATGCCTTGCATCAATATAGGTATAATATATTATTACCAGCCTGAAACCCTGAAACCCGAATTACGTTTATTCTAATCGATTGCCTTGCTGTTCTTTGAGTAATACCCCATACGAGGTATGGTCCCCATTACTCCTGATATCCTTTACCCTGTGCTAGATCTGACCTTCCCTCATGCCTGTTGCAGGTGTGTCATTGTCTTGGTCCTGAGCCATTCGTCCCCTTCCTGTCAGAGCTGTTCAGCAGCCCAGACTAACAGGTTGTTGGAATACTTACCCCCATGTTACCCTGTCCTTCCCATGACCTCCGCAACTTGTAAACCCCCTATCCCGAGATCCCAGGAAGTCCTCACATGCCTTCTACATGTAGAAGCCACAGCTCCCACATATCATCCTGTAACCTGTCCTGTATAACTATTCGTATCCCCACCCATTAGCCTGTAACCTGCCCTATAGCTACTCCAAGCCCAACCCATTAGCCTGTAACCTGCCCTATAGCCACTCCCATCCCCATCCATTAGCCTGTAACCTGCCCTATAGCTACTCCCATCCCCACCCATTAGCCTGTAACCTGCCCTATAGCTAATACCATCCGTACCCATTAGCATGTAACCTATCCTATAGCTGTTTCTATACCCTCACCCATTAGCCTGTAACCTACCCTATAGTACCTCCCATCCCCACCCATTGGCATGTAAGTGTAACCCACCCGATACTATAGCTGTTCCTATATATCCCCACCTATTTATTGAGCCCTCTAGCTACTATCCCCACCCATTAGCCTATACCCCTCTAGCCCCTACTGTCCCATATACTAATCATCCTACAACCTGGTTAGTGTGTGGACACCCTGGAGGCAGCCCGTTGGTGGTGACCTCGTGTAGGTATTCCCTCTGCACGACACTTACCGTGCTGGTCTCATTAGTCCACATTCATCAGCAAACAAGGCAATTTGTGCCCGCTCCGAGGGTTGCTGGCCATCATTACCCAGCACAGATACATGTAATATACATACATAGTTAGCCTCCCACAACCGGTACACCCCCGCAGCCCACAAAGGCTAATCTCTGCCATCAATAGTTCTGATTACAGTATGGCTATATGTATAACGCCCGCAGCTGATGGGAGAGAGTTCTCCTGTTTTAGAATACCCCTAGGTTATAACTGTAAGTATATCTCAAATACAGACTATTTACACGCTGGTGTCTGGTACCCACGTTCTGGGGAAAGTCTACAGGCATAAATACCAACACTTACATATGTATGGCATTTTAACATTAAATGAATGGTTTCACATTTTTTATCCTTTTTTTTCATCATTAGTTTTCTTGCCTGTCACATCTGCCGCTGTATAACTTAATACATTTCAAAATATTAGTGATATATGCATTTTGAGCACAACGAGACACAACTATAATAGCAGCCTTCTGCATGTGTCCTATAATGATTGCCCTCCAGTTAACATAAACTGACCACCCACACATTATAACCCCCTCCAGCAGAGGTAGTATATTCAACACACATCAAAACTCATCGTCACTGGTCATTATTCCTAATAGCACACATGTACCCGATGTCAGGTCATATTAGATTTTGGCATTATTGGCCCCTCCCCTTGGCCTCCTCCTATCAGTATCTCCTGCTGTACTAGCTGACTGGCCACGTGCCAAAACACGTGTATCATGTACCGTGTACGTGTAGGCACGTGTAAGGCCACATAGAGGAGGCAAGGAGTCATTGTGACCCAGTACCTTCTACGGTTGGTAAAACGCATGCTGAATCTGGATATCTAAATACCTTTATGCACGTTGTGCCCCCTACTGAATAAAGCTCATCTGAATATATCCACAAACTTCAAAGAAATATTTACAAGGATAGGACAAAAGTAATTCACAACCCATCGGTCCATCCTTCTAACGCTGCTTCCATAATTAAACAGATGGACTGGATGGCGATATTTTGTGTCTTATTGTTACCAGCTCCATCACAAATTCTAGCCTTGGCATAACCTTTATATTTCACAAACATTCCATAATAAATCACTATTTACCTTCTGGTTGGTCACATAGTTGATGTTTGGTTAATACTTGGACACTCACCTAAAGGAAGAAAAGAATATGAAATGGATTAAGACACATGCTTAATTCTGTATTCAAATACTGATCTGTCTATCTGAACAATGCATGTACCATACGTCATGTGAGACTTGTAGACTTATAGACGTGCAAAGAGCAGCCGGGGGACAGATGCCTAGCGATCAAATGCACATTAACATTCTTAAACAATAGTTGGAGACAATTGTCATTTCAATTAGACTTGTCTAAGGTGGATGATGGTATGGGTGATGGCTTTCCTGGGGCCTGGAATTAACGTGTCATAGCAACATGGCTACCAATTACACTGTATGAACTGTTCCTGACTGCATTGTAAGAAGGGACTGGGTGCTATAGATGGGTTAATCAATTTGTTTAATTGATTTCCAAACGGACTGAACAATGTTAATACGTATTGTGTCTTTGCATAGCATCCTATGCACCGACCTGTGTATATACTCCTTGTCCAACGTGGCTGTTCTTCCACAAAGTTTATTAGCAGCGAACAATGCTACCAGTCACCATGGCTATACCATGTATTGCCTATCATTCAAACTGTACAACATACGGCATAGTAACCTAGAGGGAATCAGCTATGATGACCAGTGGGAGGAAGAGACTGTTGACCCCTACTTTGCCCCATGTCCTACAGGTTAACATTACCCTAAAGACGCTGAACGACCTTAGGCCAGGTTCAGGAGGGAATTGCAGAGAAATAGCTCCTCCAGATGGTGGTCCCACCTTGCCACTAGCCGCCAGCAGCCTGATGGGAATAACAAAGGTGTTGTTCCCTCCTCCAGCAGGCCCCAAAACAAGCTGGAGGAGGTCGACAACAATAACAGGCAGGAGGCATTGTCAGCACGCCTTAATAACACCAGCAAAAAGATAACCAACCTGGCAAGCTTTTAAGACTTCATTGAAACCCGGGACAAATTACTCCTCCTACCACCAACAAGTGGTGAAAATGTATTTGTTTCTGGAGGAGGGAGAGAATACTGGTGTAGAATCGGGGGGGGGGGGGGGGGTAGTTATTAGTGGCGTTAGAGTAAGACTAGTTGTAGGAGGGTTGTTATGGGATTTATGTATAGTAGTCACCGTGAGCAAATCCTACGGTGGCGGCCACACTAGGGAGCAGGTCATTAGTGCTATGTAGGTGCCTTCGTTATGTCAAGGGCAGGGCTTATTCTACACGGGCCATTGCGTCTGGAACATGTATATCGACATATATATGTGGATGTGACTGTGACCTAATATAAAGGCAAAGAGGTAGCAGGAGTTTTGTGGAGAAGTGAGAAGGCTTATACTTTTGTGTCACAGTGTGGACTTTTCCAGGTGATGGAGTGGGGGTGGGTGGGGGGCAACGTTGAGACAATTGAGGACAATTAATTGTATAGAATACAAAGCTAGGTCATGAGTCAATGACAGGCGTCTGGTTCCGGTCGCTGTCGCCAGGTGGCTGCTGGCTTCTGTTATTGTCTCCGTCTGCTGTGACGTAACGCACGTCACCATCCCACGTCAGGTCGTCATGGGGATCAATAGGACCAGAAATCAATGCACGTCTGATGTGACCTCCCCCCCTCCCACCACACGCATCATCTCCCAAGGGTGCATCATGGGCCACGGCAGACAGCGTGTTGGACAGGACTGTTTTAGTGCAGGGAAGAGGTCCCGGGAAGAGGTGTACCCAAGAAATAGTACATATTTCTATTGTATATTTTCTGTTGGTGTGGAGAAGTAGTTACATTATTAAGTGCACAAAGAGGTTACCCTACTGGAAGATACCTTATACTTCCCATGAGCGAGTTGGCTTTTTTATTATTGGAATTAGACTTACATTCTAGTGGTAATTTTTGTAGGATATCTAGATAGTTGTACATAGTTAATAAAAACGCACGTTAGACATGAACCAATATGTTTAGTAACGAATTATTTTCTATAACAACAGACAGTGATGAGATATAGGCAGAGGCTGCATGGTCGTAGAATGACAGGGGTGGGGAGGTGAGGGGCATTGTTATGAGATGAGGCACTGATTGCTATCAGTCGCGGCCGACCAATCATTGTGTGACATAACGACTTGTCACGTCACAACGTCATGCAGCGTCTGTACCTCTTGCATATAGCAATGCAATTGATACAAATAGAATGGGATATGACACATATCGCTAGGGGTAGAAACTATAAGCTTAGTTTAAAATAGGGTATATATGAGCTGTTGCCTGTGGGGTATCTTATAAAATGATAGTATTGTAACCAGTACACTTGTGATCGATATCATTACTTGTCCCAAGGCCATCACTTGAATTCCAAGTGCTGAAGGGCAAGTCTTAACTTAAGCTTGGTGCAGACTCATCCATGGCAAGGCAATTCAATTATCTAGTCCTTAATTGGAGAGACTAGTAAGGCAACTGTGGGTTGGTATAATGTGGGTGTGGTGGGCTCTGAGCGGTTTGTCATATTGTTAATAATCAGGAGTACGTCTATAACGTTGTTTGTAGATGACATCATTTGCCATTTCGATTTTCTGTGACCTAAGTATTATTCATGGGGAGTGGCTTCTCTGGTTTATAGCCTTGTTTAGTTATGATGAGGATCGGGAATGGACGCCCTTGTATATGGAATTGCATAAATACGAATGCTCAAACAAAATTTAATTACAATAGTTATCATTCTTTGGTAATTCAGAGGCCTGGAAACAGCTTTTAGTGATTTTGTTAGTGCAGTTGACATAGCTTTGCCATGCTTTATGGTCAGTCGGCGACTAGTGAGATGTGTGTACATGCGACCTGAAGGTCTATGTTACTGTTACTGTTAGTTGTGAGCTGTTGGGAGTTGTGAGGGTGTGAGAAGGGGAGCAGGTTCAGGGGGTTGGCTCTGACTCATCTCAACCCCCCCCCCCCCACCCCAACTACTTCACCACCCACACTGACTGGTGCCATGTTTTGCCTGTGTCATGTTTTGGTGTCGGAGACGGGAAACATTGTTTCTTATGGTGGTTTGACAGTCTTCCCATGCCAAGTCGGTGCCGGCCGCATTAAGTAGAATAATTTAAATCGGTAATAAAGCCCAGCCACAAGCCAACAACAATAACACTTTTATGTTGTGTGGTGCCAGTGTTGAGGAACTGCCAGTGTTGAGGTGTGGCAGGGAGTGTGTGATAGGGATAGGGGAGATAGGTTGGGGTAGTGCATTGCAATATCTAACGGATAAAGGATGACCGTATTATCTCAGTACGACTGCATTATCTCAGTACATGTATCAGGGCTCTATGTGGTCTGTCAGCAAACAAATCCATGTTCCCACTGCTACAAGTCGTAGTGTATATATCCTAATCTTAATGGTATCATGTCTAACAATAATCTAACTGACAATGTCATCCCCACAATTTAGATCCCAAACAGAGCCAATCTCAATGCAAGACATGTGATTCGGCTATTAGGGACCTTTAGCAACCACGTAAAAGCTCATAAAACGCAGACGTAGCAGTGCTGAAGGCATAGGGTCACCGTTAATTTTACGTTGAATCACTGTTCATTTTACGTAGAATCACCGTTCATTTTACGTTGAATCACCGTTACTTTTACTTTGAATCACCATTAATAGATTCAGAGTATTCACATATACAGAGACTATTCGATAAGCCTCACAGGGAGTCTGATTATGGTGACTTTAGTTGCTGTAGTATACATCTAAAAACTTACGGATAAGCCATACTTTGACTTTGTCCTCATCATATACGCCACACTGGCGATCTGACTTGCATACTAGCCTATGCAAGAGGTTTTACTCTATAGGATTGATACAAGGCAGAGTTTCCAGAGGTGAGGATATATGCATAGTATGTTACCACAAAATGGGTGTATTGATCCAGACAGCTACTTTCTTCTGGATATTATCAAATGATCATGGTATTTTGTCAAACCTATCACAAGATTGAATTGTTAAATTGTCAAATATATAGATTAATTGAAAATTACCATTATTTCAACATGTATACTCCACTTCAAGGGCTCACATTCTCCAGAAAAATCTTCTTACAAACCAGGCCACCTATCTATGGCAAGATCCACAATATGTGGCTCCCTCTGGGGTTTGACATTAGAAGATGAATTTACGTTGAATCATTGTAATCCAAACCGGGTTAGCATTTAACAAGGATCCACTGTGAAATGGCTGATATTTACGATGCTTCACTGTATTCCAAATAACGGTGAATCAGTGTTAAATTTTACAGAGTGAATCTGTAAAAAGTACATCTATTTTTTACAGTGTACGCCGGGTTTGCTAAAGGTCCCTATTACTGCACATAACTGTACGTAATGAGGAATGGGCATCAAGCTGGTATATTTTATGCCTTGGCATATATGCACTACAACACAGTAGGTCAATGTAGCCCTTCCTATAGCTGGGCTTGGGGCAGCAGGTTCCCAAAGGCTTCACCAACGAGGAGACTCGAGCAATGAAACTGTATTGGATATAGGGAAACCAGCCTTTGAAGTCTGACACCAGTCGGACTGCCTTTCTTTTGCAGAAACCTTCACTTCTCACCAACGACATTCCCACTGACGCGTCTGGCGGAAACTATTGATTGCAGATTTCCTTCAAATCGAAATTTCCCCATTATTTTCACCAGTTTTTTTCAGAACTTTGTTGTACCAGAACCAATCAAATCTCGACCTGTTTTCTTTTTAATTGCTCCCTAATTTTTCTTGGTGAAATGAGGCCTGGGAAAGTTGGGGCATTTGTCTTGAATGGCGGCTGACGCGTGACGTATCATGGCGTCAATGACGTTGGCCTATCACATGGTCAGTGACGTGGGTCCGCTGGTTGCTGGCTGATCGGCTTCTGTTGCATGGTTGGGATGATTTGTGTAACGAGCCACAGCTTGGTCCTCCACATCGTGCACTGAACCAAGCCCTTCCCCTGCAGGTCAGCTCTCGTGTATATGCATCTCTCTGCTACTGTATTTCTTGATATCATGTTGTGTAGTGTTAATATAATATGTTCAGACTGGGCACGAGTCGGTCTATTCGTACCACCTCTTCTTGTTTAGTATTTATTCTGTACATACATGTACATCACCCCGCCCCCTCCTATATGGATATTGTAGTTGTAGAAAGACATCGGTGCTGAACCCCGGGTGCTGAACACTACCATTTTCTGGTAGGACCATGGAAAACACAAAAACACAACATGCTAGAACTAATGGCTCTACAATTTATTTCCCCCATTAAATTTTTGTGAGTTTCCCAAAAGTGGATGTTTTGATTTGGCCTAAAGTGAGACGCTTAACAGCTTAACAGGTCATTAGGCCCCGCCAGGTCCCAGCAGCCTTTGTCGCTGGTTGTCGGCGTGCGGCTGATGGAGCACTCATTTGGCCAATGAGTACCAGCACTTGGCACCTCCAGTAGCCCCCACCCCCTGCCCTCTCCTGCCCTGGAGGCCGTCACCCGGACGGACCCCGCCGGCCGCAGGTGGCAGTGGTTACCGGGGCGGTCAGGCGTTGGTCTGCTGGTCCTTGTGGCACTCGCTGCAGGTCCTACAGGCACCAACAGACTCAGACACAAGGCAAGGCAATGACCCAGGGCTCCAGACATGGTGGTATAGTAAGTGTATGCAATAAAGGGAGACCTGTTAGTGTATACATGTTCTATTATTATGTCCATGCAAGGGGTAACCCAAGCCCAATTTCCAAATACCTGCGCATACATGTCCACATGCATCTGTGACTAGCTCTATCAATAAAAAAAAATCAATGTATGAAAGAATATCATTTACTCAGGGAAATCTGAATCAGAAACAGAATTCAAATCAAGCTGCCAAGAGTCAGCCTATACGTGGCACTTCTGCAATATAGAACAAGATTCCCTATATTCCTCTTTGCCTAAAATACACTATTCTCTCTAAGGAGTATGGGATACTCTAGTATTCATTTTGGAAGTGGGTGTGATGTGTTGTGAAGCATGGTGTGAAGGTATGTGACCTCAGCCATGGATGGTGTGAAGTGTGCCCTCTGCAGGGTGATGTGTAATGACCCCTGCATACTGAAGTGTGATGAATGCCCTGGGGAGTGCCACAAGTTGGCCTAAAACAATGTGTGACTTCACTAAAACAGGTGGAGGTTTGAGGTGTTTATAAAAAACACTTCTGGTGTTTACATGAAGTTCAAGCCCTCTTTGTCCTCATTAGTCTCCCTTGGAAAGGTCTGAACTATGAGGTTGGACATACATAGGCCTACATGTGTTCTGCATTACTCAGGGTAGTCCCTTAACACTTGATTCTCACATATGCATAAATCTGGCCATATTTTGATAGTATGGCACTAAATACATTTAAGAGTAATTTCAATATAGAGTGAAGTGTGAGCTGCTCACCTTCAATATTGTGCTCAGGTCTTAAACTCACTGCAGCAACTGCTGCTCAGATATTAACCAGATTAACATTAACGTGTTATCAAAATCATATCAACCTTTAATTAGTGCCCCTGTGTGCTCAACTGATCCACAATTTCGGGGAATGGCTGCGTCGCTCGGCCTCTACCCCACCCCTCCCCACCCCAGCCTCCAGACCTGATGGCGCCGGCTTGATGAGGCAGCAGGAGTGTGTGATTGGGGCTAAACAAAGGCTGCACGACGCAAGATGAGGGGGAAGGAGGAGGGGAGTGGGAGGGGGATGGGGCGTCGTCTAACGCCGTCCGACACCCTTTGTGTCGTGCCGTACCGCTTAATGTGGACCGACTTGCCGTACAATTCACGGCCGCCGACTGCATGGCCATTGCCTTTTGTAGCAGGCTGCCTTCAAACCACCACTTTCAGACAGCCTCAGCCTCTCTCAGGCACCCCACCTTGTTTCCCCTGTCTTTAGACGGCGGCCGATTGAATCTCTGGTGGCGCGTTATCTACTTTGGGGCTGCAGTAGAGGAGGGGGACAGGGAGAGGGGCCACAAGACGACCCCGACAAGCTGGGATCCAATCTGCCGCGGCGTAATTAGGACGGTAACCAGCATAAGACGGGCCCGCGGTACGGGCAACCAGCGCCAGTCAGAGCACGTGACGTGCGCTGCATTGTGGGCAAGCGGCGGCGGAAGTGACGGCGCGCAACATGTAAGACGCCTTAGACGCTGCGACGCTTTGTTAATTAACTCTTTCGTCACCGCGACCCTCACCACTTGGTAGCCAAGAAGTCCCCCCCCCCCCCACTCCACCCTCGCCTCCTCAGCAACAGGGGAGGCCCTCAATGACAGGCCTCCTTGCAACGTCAAAGACGCAGCTAAATGTGACGTCTATTGTCAGAAATACAGCTGAGTCACTCTTGCTGTTGTCTGTCTGATGACGTCCGAACGCTGAGTCCACTCCTTCAGTCCTTAGGGAGTGATCATTTATTATCAACAGGGGGGGGGTGGTGGGTTTGGGGGGGGGGGGGGGGCAAAACAATTTGGACCCCTTGACCGGGGGGGGGCAAAAAAATTTGGACCCCTCTTGGGGGGGGGGGGCAAAAAAATTCAACCTGTTTTGAGCCAAAAAGCCCGCGCGTTACTATACTTCAAAGGGCCCGCGCGCGAGCCGATTTTCGACCCTAAGGGGGGGGGGGGGGGGGGTAAAAAATTTTGACCCCTTGACCGGGGGGGGGGGGGGTAAAAAATTTCGCGCGCTCCGCGCGGAAACCCACCACCCCCCCCCTGTTGTTAAAAAATGATCACTCCCTTACTGCAACACGCCAACTTTGACTTAAGTTTACTGTGCTTTGAATGTATGTAACTTACTGCGCTGAAGTCTGGCTTTCATGGTATTTCCATGTACATATTATGATGGACTTGCATCTTGAAATATGCATTCAATGGCCATGCATCTTGAAATAGGCATTCAATGAATTCCATGGTGTCATTGATGGAACAGCCCTGACCCAAATGGTCTATGGAGATATATCTACCTTGTAATTCCAAATGACAATCGTGTTAAAGATAAGGAGTCCCTGTGCTCTCCTGAGTGAATATATGAATCAAGCGATCACTGTCCCTAAATGACGCTGGCTAGTTTAAATAGCAAACTTCCGTAATATTAAATGCAATATGATATTGTAACTGTTGCTAATGCACAGGAAACAGTGGTCTGCTTAACATGTGGGCCTACGTGTACATTGTATACACCTGATTTATGGATACTGTTTTCTTGCGTTTTCTTTAGGCTGTTCTCGTGAGACCAAATCAGCCATACACCCAGTGGTACGCAACGCATGTGTACTCTAGTCTGCCCTCTGCGGTTACAGTCTGAGACAAATATGCAACCATATTACCCTGCCATGTCAGCCATGGGGATCTAAAAATGTGTTTCTATATACACACACTGATTGGTGTAAGTTATGATGGCTGTCCTCATAGTGGGGGCTGTATGGACCAGGATTCTTCTATACCTAAGACGTGTGATGTTGTTTGGTTGAGTCGTGTGGTGGTCCCCCACACATTCCCACTCAAATGTCAAGCATCCATTTACCAAGGGGAAGGGACCCCCAAAAACTGCAGCCTGAAAATGATTAAACGTGTACAAACTCAGGGGAGGCGGCTGCTGGAGGTAAGAAGAACTCCTCCTCCTGTGACCTCATCCTCAGGAGACGGGGTACATGTACTGGAGGAGATACATGCTGCTGATATCCACAGCAGCTAGAAATGATGATAAATAAGCAAACAAAATATGCTAAAATAAAGAGAAACTTCTGTAGGGGCGAGATGGGCCCGGGGAACATACTTGGCATATAAAAGCGTCCTGGGGTCTGGAGAAGGGAGGTGATGTTGACTAGTCTAGTGTGGGGCTGTGAATTAAGTACTAGAGTTGTGGAAGGGCGTTGAAAGATGTAAGGGACAGAGCAGAGGCTGGAAAAAGTTAGAGGATGTGATGCTGTGTAAGTTTGTGTTGCATGAATATAGATGAGTTAATGTATCCTGGTCTTAGGAAAACGGTGTAACATATGAAAGTTAATCCAAGAGAGTGAAGACTCGAAATGGAGTAAGCATTCTGGAGATGGTGCGAGAAGTATGATAGTCACGAGGGGACATGGGGGGGGGGGGGGGGCAGAAAGCGATCTATCTGCTATTATTTCAAATTCACGCCAATTTAATGGATTCAATATCTCATTTGGAAGAGAAAATGCTATTGCACCATAGAACATTTTGGAAAAGGGCAAAAGTGAGCTGTTTAGATATGAAAAATGTTGTAAATTGTGGAGAATATGAGCTGCTCCGAGCAGGTCCTGAATAATCCCTGATGTTGTGAGGTATAATGAGTAGAGGGGAGTAGGGCTGTCTGCTGTCCCGGTTCACACGGCCACATATCATACAAACCACCAGGCTTCTATCCCTTTTTACCTCTGCCCCCTCACTCCTCGGGGATTGGTGAAGATAAAGGCGCAGAATAAACATCTGCTACCAATATCTGAGGCACAGTTACTAGAAAATGAACTGCTCGTTGATGTATTGTGGCACAGTAAGCTACCGGTGAGCTGCTCGGTGAGTTGGTGGGGATCTGCTCGTGACGCTGTTCATCTTACACCTAAACCCACCTATTGGCAATGACAGTAGAGAGGGATCAGGGGGTAGGAGGAGTCACGCAGATTCATCAATGTCCTCCCATATACCACCAAAGATGCTGCTATGGTGACTAAGAGTAGGGGTTATTATGTTGATTATGTTAAGATTACTTTGAGATCCCCCCTCCTTCATATGTATAATTGGTAAGGAGAATCTTGGCTTCGATAGCCAATGGATTCCCATTTAGTCACGACTTTTGCCCCCTCCTACTCATCGTCTTTGGCAAATGTGAGCTAATATGAAGTACTGCAATGCGGCATATGCCATATGCCAGATGGGTGCCAGACCCATTCCAATGTAGATGTATACCATCTCCATGATTTAGTATGGCGCATTGCGGTGAGGACTCCTGGTGAGGTCTAGAATATGGTATTTAAGATACCTGCATTAAGTACAAGCACTGTGCCAGCAGGAATTAGGCATGAGCTGCTCTGAGCTGCTCACTGTTAAGTATAGCTCACCCCCATGGCTACATAGTGCCAACTGAAGTGCTGGCGGCTCCCTATAGGTGGAGCCACTGTGATCTCTCTCCTATGCTTATTCCACACCAGATGGCAAACACTGCCAAAAAGCTTCACCCCTGTGACATTCACATGTCCCCCTCCCCCCACCCTAGCTATCCCCACTCCCTGGACTGCATCACGATTCAGTAGATAGCTAAGACCTGTGAATAGTTCAAGATGGGTTAGGGTTAGTCATGTTTATAAGTTTACTTCTACATACATCTTAAAAACATGTTAAGGGAAGATGTTTATTATGCCCATGTGATTCGGTGACTCATAGCACATTCCCAGCCGATGCTCCACACTTAAACAAGTTCCTGTCTTAGTAACCCCCCCCCCCCTCCCACCTCTTTCTACCAATCCCAGATGTATGTCACACGTACTCTGTACTCCATTGTATATAAAATAGGCACTACAGTGTACTACAAACATATAGGAGAGAACCTACAGGATTTGGTTTCCTCTTCCTTTCTTTTCTATTCTTTCTAAACAAGATAAAGCACATGGCATTGGGTGTTTTACCTCTGACAAAAACCTCAGCCCTCCTGCCAGTCCTCCTACACACCTCCCTGATCCACCCTCCCAGGACACAGGCCACAGTCTGAATTATGAATGATCTGATTAAAAGTTCATCTGGTTTCCCACTAATTACACCACCCTAATGGGTGTCTTCCGATCCCCACGTCACACTTCAAAGATGGTCAGTCCCACAATGTGACAGCAGCAACAGGGCCAGTGTAAGGTTGCTCCTTTTTCACAGAGGTTTAATGTGGGGATTAAACCTTAACTCCAACATCATAGAGGGGTATAGGCAATAGGGAGTTAATATCTTTGCAACATATTTCATTCAACAATTAAATTATAGGTGACCCATGTTAAACTGATCCATATAACGCCCGCTATTAGGCACGATAAAGTATTTTCCAAAGCTCCCTTAAGCCATTCAGCATTATGCATTAACGTCGTGTTGTGTTTATGGCTATATGGATCATCCTCCCCATGCAGTGGCGACCCCTGGATGATGCCCAGCGCCGCGCCTCATTAGTGCTAATCCATACAGAGACAGGCACCGACTTTAATCCGGCTTAAACCCGACTCTGATCCCCCACTGTCTGTGTCACCATCCTAGAGGTCAGATGAAGGTCAAAGGGAGCAGAATCACATCAGGGGGCAGTAGGGGTCAAGGAGGGTTCTTAGATCAGACTCCTTGTTGACGCTGTGTGCTAGAGGATGTCACCGTTTCTAGTACATGTATATCGCTCATTCAATTATGAGCATTGAGACTACAAGACGCCATGTTATGATGCTCCAGTACTCTCAGTTCGTACTCTTCCATCACCAACCTCCAGAAATAACCACCGGTCTATGATTAGCCTCCGTATGGCTACATAACAGCAGGGACATATTTCTCTTAGTGGACATACTGTGAAGAAGCTCTCTGGTAAAACAAAGTGTAGGAAATCTTCAGATTTTGATATATTTTATGTAGAAAATTAGCATAATCTATGACAGGAATCCCAGTAAAGAGTAGGAATTCCTGCAAAAGTAGGAAAGGTGTTCATGGGATCAGCACAGGTGTGGTAGCCTACCATTCTACATGTAGGCTACCACACACACTGCTGTACACTGCGTGTCCGTAGATCAACCCCTCCCCCTCCATATTTGCCCTTATTGAACGTAATGCCCTAGACATGAAGGCCATTTTCATCCCACTCAATTGCCTCCCATACTTTCTTGTTGGGTTTGGCCCAGTTTATGCATTACCCATACCCGTGGGACTAGGGACCTGTTAAACGGTCCCTGGTCAAAGAGAACCCCTCCTGTGGGTCAGGCTATGTACTTGACTTCATGCCCTGAAACAGTAGTCAGAGATATCACCATCCAGCTGCAGCATATGGCCAGCAGATTGTAGCTGCAAAACACCTCTTGTCCTGAGCTGCCCTGCCACCCGGGCCCTGCCACAGGTAGAACACAACAGGGCTGCCGTCTGGCGACTGTTGATAGAACTAGCGCCACTGGGCCTGAATGGAGTTGCTCACAACGACGTGTTTCATGTTTCATTTAATCTGATATCAAATTCCTCGTGGATGTCTCTTTGTATTTACCTTAATTTTACCAATTTTCTTTTATAGATGTAATTGCCTGCAAATAGTTGTCTCCCAAATGGACTTTCAATGTTAATCTATCAGACACTATTATAGAGGCCTAACGTTGAATTGGCAAGTCAAAGCGGACCTTTCCAGTAGCAATTTTCCAAGTTCCTGGTAACCATAAGGCTATATTATATAGATATATGGCCCAGCCCTACCATCTTTGGAGGAGAGCTCTAGCTGTAGCCCCATTCAAAGACCATCTACTAGTGTGTCTAACTTGTTTTGCTGTAAAAGAGGCCTCTTTCCTTGTGCATCCCCTTGAGGTAGACCCCAGCCGTCCTTGTCTCCCCAGACCAGACCTGGCCTTCTGTAGATTGTTATCACCCCCTCAGACGTCACTCCCGTGAGGATCAAGCACAGGGCTTCTAGGAAGATTGCCGCGCCCCCTGGGTTTAACCCCTAGAACTAACCCCACGCCACCTCCTCAGTGTCTCCCCCTGATGAGGAAACAGGAAACTGGGCGGCATGGGACGTCAGACGGTGCTGCCATCTGGGGTGCTTTACATGCCGTCTCCAGTACCTTTAGTCTCTTTAGGTCAAGGTGATTGCCTATTGCAGTAATAGGTTTCTAACATGAGTTGGTTATTTTTACCTCCTCCTTGGTTGTTAGAGGGGTATATTTTATCACCTATTGTACAATCTCGTGGGCATCATGACCGTGGCACGTATCTATGCATATTATCGACAGACCAACTGGTAATATAGGATAGGTCACCATGGGACATGCTATGTTACAAGTGGAGAGGATGGTAAACAATTGTTGGCAATTTGGGTGATTACTATATATTACAATATATTGTGCTTGATCAGTCCATCTGACCAGTCCATCTGACCCTATTTGGCCCCTGCTGCTAGGTATAGACCACATATGCTATACCAATGGTCCACACCCCCACATCACCTGCGGGTTCTCCTGATGACAAGTGTGTCAATGTAAGAAGCGTGCCAGCAGGTGAGCTAGGGTCAGCAGCTCAATACTAGAGACACATTAGTCCCCCAGCCTCCTCCAGTAGGTAAGCGGGTAGGCATTCTGTGCACGTGCAGTGTACCAGAGTCGGTGCAGGTAGATGGGTGGTAAATGGTACTACACCAAAGCCTGTCATGTTTTATTCCACTAACCCTCCTTGCTTTGGCCACAAGTGCAAAAAGAATCCCACAAAAGCCGCATTATAGCCGTAGTTATATGGGAGTCTAGCAGGTCCACGATAGCACCACGGTGAGCAACGACTTCATAACTAAAGGGAATCGCAAAATATTAAACTCGTCTCATAGGCGCATAGATAATGATATATAACATAATTATATTGGCATAATATTCACCTCCCTCACATTAGGTAGGATTTGTCAATTGGAACCAGCGACGTGCACAGGGGACAAAACTATGGTCCCCACACCATAATCTGCCACATCCCTATATACCCTACCAGGACTAAGCTGCTCCCTGGGTCAGGTTGATGCAGTACTGGTAACCATGGCGACCGATCAATAATAATACCAGCCCGAGCATTACTTGAGCTGGTTGCCGGTGTCCTCTTCCACTTATTGCTGTCCGTCCCACTGCTGGGACGCAGACAGCGCGGCACCAGCGGAGTATTGATTTCTGCCACTGTTTACTTTGGGCAGAAAAAGAGGCCTGAGTGATGTCTGGGAGTAAGGCCTGGGAGGGGGCACTGTGACTGACAAGTATGAGTGATGTCAGGTATCAATAAGCCTTAGTGTGAGTTATGTAGACGAGTTGAATGCGTTACTGGTACACGCAATGGTGTGAGCTACAACTAGCTTACCGGGTATAACAAGCTATATTCCACACTAGCTGGATGTCCACTGGACAGCGCCATATTGGACTGGTACCAGTATGCACCCTCTCCTTTCCAGTCACTAGCTTCAGCAAATCATGTGGACCAGATCAGGGGGCTAAAGCTCTGCTTGGAGAGTGGAACAACTACATTCCCTGCATGCTAGGACACCTGCAATCTTTTACCTGTCCAATATAGGGTTGTGGTTAGGACAATGGACTCATGACTAGCAGTACCTAAGTTTAAATCCCCTCCAGGCTAGGTGTGGTGACCATTTTAACCCCATTGGTTGCAAAAGCTTGCACCAAAAGTTTTGGCAAAACGTTTTTGTAAAACATTTAATGAACCTTTGCAAAAGGTTTGGGTATAGTCTTTTGGTAACCACTTTTGGTAACCATCTATGTAACACTAAAAGCCACACCAAGGACCGAACCCGGGACCCTTAGATTGGGAGTTCCAGGCTCTCCTGGTTGAGCTATGGAGGCTGCTGGTAGATCAAGGTACAATAGGTAAAGATAAACTTTGTTATTGATTATCCTCATTAATGATCAATGCTATTAGCGACCTTTAGGAACCATGTAAAAGCTCAATAGGGACCTTTAGCAACCACGTAAAAGCTCATTAGACGTATCCTATGTCTTCAGCACTGCTACGTCTGTGTTTAATGAGCTTTTATGTGGGTTGCTAAAGGTCCCTATTAAATGCAGATGTAGCAGTGCTGAAAGGATAGGATACGTCTGCGTTAAATGAGCTACGTCGGGTTTGCTAAAGGTCCCGATTATTTAGCATTGATCATTAATGAGGATAATCAATAACAAAGTTTACCTTTTATACCTGGACCTACCAGCAGCCTCCATAGCTCAACCAGGAGAGCCTGGAACTCCCAATCTAAGGGTCCCGGGTTCGGTCCTTGGTGTGGCTTTTAGTGTAACATAGATGTTTACCAAAAGTGGTTACCAAAAGACTATACACAAACCTTTTGCAAAGGTTCATTAAATGTTTTACAAAAACGTTTTGCCAAAACTTTTGGTGCAAGCTTTTGCAACCAATGGGGTTAAAATGGTCACCACACCTAGCCTGGAGGGGATTTGAACTTAGGTACTGCTAGTCATGAGTCCATTGTCCTAACCACAACCCTATATTGGACAGATAATAAAAGGTGTGTCCAGGTACAACCAATGCATAATACACATGTAGAGGCCTAGTGTAATCATTGCTCCACTCTCCCCCTGATGTTTAGCCCCCCCCCCCCCCCCTGAGACCCACACTGCTAGTTCTAAGTGTCCCCAATTGTGGCAGCACTGGTATCCCGCTAGTGAGGAATAACAAGTTGAACTGGATGCAATGGGGCTGGTTCCTATATGTCCGGTGGTACATACATGCACATCTCGTGAGACGTTGGCCCTGAACTCGCCACTTGACACTTGTTGCTGCCAGATCATGGCATATACATGTGGAGTCTGGCACCTGCCTACATTGCATTATTCATTCCAATATGGGAGAGATGGGCTCAAGCCTTGGAACCACATTCATGTTAGTGGAAGTCAATGTTTTGTTAAATTAGTCAATGGGGCTCGTAGAGAAAATTGCATCGTTGAGGAATAATTGTCATTACCACAGTACTGACTTAAGTTATGAGTCAGCTATGCTTTGATGTGTAGCACCAGATCAAGAAAAGTTCTTGATTGCCCCTTGCTGCTGTGATGATATCACTACTTGTTCAGGCACAACTGCAGTGCATATCGGACAGTGTCTGCAGGAACATGTACGAATGGAAGAACTGATGATGGTTTTCAGTATTAAATATTGAGGACATGAGGTACAGTCAGGGAAGCATGTTAAATCTACTTCATTGTGGCTAATGTGTTAAGAGCTTGCACCTACAGCAGGTAACTGGTTGGGAGGTGCAGCTTACGCAGCGGCCCTGTCTACAGGTGGGCTTCCTCTTCCCTGTATACTCTTTTTATACTTTTCTATAGCCTGCACCTAGTGACCTGAGCTACACACCTACGCCCCACTGCCTTAGTACGACAATCCAGGTCTCTTTTATCGAGCACGGGCTACCCACTGTTATCCTATGTAGAACGGATTAAGGGACAGGTGTAAGCTATGCCTACCTCTCTATGTTGAACGCGTTGCCAGGATATGTGAGCAGCTCATGTCCCTTATCACACTGAGCAGCTCAGAGCATCTACCTGTCATTGACTAGTTTAATTTTAGACTTCAGTCCAGATCACTGTCTCTCTGAGCAGCTCAGTGCATTGTGACAATAGACTTGTCAGTAAGGAGCCTAGAGGACTGTGACAGTGATGGGTGACACACAGCTGTGAGCTGCTCTTATATTATAGAGTTCACAGTCTGTATAGAGAGCATACCCGACGTGTATATTTATTTACATGGGAAACCTATATTATGGTTACATAGGTTATGTGATACACCTTACAAGTATGCCACACCATGGTACTGCTTGGTACCTCCAGGGTGGGGTACTAGTACTAGTGCCATGGGCTATAGATGGGAGTAGCTCACACCTAGTACTGGGTGTGATGGTGGTAGCAGGGAGGGAGGGGGGGGAGATGGGTGCAGCAGTCTGGCCGCAAGGTAGGTCGATCAATCATCTGTCTGGGGGCCTCTGTCCGTATTACCAGCAGGGAGGGGTAGGCTTTGAGGGGAGGGTTTGGGCTGGGGGATCCCTATATCCCCAGGGCTGTTGGGTGAGGTAGGATGGTAGGTAGGTGAGTGGTGAGGAAGTCTAGGTTGGTCTGCACTAATCATTGTGGTGAGTCACGACTGCGAGCAGCTCCAGTATTTGGCGTCACTTCCTGAGCTGCTCAAAACATAAATCCCCCACGATGATGTTCTCCTTTATACAGATAGAGGAATTCACTGCTATACCACGTACATCAAGTATAAAATTATAATCATTACTGGTGCACTCCATGTATTGGCAGATATCAATGGTGGTATTGATTGGTATGCATTGTCTACTTGTATACCTTATATCGTTATTAGAGAGTCGATACCGGTATGTGTGCTATATCATAAAGGTGTTTACCAGTTAACTGGATATTGACTGGGCTTTGCAAATGATGGGCTTGCAATGCAGAGTAGTCGTCACGCTACTGGGTATAACCTAGACTATGCATGTAATACATCACCAGACTGCCCATTGTATACTGCTGTACAATACGTGTTTACCCTCACCAAGCCATTCGCTACCATTCAATTCCCGGATTCAAGCGCATGTCCTGTATAAGCGCAGGGCAAAGTGGATGATGAAATATATAAGCGCAGGTGCGCTAAAACGGGCGGATACGGTATATCTGTATTTGTATTTCTGCATTCAGGATGTGCAATCCACCGGTATACTATTATATTAATTAAATGTGCAGCAGAACACTTTTTTACTTTAAAGGAAGGTTGGAGCTCTGGCATCACAGGCATCTACACGTAGAGATTCTTATAGAGACATAAGCATTTAGGTCTTTTTCACCCCTTACAGAGTTCCCCTCAGACAAACAAAGAGCTCTGGCCCACTGCTATTTTGCTACATGAGTAGCTGCTGGGGCCTAGAGCCCCACACCTTTTTGTAATATTGTTCAGTTCTGTATTGGAGCGTGGGCAGCAGCTAACCCCCTTCCTGCAGTACCCTCTCGGTACGTGCTGTGCAAACGGTTTACACGTGTTGGTTGAATCTCGGCCGCACGTGAGACGTGTGTGTGGCTAGATGAGTCACCTACCTGAGTAACCTGAGTGCAGGCAAACTCACTAATCCCCCCCCCCCCCATCCTACCCACCTTCCTCAGATCACCTCCCCTTACCTCACTCACCTTACTTTAACGATGCCAGTGTGCGATGACTAAAACAGGGCTCTTGTTAATCGAAATTTTAATTGGGAACCCAACTTTTTTTTAAATTGGGCTATTCATTTCTTCCTTATCCACATCATCTAATAGATTATTGTATCAATTATACACAGTCTTAACGTAAAATCCATCCGCCCGTACCTTCTAAGGTATCGTCAGGTTTATCTATAACCTATTTCATGTATGTACATGTTCAGTTTATATTTTAGAGAAATTGCACTATTTATGGCTATGTAATTTGTGTGTGTTTGCAATCAGATTAGAATGGTAAACACGCTGGTATGAAAATAACATACACTTCCCTGACTCGCGCCTTCTATTCTTTCAATGGCACCCATCCCCATTGGGTTACCAATACCGATCCCATTCGTCCCGTGGGGATCATTCCCCATCCCCGAGCCCCCACCTCCGGGGGATCCCCTCCCGATCCGCTGCCATCTGGAGGATCTCCTGCCATCTGAGTGGTGCAGGCTGGATGCTGTGGGTGTGAGCTCAGCCCCATAAGCTCGGTGATTGGGCACACCTGGGAGGATCATGTAGACATGCTAACATAGCCAGACGTCAACCCTACAGCCCCACCCGCACGTGTGGGGAATGGGGCCTGCTATATCAGCTCACACTTTACTCACACTATAGTAACATTGGCTGTATAAGGCCCTAATTTCCTGACAGAATACCCCCTCCCCCTATAATTCTGGTTATGCACTTATATCAAACATCTCTATGGCATTAGCTATGTTATACCATAGACGTCCATAGACTATTCGTCCACACAGGAACACTCTATATAATTTATGTGTATTCTAGTAGCCCATCTCCTAGAGTATTACCAATATGAGGTAACTACAACACACACTAAACAGGGAGTTTCACACATGGTGGTTCTGTATAATATGACTAGCTAAACCTTATAAACTATCCTCTAAAGACCAGCGCTATTCCCCACCTCTACTCCCACACAAAAGAGGTCTGGTATACAACCATGTACAGGAGGTGGTGAGCTGAGACTCCCAGGGGCTTTGATGTATGTAATGAGCCTAGAGATATTGGACTACCGAGGCCCTCAGGTGACAAGGCCCTCACGGGTGGTCATTGTTACCTTCAGACTCCCGCCTACCTCAGGGAAGGCCTCATTTAATGCCCTCAGGTAGGCGGTAAATTCCTGGAGCAGAGGGCCATTGTAGCACTATGGGGACCTGAGGACACTCTGTGAGAAGTGGACCGGGCGCAAATCTTCATATCTACAGTTACTTATTAGTTCATATTTAATCGGGCGTTAAAACCATTAGATGTAGAAGGAGCTTAGATATTAGAAGCGAGCTAAATATAAGACTGAATGGTGTGGACAGTGCTCAAATCCAGTGCTTGGTAGACACTTGATTTAGACCGTTTCTGTGGGATGTCACTGTCATCACTAGAGGGCGTGTGCAGCCTTCAGGGAGCATAAGTTGGGGGAGAAGTAGGGGGAGAGGTAGTGGGTGGAGTGGGGTATGTATTGGGGGATGCCTGTCAATGTCTGTCACTCAGATAGGGAAAGCAGGGGGATTAAGTGTCAGTGAACTGCCGTTCTATATACATGTGCTGCAGATTTACCTTCTCAATGATTGACAGCAGATTAATGGCAATTCAAACACATGTCTACATGTGGACACACAATCGGGAACAGCCGCCTCATACCACAGCTCCGTCCAAGTCATGCAAGCCCCTATTAAAAGAATAGCTATGATTTCTGCATGAGCCAATTCCCACCATACACTTGCAATGCTGTTATCAAGAAAGCCCCAAGCAGTCAGCGATAGCAGAACTATAACCTGACAACCATTATAACCCCTGAACAACAGGCTCTGTGGGGTGCCTCAGCCTGGACTGATATAAAAAGGTACATTGTGAATGATGTTGACTAGCTGTAGCAGTGTGTGAGTGATCAGCTGAGCCGGTGCCACCAGTCACAACTCCTTCTACAATCTGGGGGCATTCTGTGGTGACTGTGGCATCCGGCTGTGGTTTACTGACGGACATGTCGGAAGTGGTGGCCGTGGTGATGGAGGACATTATTACCATTCTTCTCAGTAGCCTGCCCCATGCTTCCCAGAAGGGTACAAGGTACTGACCCCTGGTTACTACTGTGTGTGACAAGGCACGACAAGTTTACCGACTTGTATAATCATATTTCTGACATGCATGTGGCCTGTGGATTCCCATGATCCATACGAAGGTTGTGATCTATTTATAGGTTACTGACTCATTGAGCATTTGGCGATTGCTCAGGATTCTTTAAGGGGTGCATCCGTACTAAAAGGGTGTCGTGACTACTACAATACATATATGAATATATTCAGCATAGTATTGTGGCTGAAATGGCTTGGGGTGGTGACCAGTAATTTTACATGTGTATACAAGGCCTACTCTCTGTAATGCTTATATTTGCCATGATTTAATGCTAATGGCATCCAGCGTTACGACCTTTTATATAACCTCCTACAGAGAGCCTGTGATCGCCATAAGTATGCTACCAGAGCACAGACCATTGTGGATCTGGTTAACAAGGCAGATGGCCGTCCCATGGATGCACAACAGCGGTCAAGTATGTAAATCCATGGTGTCCTCTGACACATTACCACCATCCACAGCATTAGACAATGTAGTCATACAACCCAACAGGGTCCCACGTGGGTGAACTGGCCTCTGGAAATGTGCTAGTGGGTCAGGGTGATCTGGGTTGTTGAATGGGATTCAGGGTCTCCTCCAGGGCGGGTGTGGATGCACTTATCTATGTGTGTAGGCAAATCCCCAACCCCTATCCCCTCCCGCCAGTGTTGATACATTTATACAGGGTTTTTGTTTATACTCCTGGTACAATTTCTCAGGAAAATAAGCAATTATTGTAGGCAGTTGCCTAGCTGTGTGTAGTTACCCCCCCCCCCCCCCAAACCCAAGTGGTGCTACTTATTGCTGTTAGCGTTTGTTACTATGTGTATTTACGTTCCCTGTGGCATGTGCCCTGTGCCCTCATTCATTATTTATGGGTATATTCCATATTACAGTAGACATGCAATAGTCCGCATATACAGACATGGATCACGAATACAACAGTGCATCATTTGAAACTCAACTTTGCCTTTCGCTTGACCGGTGCCAGGCATTTTGATGAAACCAGGTAGCAGCATATTTTCTGAGAGGTCACTCTTTCGCTTGACATTCTGATTAAATATCCTCATATTACACGTAAGCTTATCTGCTGTGACGGAAGCAATTTTGTGCGATAACATTGTTTTCACAAATGCTGGTATTGGAGTAGTATCCATACACATGATGGATAATAATATGTGTATCTATTTGCCAATACAGCAGTTTCTGTGGACCCACATCATCACTCCCTATCGGGCCAAAAAAAATAAAAGGTGTGTTTCAGGCAACCCGACCCTAGTTTCAAAAAAGGGCCGACCCTAGCATTTTTTTCCAATTTTGGGGAATTTTTTTTTTTTTTTTTTGCAAAATATTCCAATTTTTCCGGAAATTTTAGCAATTTTTTGGTCAGGAAGAACAGATCACATGCCTAATTAACTGTCCAGCCTCAGGAAATTGCTCTTTAACAAGAATGTCCATTAATTTCATGATATTCCTAGTTATAGGAATCGTTGAGTCGTTTTGATGACCCATGAGTCGATGTGGCAGTTCGCGACTCATTCCAGGTACCTCCAACATTCAAAAAAAAAAAAAAAAAAAAAAATCCGACCTACCTACCCTCAATTTTTGGACCATGTTGCCTGAAACACACCTTCTTTTTTTTTGGCCTCGTCAAAACACTCAAATCCAGGTGTACCTTAGCATTATTGGTACATATTCAGACAATGTCCTTGTATGTCTCCAAACATAATATAGCCCTACGTTGTGTTGACCTATGGATATACTGAAGAGAAAGCCCTACAGCAGAACACATATATATGTATGTATGCTTCCAAACAAACATATCCTGCCTGGGGAAGCGTCTCTAAAGAGTACACACGTTAACTTTTGTTGGTCTTAGTCAGGATATGTCCAGGGATATGTCCAGGGGCTTATTCCAGAATCCCTTGCTTCTGAAGGTGTCATCTATACAAACAGCTTTTTTAGGTCTGGGCCCAGGGCTATCCAGGGCAGGTCAGTTGACCCCAGTCAGGGGCAGGGTTCAACACATTCATCATAAGTACCGTAAAACCTCGCGTATAAGCCGCGGCTAGTACGCGAGTCAGATCGGCGGTGCGGCTTATAGCATCGGCCCAGGGTCAGGGTGCGGCTTGTACGCGAGTTTTTGCTACTATGGCAAAGTACTAAAAGTCACCATAATCAGAACCCTGGTGCGGCTTATAGGATCGCCCCAAAGTCGGGGTGCGGCTTATACGCGAGTTAGGCTTATACGCGAGGTTTTACGGTAACTGGAGTATACTTCTCCCCTGTCTAGTTAGTGTGTGTGTAGAGGGGAGGAGGGGCGGGGGTCCTATTGTGTTCACACCAGCCAGGCCACCCTGGGACATGTCACACGGCTGAATTACTTGGATCCCTGCCAGTGCCCGCCAATTTTGATTCCAAAGCAAGTCACCCTGATCCAATGCAATCAACTGATTAGCACCAGAGATTGCTCTGCTTTTTATGGGTCAATGCAACAGGCAATTGCCAAATAATCAGCTTATATACTTAGCTTCCCACGCCATAACTAAATATCATAGTTATTATAAGTTTGCTGTTATTTTTTTCCTAATCTGCCTGTCGGGTGCTTTCTAAAAGGGGGGGGGGGTATGTGATATGTAAAAGGGGCACTTCATTACGTTTCTAAAATGCACAGTGTACTCTTAAAATTCCTCAAATGTTGCAGTTCTGTTGCTGATAGATCAGAGTGTAGCAGCAGGAAATGGTATGCCTTCCCTGGGTCCTCCTCCCCTACTTCCTTCACTCCATGCTGTACGGCATGAGGAAGAGGCGGGGCTGGGGGTGCCAGGGGGGTAGGTATTTGTCAACATAAAAGACTCACCTTTTTTCCGTCCGGCGGCGTGTAGTCCCCCTATCAGTGCTACAACAAGGAGCAGCACACAGCACACCTGGCTGTGTGGGGCCGTCATGGTGGGGGTGGGATCTCCTCCTCCTCCTGGTCAGATCAGCTACTGGCGTCTGTAAAGGTGACAAAAAGGTGGGTGGTCAGTGGTGAGTGACTGCAGGCAGGTAACAGTACATGATGAGGTCACAGGTGTGGCCGTGTGGGGGTATTGTAATAAAGGGGTGGTGCCACAGCTGGCACTAGGGATCACCTGAGGGGGTGCTGGAACACACTGAACGTTATAACGTACACACCTGTATGTATGAAGAGAATACCAGGGACACAGGAGGATGGGGTGGGTGGTGCCCTGTGTCAGACTAAGACTGTAGGGGCTCCTCCTGTCACATGGATCAACAAACAACTCGTGCTCCCGTTATCACCCGTCCAAACACTGTAACTGCCAGCACACAGGCCTCTGGGGAGGATGCCTCTGTACTTTTCTCTCAGCACAGACCTCCCTCCTTCCCTAAGACACCACCACCACTACCAGTTACTATGGAAACAGAGCCCTAAGACGGCCAGGCCTGGTATGTGGTGGTCTGTGGGGGAGGAGCTGGTGGTATGGGCAGGATGAGCTGGAAGTCAGTGTCTGGTGTAGGGGTTGGAGTGTTTGTATGATTCACACAGTAGTGGCTTGTCAGCCTCCTCCTCAGGCCCCATGCATACCCATAAGCTCTTCAGCACTCCCAACAACCCAGTTCATACCAGCCCTACCAGCTGAAACAGTCCTCCTGTGAACCCCATAGACTATAGTAGTATGGGGTATGGAAAACACATCTCACAGATTCTTTATACATTAAAATGTGTATCTAGGTCGTGTAAACCTCACTATCCTACCTTCATGTTCTCTATAATGATCCCTATAATCCTACCAGAAGCTTTATTACCTTAGACCACAGACATAAAGAGCCCTCTGGGGTTATGACCTACACTATCATTTACCATTACCAACCCATTTCCTACATTTCAACCGACCCATTCTCAGTGATTTGCTCTGGTAATGATATAGTTAACAATCGGTATTCTCCTACTCACATGTGTCCCTGGGCCACTGGTTTGGGTATCACTATTCGCTGAAACGTATTATTTGGATCCTAATGTTGAGAACATGATACAGAAAGTGTTTCGCCTCAACAGAAAGAGTACACATCCGCTAATACATTGAACTCTCATCTGACATTATGACTACTGCGCTATATATATACATACAATAAAGTATGAAGAAAGTGACCATGTCATCAGTATATGCAGGAAGACTTCTCATGGAGGATATATCATATGTGACTCAGGCAATACATTCTACGCACATTGACCCTGGACTATACACAGACCGATTCATTCTCTGGTGTATATTTAGACCACCCCATGTTGAATGGGGATAATATGCCAATCATCCCTGGTGTTGTTTGTTGTTGAATTTATAAAGCTCGCAAGTGTGTGGTATAATGAGTTTTCCAGAAGTCCTACCTTTGCCCCAGAAGAGTGGGATAGGTCTCCTGACCTTAATCCTTTAAGAGCAGCATAGTTATTTAAAGTGTAATGCCCTTAACCGTCATAATGATGGATACTAAGCCTGCTGAGTGAATTACCAGTGATAGCTTCAAGCATCGTGCCGAGCCTACTTGTTACACTCCCGACGGGTCAGCACAATTCATTCATTATAACGACAAAGGGACCTAGTGCATTACAGCAATTTCTGGCCATTAAATGGTTAAACAAAACACTAGAAAATTGACAATCCCTCGGGGTAACCCCCCCCCCCCTACCCCTGCCCATGATTTTATTCTTCAACTTTTCCTCATTCCATTTGAAGGCAAATCACTTTCAACTGAATTGTATGTTTTTCATCACGACAATAATATCCACATGACATAAACCATACTTTTATTGATTTATTAACTTACAGCCCTTTAATCATGGATGAGTGGCGGCGACATAGAGACACCATTTCACAAGTCTATTCATAATACCAGCCCCTCCATGCTTTCAATGCTCTCCAGGGGGTCCAAATACTGCACCTCCAACCTATAACGTGCCCCTGGGGCAATACACCATTTGTCATTGTATAAAGGAGGAGTAGGATTATACAGGTGTATGTGTGGTGTCTACAGGTGACTCCATCTGAGGTGAGGGTTGTAAACATAGACTGAAAACAGGGGCTGTAAAAGGGGTTAGGGTGAAATTGGGGGAGGAGCTTTATCCTATATAAGTTTATCATCTGATGCTATATCCTGCCGCCGCGGGGAGCCACCTGTCTTCCAAGGGACAGTGTCCCACTGGGCAGTATTACCCCTCCAGGTGAAAGCCTACCTTTTAGAGCTACTTCCGGTCTCCGTAGAACTGGTAGCTATCTACCCTAAACAAAGTCAGTTTAGCCTTTTACATGCCCGACTGAAATCTGAACAAAACTGGATAGAATACTGACGTTACACCTGTCACTATTTGTCAACTCAACCCCCAGATCACCTGGTGTGTTTGACTTAGTATTGGGTCATGTGGATCTAAGGTAGTGACCTCATACTCACTTCATTGAACCTGTTGAATAGGCTCAGAGTTACCCATCTTACTCTGAGCGACGTGAAAATGACACTGTGCTGCCCTAATACCCATCAAAAGATGTAATCTCCACCTCTGGAGTTGGCTGTATCTAACAGCCCACTAGGTATTCCACGTGAAACACCAATACTAGAACGAAATGAGACCACCCATACACATTGGAATAGCATTAGTATCCACCTTCTCCTCCTAATCATTTCAGCAGATCACAATGCGGAAGCTTCAATGTGCTCATGGGAAATCCAAGTGGCTTTGGTGGGGATCGTATTACCCCTAAGGCCTCTCGCTGACCGCAGGTCAGTTCCTGGAGCATTCAACTGAAACCACAACGTGGTGAAGGGTATCCCCCGGGTATCCCCCTATATCCTACCACACAACATCCCAACTCACAACATGACAAAAGTAGCTCAAATTGAAAGTCTGCTGAGGCCCTCGAATATTCTTTTTTGCGTTAGTGTTGCAATCTCAATATGCACCAGGGTCATCTGCATCACCATTTATGCACGGCCCATTTTCACTCCAACATGAAATCTCAAACTAAAGACGTATGATGAAAGTATTCAAACTGATTCTCATTAGACTTGCAAATGTGAAATGGTAGATAAGAATGCCTCCTCTTACGACACAGGCCATATGGTGGTGGAGCTGGTAAGTAATGCGATGATTGTGTACTTCCGTGATGCATAACCTCCTCTGGGTTAGTAATCAAACAGAGTCAGGGCCCCGTGTAAGTAGCCACCTGGAAGGTACTCCACCTGGCAAGTACTAGACACGCCCTCTCAGCTAATCTAGCTAATTACCAAGCAGTCGTTCATATTCAGCTACTGGAGGAAAGCAGCGTAGCACTGTAGTTGCATACGACCTTCCCTCCACTAGGCGAAATCTTCTGTGGCATGACATTTACAAGCAATCGTGTTTCTACATGATTGGACCGTATTTATAACGTGTATGGGTTATCCTCAATTGATTTTTTGACATGTGTTATCCTTTAAAAGGCTGAATCTCTCTATATATATTGTGCACTAAACTGTCATCAACTGTCTCTACATTTGTCTAGTGGCCGGGAATGGTAATGATATGAAACGCTCCCACTTGGACATTAACACTGGGCCAGAGTAAACATGCCTAGAGTCTATAGGACATTGCATATCAATTTCATGTTTTGAACCATAGTATTAGAGCCTTGGGCAAGTCTATAGTAAACAGTGTAAATTTGCATGACTGTCAGTGAGGCAGTCTCCTGGGCCCTAAGGCTGCTAGCACCAGTAGTTTACACTTATCATGGGCACTTCCTATCTATTCTTGCACATGTTGTTTGCAATATTGGATATGCCAGTTAATAGGTAAAAACCAAACTCACTGTTTGCACCGAAACTGATCATCCTTATTTGGGCCGATCTTTTTGATAACAAAACATCCGGTGCCACCCAACAATAACAACATCAACTGTCAGAAGTCGGCTGTTTTAGCTGATGTACAACAACAGCCCACAGGATATAGCTCATAAACAGAGGGCACTCCTCTGTCAAACGTGGACAGAGGAGTGCCTTTGCCTCAAAGAAATTAGCCATGTGAGGTCAATGTATAGGCAGCCCGAGCACACAAACATATTACTGTGCCAGGGGTAGCTCTTCGCCCTCCTTCGGCATTCTCTTCAATACTACATATTTATCACAGTTGAAGACATGTGATACTGCTTATCAATCATTGTAGATGGGTTTGCACTAGGTCCAGTGGACAGTGAGCACACAGTACTGATGCACCTGTCAGTAAGGTTTGGCTGGCGATGAGGCAGAGTGGCAAGCATATATACATGAAGATGTATGCCCAGTTTGCTATATGGACAATCGAAGGGTCTAAAGGGTCTCTCGACACGACCCTAGATAGTAGATACTCCACCATCCCTCCCATCCCAGCCTGTACCATAAGACTTGTCCAAGTAGCTGGGAGCTCTGTCTATCTATATCATTAAATCGCGGATCGTAGGAAAAAATTGGTTGCCATCCTTCTGATCTATATCTCAGTCCATTCTCGGACCATCCTAAACTAAACATTACCATATATACCCCAATGTATACCATTTCCATGTTAAGTAGTAGTAACATAAAGGAACGTTACTGGTCATCGAAGAATATGCTGATATTTCTATAAAGGCTCTACTACAGCTATGTAGCTCTACAACAACTGCCGAGGTAGATTGTACAGCCGCACATACAATAGATGCGTTAGAGCAGCTCGCCATAGAGCAGCTCATCAGTACACACAGTCCACTAGTATACCACCGAGCTCACCAGTGAATAGAGACACTGGAGTCAGTCTACTACTCCATAACATAGGTGGTCTGATGAGGGGAGGCAATCGCACAGCCAACAGAATACACACAGAGTTGATGTTCCACACGCGATGCCCCGATCAGGACGCCGCCCAGTGGCCGCTCTAGGCCGGGCTCCAGGCACGGCCTTCCGGGGTCACTCAGACTCCTCCTGTGTCTAGATACTGAACCCACCCTCCTCCTGCACCCATTGATTCTATACCTGATCGATGGTGCTGAATACCACCTGGGTCAGGACAATTAAAGGCAGCTTTAATGTGTCAGGAGTGTTCTGCCAATGGAAATTGATTGGGATTTGAACTTAACAATTGGACTCATCAATTGGCTAGGGTTCTGAGTGATAGTGGATCGGGTTGGCACACGTGATGTTAGGGGTTCAATTGAGGATAATCACACGAAGGAAAACGCATTTTGATCATGTTCCCAATGGTCGAAGACCTGTTATGTCGATATCACTGGCCATAAACGTTAGATTTACTGCCCATCAGCAGTGCACTATCGACGGAGGGAATGATGTCCATGCCGCCCAGGGTAGTAGCTAGTACACTTATCTTACAAAGATGTTCCACTTAACAGGCCAGATACTACGACCAGCAGAAATATGCATACATATACAGTAGGGGTACTGCTATTCAACCGATCGATGTTAAACTAGGCATGGGTAACTCTCAACGTGCATGCAGAGGTTGAAATCATGGAACCACGAGCTCCAAGATCAACCAATGCTAGATTACTTTGGTCCTTGTATTTATACAAATAGTCGGTCTCCTGTATTGCAGGAGTAATTGCTTAGTCTGAACCGCAAGTAGCCCTCCACTTCCAGACCCCATATTATGCCAGATACACACATTTATAAACACAAAACGTGAACAGACTCCCCTGAGGCAAAGAGGATGTCGAGTCCAATTACTGAAAGGGTTGTATTTACAGAAGATAGCCCATAAACTAGGATAACTCCCGTTGCTGCTTGGACGATCACACAGCTGCTAGTTCAGTAGATGGGCAAGGCAGAGTCTCTAAGATGTCTCTAAGATGGGCCTTTTCCTTCTTGTCTGAATAAAAGGGTAGGCACTGGTAAGCTTTACTGCCATTTGTAGCACAGTACTGGTCTCTCTCAATATGGGATATTGGCCTGCATCTCATCTTCTAGATTACATGTATACACTGAACCATAAATGGAGAATACTATCCTAGTGGCTGTACTGGATTGGGCAGTTGCTGTACTGGATTGGGCTGGATCGCTACCGTACACAAAGTCCAAGGTTGGTGGTGTTTGATTTTTTTTCTAACGGTAACACATACATTTATCTGCATGACTCTAACACATACCTGGGTCTGGGAACGAATCTGGATAATTATGTCTTCGTAGGTGTATCCTTCAGTGCAAATATACTTACAACGAGTAATAATAATAATCCTGTGTCGTCACTCTTTATAAATACGAATCTCCTTATCCAGCTTCTCTAGCCTGTTGCTCTCACTGTCCTCATGTCTGGGAGATCCATGTAGTTCCCTCACCTGTCTCAGACTGAGGCCTACGTCCATATCCCCTACTGTGGGGGTTAGGCCATCTTTTTTTGATAACTTGGATTACGGGCACTCAGAGCAAATATTTTGGGGGGCGGGAGGAAAAAAAAGAAAAAAAAAAGCTGCTCTTCTGTACTGAAAATTCCGGGGGGCGGGAGGAAAAAAAAAAAAAAAAAAAAAGCATGCAAAAGTGTTCTTTTGGCTATCAAATCAAGGTATATTGAGAAATATTCCCAAATATTCCAAATTTTGAAGGCCTAATTCTGGGTGTTTGCTAGTCAGCATGTACTTTTTTTCCTTTTTTTTGCTAAAATTCTCAAAAAATCCCAGCAGAGGGGGGTAAAAAAATAAAAAAAAACTTTTTTTTTTTTTGCAAAATGCCAAAATTCCCATCGGCGGATCCGTAATCCAAGTTATCAGAATAAAACGGCCTTACTAACACTCCGACTGTGACAGTTACACACCTCCACCAGCGTCCCGTTACCCTGGTTACCACCAACCCTCGTCACAGTGGCACACATACAGAATGGGGCAGCGTCCCGTTGCCTTGGCTACCAGAGGGGCTCGGGGTCGTCTCTGTGTAAACACTACCCCTGTCGTCGTCAGGCCCCATTGTAAACAATTCCCGCCCTCAGCTGTGATTTGTAAGCAGACGACTTTCCGTCACATAAACACCTCTCCCTAACGCCGCCAGGGCCGCGGTGGGCGCGTCTTCATGGCTTAGTACCTTAGTACCTGCAGACAGGAGGAGGGTGTGGACTGTATACAGGTGTAGACAAGAGCAGGTACCTGTTGTATAATTACACAACATGTCCCAGAGATGTATGAACCCACCTGTGGGTATATTTGTAGACTGGGGGGTACACCCTACAACATGCCAGCACCAGATGGCCTATATCTCATAGTGGTGATGTACCGAAAGGTCACTAAATGTTCAGCCCAAAGCTAACATGTCACGACCATCAGCTCAATGACAATGTGTCTGTCCTAGCTAACCATACATTACTGATTTGACATTTATGCATACCGGTATGTATAGCATTATATAGACAACTTGATAACAGCTCAAAGCTGACACTTCAAATACAGCGTTCTTGAAAAGTACAGGTGAGAGGTGAGACTACCCTAACCTTTATAACACAATACTATAGCTCCATTGGATATTCATTAAAACAATAGACAAAGTTAACGCAACTTAAGCAAAAGGTTGCTATATTAAACCTTGTTCATACATGCATGCAGTACCACTGTAAAGCCGACACTGCAACCTTACAATACCACTACTAGCCCCATTGAATATTTGTGGACGGTCGAGGGAAAAGGGTCCTCCAAAGGTTAAACTCAATTATAAAATTGAGGTCATCAGCTTTCCAGTGATATATTTCATTAGCAGGTACCACTTCTAGTTTTTGAGAACTGGCTCCTTGAATATGTGTAGGCACTGTCCCATCTCAGATGCCAATAAGCTCCATCTTACTTTGTTTTAGAGATATCTCTATCTAATTAGCATAATTATGAAAATTCCCAAATATCCAAACTTTTTCAAACATTTGGTCACAGCTTTTAATCTTAAAATGGGATTTACATTCCGTTTTCAGCATAGAAATCTTTGTGGGGCCTGTAATCATTAATTTATTGAAAAATTCAATTTAGAATGAAAATCATGTTTCCATGGCAACCAACAAGTGCAAAAACACCAATTTAGGTCCAAAAACGTTCTTTTTACATTCCAAATATGGAAGGTTTTCACTAAAGTTGGAATTTTCTAAAGTGGCTTATTGTATTCTCCATCAAAAAGCAGTATGGAACAATTTTTATGATATTTTGAACATTGTTGGCTATTTGGAGCCCCCTGGTGGCCAAAGTTGGTACTAAAAATCCCCCGCGGAGGTCCCTTTTCCCATGTTGATCCACATTTATCCAAGTTGGTCAAAAAAACATTTCAGTACTAAACCAACAATGGAACTTCAAAATATGACTCATATGTTAAACCAGAAATATCAACGATTTATGCCACAACATGTAGTGCAGTGACGGTTTTGGTGGGATTTCCATCTGCAATGGCCCCAGTAGTTGCAAAGATCTTTCAGCAGAGGAGCGGCCTTTAAAGGGTTAAGAACATGTGCTTGCAAAGAGCCATCCCGGGGTCGAACCTTAAATCACACATGATAATTTGGCGGCAGGCCATAGTCCTTAGTTTACGAGCAGCTCTCTGCAGCTTACAAGCAGAGTTGAGCTGCTCCTTAGTCCCGAGCAGCTCACCGTGAGAGGCAAGAGGCCTGCTGGGTGTCCCCAGCGGGTCGCCTATAGACTATAGCACATCTCTGACTCGTTGGTCAGACTAGAGAATGTATAGATTGTATACTACTAGACTCAAGTAACCAAGGTAATAGGCACGTACATACGATCGTCCATATACATGTAGTGGTATCCTCAATTCATCTATGCCCGGAATGGTGAGACCTTAACACCGGTGAGCCTGGAAGTCGGCTGGAAGTCCACCGTCTCACGTGTAGATAGGTATTTTCTTTTCAACATGTGACTTCTTACTCGCCGTCCCCTACATATAATACCAAGAGAACGAGTCCTTGCTCCAGCCCCAACCCTTGCTGTCGGGAGAACACGGATAAGTAACTGCTCTCAAACTCACCATTTGGCACACTTAGGAAATGGTCTCAAGGCGGGGACTCACCAACCGTTCAGAGACCGACCTTAGGGTTGGCTGAACTGGGAGGCGGGGTTGGGGTTGGACAGGAATGGGAGAGGCGTTTTGGGTTCTGTAGTTTTTCTAGAGCAGCTCCTCTTGCTCCCACCCATAGTGCAATGTATGTCATGGTTGGGAGCCATGCCGTAGACTTGCACTATAGTGCATGATGAGCTCGAGTTGGCCCTTCGTGTTCAATGCTAAACGTGATACACATATTACATTGGTGTTTTGGCAACGGTGACATCGGTTTGCTATGACCTCTATGGGCCGAAACAGGTAGGCATATATATTCGGGGGAGGGAGAATCAAGGACGGGACAAGGACGGGGTAGAATGGGCAAGGACATGGGGCGGTCTGAGCAGGGACAGATTGATGGGTAGGAGGGGTAGGAGGAGGGGTGAGGAGACAGAGACGGGTCAGGAGGCATAAGGCACACGGCAGGCGCCCCACAGACAGCAATCCGCGCCATGTGACCCTTGACCTCCGCCCGGAAGTAGTGCGACACAGGGGCATGGGTGGGTGGGCGGGAGGGTAAAACTGAAGGGATAGGTAAACGGGTTGTGTATATACTAGACCCAGAAAGTATACTAGACTGGCTCCAGTCATGGGTTCAAGTAAAACCTGGTTGGACTTCATAAAAGCGATAGGTCCTGTTTCATACACTATTCTCGGAACCCTGGCATTATGCAATATGAATAGAGCCATAACCATGTCTACTATAAAAGATGGTTCCATTTTGTTCTTGTTATGTATATATTACAGTACCTCCTCCACTTCTCATTTTTACAAGGACAGCCACGGGGTGTTTCCTAACAGACACGAACGGAAACAGTATTACGTGCTAGGCAATATGAAAACTATTGATAAACGAACAGTTTTTTGAGCTGGGCTTGTATTACAATCATGGTCTATGGGGGAAACTGGATATTTTTCTCAGTGGTCTCACTCACGTTTATCAAAAGTGTTTCACATTCAGTATGCTGCAGGGTGAGGGGGAGTGCTGCATATGTTGCCTTTCAGTGATACACTGTTAGAAGTAAATGTAGCTGAGCAGTAGAATTTAATGTAGTTTTACAGTATATATTATAATGTTAATTTATAGTATAAAGGGACGTATTTTTGGATTCACTATTTACAGTGTATATGGAAGTGCGACAGGGAGACGCATTCTGTGTTACTTTATATAATATGGTGGTCCCACTTGATGTTAGTAGATGTACAGCCGAAGGGTCAGGGTAAAAGAACAGTGCAGCTACCCACAAGGACACATAACTTTCATCCTGTCCATATCTCCACCTCTGCCAGTGTACACACTCCTGAATCTAACACCAGACACCTCCTCAAGTATCTGGAAATCATAACACTCAATCGTATATGGCATTATTTTGAGCCAACCATCCAAGTGAAAACACTTGTACTACATACCACTTATGCTGTACAGTGGATATTAACCTCCATAATCTAGGTGCAAACTACAGACACAGTACAGAGGATAACGAGATAAACCATCATCTGAAAATTGACCCTATTGACCCTTTCGTCCATGACCCCCGCCCACAAGACAGGGGGGACAAATAGTGTAACTCTAGCACCAAAGTGAACTCATTTCCAGTTATTAGTCCATGCGGGAAAGCAGGTTACGTCCATACCCTACCCATGTTGGGGGGGTCAGAGGTCAGGATGAGCTGCTCAGTGAGCTGCTCCCTGTATTAATCACCCGCATAGTTTTTACACCCCATCAGAAATCAACACTCACACAGATTGAGACTGGAGGTAGGGGGTGAGGTATACAGGTTTGTGTCTGTCAAGTCGGGGTTGGGTTCTGATACTTGATATGGGGTATTGTGTGGGACAATGAGGGTGGGGGCGTGCAGATTGACATGGGGAGGAGGGAGGGTGGTGTCACATATATAGAGATTCTGAACTATGACCATTCATAGTGTCATAGTTTATTCTTGTTGTGAATCTATGACGGGGCAATCTACCTTACATATACCAGTATTATTCAAATGTTCTCTTATATATTACTTAATAATCCCCAGGGACAAAAACAATAGCCAGTTTAAGGCTCACATTGAATGGACATAATATACTGTGAGGTAGGAATCCAATACATAATCATGCTTCTGAAATGCATGGAATCAGAACCACAATGAGACTAAACTATAGCAACTTTCTATGCATACCGGTATAGACGCATGGCGACCGCAATGATATAGCAGACCTATATAATGCAGTATATATAATATAGGCGTCTATTCAATACTGCCTAAATACCATCTATCACAGGCATCTATACTGGGGTAATGGCACCTATCAGCATGAACCTCCCCAACCAGTAGATCACTGGATGTACATGTGTACACACTTATGTACACACAGCCATGCCTCGCCTCTCCCAATCATATGTGATCAACTCGTGTAGAGCCTGTGAAAAATGAGCACAGAATTCTCTGCTCATTGCTGTGACCTCACCAACTTGTGGATGGCTATTAACATCCAGATATGGTCTTACTAACACCGCATGGAGGGTTTTATGGGGGTAAGTAGGTCACAGCTGGTTTATTATCTAGCCACATGCACATTTAGTATTGATCCCTGAAGCATTTCAGATGGTCCATAAAAGGCAATGTGAGAGCCTGGCCAATAGCCCGAGACCAAAACCCACTTCTTTATTGAATCTTTTCTATGGTCGGCCACCACTCTATTTAAAATGGTGACCTGCTGATCATGGTCAGTCTGAGTCACTGGGCTGTATTTCTATATCGTGCTCATAACGTCATCGACGTAGCCTATATTTTATAATGGTGGTTCATGTATGTTTTCCATCATCGCAGATTGATGACTAACGCTGATGACAAGAGTATCTGTAGATACAAAGTACAGTAAAACAATATAATATTACATTGTATGTCGCCGAATGAAGTAACTTTGTTGTATAGTGGACTTAGTCCAGAAGACCCATCCCCTATCTTTTCGGGAGTTATAATGATATTAAGATCCACCCTGAGTCGTGGCCCCGCCCCCCCCCCCCTTCCGCTTTTCTTCAAATTCTCGGGTCCGCCCCTAGCTCCTTCTTTCCTACATCCTAACGAGAAGAGTTCATCGTTAAGTGCAATATTATAGCAAATGCACCATTTCTCAATCAGAAATTAGATACAGATAGTATAAGGGCCTCAGGGTATACACTAGATAGTGGACTCGTGTCCAGCTGCAGAGGCTGACCTGGGTATGCGGGGTTGGCGGCAGGCGCGACGACCCGTGTTCGTGCCACAGGGTCGTCAGCAGGCGGCAAATCAATCAGACCTGGCCACACGATGAGCCATCCACATAGTCAGGGAATGGTCATATTTTTCAACAACAGGGAAGGGGGAACCAAAAGGAATTGGACACCTCTCAAGTGAACGGCCAAAAACATGTCACCCCTTTATAGTAAAAAAAATAGCCCGCGCTCTAAGGGGTCGGTCCACTCAATTTCGACCCACTTGCGTGAAAATCCACAGACCCCCTCCCCCCCCCCCCGGTTGTAAAAAAATGACCACCTCCTAAGGGTAGAGGGGGTTGGGGGGTTGGTGGAAGCGTCGATAGGAATGAGGTGGGCGTGGAGGAGGTGGCTATGGAGATCGCAGAAGGTCAAGCAACAACCCATGGGGCAGGGCTGATGCGGTCCCCAAGACAGGGATTTCTTATTTATAACTAGACACTGTGACCTAGGTACATGGTGACAGCCTTAATGGGTACCAGAGTAACAGGAAATGTCTCACTGTCAATACTGTAAATTCACAATGCCTTGGCTGCTGTCTACAATACCCAATAGTACATAGACACTGTATGGTCTACAATAGTACATAGACAATGTATGGTCTGCACTGAGGCTAGCGAGTCTGAACGCTTTAGCCTGAAAACGCCCTACATCGATTCTATATCTAGTTCCAGTTTGAGGTAAACTGATTTACCGGTAACAAACGTAGTTTTTTTTCCTCTCTTTTTTGTGTTGTATCCACCACCCTTTTGTATAATGCACTTTGCTTGCTGTGTGGATAATGACAAATGATTCTCTTCCCTTGTGAGTGCAGTCATTAATTCAACGGCATTCATTGTACAGGAGTTTGGTCGGAGGTAATTCTTAAATGGAATCAACGGCGCGGCGCAATCTATAGCCCCTACATTAGATCGATTGTATTTACTGTCAGGAATTAATATGTTTTATCTATAACGCTATGACAAGGTCCTGATACTTATAGACAAATTGATTTATAGCCGTGGGGTTCTTTCCTTTACAGCTCCCCTTAAAGATGATATACTGCGCGATCCCCTTAAGCAATGGACAGGAAAAATCCCGTCTGACGATGATTGACGCGAACCAGTATCCCCACAATATCCATCCTCATGTCTGGTGGGGGCTATTATATTCATAAAAAGGTGGAGGAATTTACAATTTTTTCCCTCTTTCATGTGTCATTTTTTTCACGATATATCAGTTTCCTCACACCTATGTCATAGTACCCCACCCACCCTAGGTTAGAACCTGCTGACAGACCCCATGTTTCCTTAGTAACTGAAGCACCCTCACAGAGATAGGCTTCCCCATAACATCACAACTTTTTCGTGTTGATGTTGGTGTTACATTGTGGTTGTTTTGGAAGGCATCTGGAAACACCCTGATAATACTCACATGGGGGTAACTTTTTGCTAAATAGCTATGTGGAGACATGACAACCTGAACATTGGGACCAATCTTGGAGTTATTGTAACCTATTCACTCAGCCATCCCCTCAGAAATTCCTCCAGGGTGGGTTAAAAAAGACAAGTCACTAGTGGAATAGTGAAGGAGTCATGTGTTTGGAGAGTTCACCAAGCCAACACTCACCCGCTGAGTCATGGTTACAAGCTCACTGATTCACTATACCAGTGTCCCAGAGGGGAATCTGCCTGGAATATGTCTAGATGCAGATAAGTCCCAGATGAATCTACATCATTTGGGCGAGGACTTGTTTAATCTGGCCTGCGCTGTGAGTGGGTAACAAAGGCCAAGTCTGGTCTCCGTTTCTGGCAGCACTACAAAAAGCTGCGATGTCTTTGGTGGGCGGTGATCGTTCCCAAACTAGCCCCAAGCATAGTATCATGACTATGCCGACACACGCCGTACATTTCTCCAGCTCCCAGTGTTTATTGCTCCAGTCGGCACCTTTTTGCTATCTACCTCACAAAAAATCCCAACCTCGCCGACGTGGTCGTCATAAAAGCCCCCCTTCTCAATGTGCCTACCCTCCCTGGTGGCCACTAACCATGCTCCTTCTGTATGTGTGTTTCCCTGACTCCCCCTGGAGGAAACTCCATCCACATGGAGCTCTCCTCCATCACCCTACCTGCCCTCCTCCTCCATCTAGCATGTCACCCCCAGCCCTCCCTACCTCAGCCGCAGGTCACGCGCCCCGTGGTAGGCGTCATCGGGGCACGGTGTGACCTTTCACCCCTAACCCCTGTCTGACCTGAGCCCCTGGAGTGGGGTTACCTGGCAGGTGGAGCAGGTCGCAGTAGGTATAGTGTGGTAGGAGTCTTTGTAGGTCAGTGTCTGGAGGCACTCCAAGTAGGACTGTAGCCTGAGTGTAGGACATGCAGTCTACCAGGGTAGAGCACTGAACGTGCACATCACCATGGGACATGATTGGTCTTTTCATAGTCTTTTCATAGTCTTTTCATAAGACATACATATACCATATCTATGGTCTCTTGGACCAGTCTGGACATCCTTCAGGCTGGTGTCCTGCTAAGATCATGTACAACGACTTCCTCTTGTCATTTCAAAATAGTTCACAGCATTATTGCTAGCAAGTGTTGCATTATGGCAGAAAACAACAGCATATGGTGTCATCGAAGATACCAGCATGAGCTGATTGCTGTCATGCAAACGTCTGCACCAGAGGAGATCACTGTGAAATACCGGTATATCGTCTTCCAATTCAGATACTGCACCAGCTTAAAATAACCTGAATAGATAATTATTGGCTGAATTGAAAAAGCACTATGCACCAACTTTATGAGACTATTGTGCTAAGACGCGTGCTGCAGCTGGTTTATTTCAATACTAAAAGGTACACCAGCACTGAGGCAAAACTGCACCTGGTGTCCAGATCAATGCAATAGCCATATTGAGATAGTAGGGCATTAGTAAGTGTGATAACCTGTTATTGATTCTTGTTTTCTTTTCTTCCCCCCCCCATATTTTTCTCTTATTATAAAAATAATATGAACTGATGTATATAAAGTCCTCCACATAGGGAAAGCAACATTATGGCACTCCTCAAAAGAGCTCCACCACACTAAAAAGCTGTGTATGTACATTTACCACTTGGCTTCGATCTGTTGGTGCAATGACATTAGCCTACAAGCTGAACATGTGTTTCCACTTTGGATATAGAGTATTGGTACAATATTGTTCTTTTTGCTTTTAATAGTTAACTTGAGACACAATTGAATTGTCGATGAAGTAAGCCCTCTCCATGTGGGAATTATCACGGTACTGTTAGTCAGCATGTATTTAAGTGACCAATGACATGGATCAACAATGTGTACTCTCCACATTTTACTGCACTGTTGAGACACTACATGTTATCGTTTACAAGAACATTGTGTTTTTAATATAAGATTTATTGGTTAATATGAGCTATTCGTATATCGTATGCCCGAACCGAATGTGGTGTTCTTGTTTCAAATTGAAGTCAAGTATGGTTCAGCATGAATATATCATTCTTGGTCTGTGCTGGAAAGTTTTGCTGAAAAATTGCAATTAACTGTCCATATATGACTCACAGGACTGGATAATTGTTATCTAGATATTTATTTTACTCCATTGTATTGGCTTAATTTAGATTATTTCTATATTATCATGTGCTCTAATTACTCTCTATAATATGATCTCAATGAAAATGGTGATTATCAATATGGTCCATTTGGCACGTGCCCACCACTTCCTGTATACAATAGAACACAAACATATTTCCCCCATACAAAAACAGCCACCAGTGCATGGGTGATGAATGCCGAGGATGGATACCATTAGTTGTGGTATAGCCTAGATACAGTGATACATGCCTACACGAGAGCACTGTTTACCCACCAGATCCAAGCCATTACCATAACAAAGATACACCGACAGGCGCCACAATAACAGAGATAATTGACTGGTGTCATATTCATATCAGCAATTACTTGATTTCCTGTCCAACACCTGTGCTATATAGGGGGTGGACATAATCGAATTTCCTGGGTAACTTACTGTATACACAGTGCTTGAGTAGGGGTGATGCAACTCATTAGCTAAGTACACATTTACATGAGAATCATATACCTTTCCTATAGCTGCCTTCAGTAATTGTATGTCATATATTTCCCTCTTCTGGTGTTTTGGAAATTGTAACTTTCTCGTGTGAGGGACTTGAGCAGCTGACTTGTGATGATTGTGATACTTACTTGATGCGTGTGCTATTTATTTAAACAAATACTGGGGTTTCCAGACTGACATTCCATAATCATGTATGTAAGTATAGAGTTCCAGGATACATGGCTGGTGCATGGCATCTACATGTACGGCTGAAACCAATCCATAACGCTGATTTCACACATTATACCAGTATATCATTCCTCCCCTTCTAACTTTGATGGACGCCACGTGGTTTGAGTTTATTACTTGTGCATGGCTTAGTTAAAGTTAAGTACCATTTAAGACCAGGACGTGTGTATAGCTATTTGGATCTGGGTTTTACTACCATCTGCATTTAACTCATGGTGTGGTTGATAATGAGGAGTTATGGTTTGGCTATGCTGTTGAAATCAGAAAGGAGTGTAGAGACCGTTAGGCTGTTAGGAGATAATATTTTACAGCCTGTAATATAGAAACTGACAGTAGACTCGCCTTCACAGCGTGCAATATGCGCCTGGTAATGCGCTGGGGACATGAAGCATTGAAAAGTGGAAGATAACAGCTCGGGTTATGTGGTATGCGACTGCAGATAACGGGTACCTGGCTGCAAACTGGCAGGGAGGTGCTGGAGGAGGTTATTAGCCCTAGGGCAGGCTATACCCCTACTGCCCCCCTCCCCTCCACTCCACAAACCACTCACCGCCATACCAACACCAACTCCCCCAATCTGTTGCCATGGCAACGCTTCTCTAGGTAGGTGGGCGGGGACGGCGGCAGGGGGCGGCTTGCCTCATCTGCAGGACTAATGGGGGACGTGGGACTGGGGAGACCTTGCACTCTGATCCTGTCTGCAGGATGTCCGGCTAAAGCAATGGCAGGATCCAAGTATATCATACACTGTATGATAATAGACCCACACTGGGAGAGAGCCACCACCTGAGTCCCCCCATACTGAACATGTGATAGTAGAGCGGACCATGTTATAATATTGATGGCCTGGCAGGCCGAGGGCTTGATAGCTGGGAGTTGCAGTCGAGGCTATACTAATAACAGAACGGGTTTCCAATTTCGTTCCATTACGCTGTCACACTGCTCGAAGCACTGCCAGACATGCAGACCATGGCTTTGGGCTCTGGCTGCTAGACTATACCTGTGCTGGATACCCGACACATTGTACTTGCTCCCAGACATAACCAGAAGGTGTGGCGGTGATCTTTTTTTTGCGGATGCTCTTTCATTGACAGTAATAGAATTGAACTTTACTGTCAGAATAAAAAGCTAGGACTGGGCAATATGACCAGCTGGGGATTCCTGTAAATCCGATCTGGCCGCAGACGCAGACTACTATGTTTTTCTTGAAATAGAGAGTTGGTGGTTGGCTAGAGATCTGCTGTCTGCTTCAAGAGTCAAAATTGCTTTGACACATTGGGTCTCTTGTCAGACCAACAGGTATGTTAAAAGTCTGAATCCACTGCTCCCCTTACATGTCAGTGATAAGACCACCACATGACAGCTTTGGTGAAACCCTGAATCTACCCCAGGGGATCTACTGCCCCTCTGACAGGGCACTGATAGGACATAGCCCTTTCTGACAGGACGTTGAGGGATGGGGGTCTCTCCAGGGCGTCAGGTGAATGCTATTCCTGGAGACTACACACCTGGTGAGCTAACGAGCGCCACGTGTGGTCTATCTCCCCATGCTGAGCAGGCTATGGAACTGGGGTATACATGTCGGGTATTGAGATAAGGCATAGTACTAAGGTTGGGCAAGGTGCTTTTGTATACAGTAATATATGCAGACCTTCTGGTGGGAGGCTACCTGCTATGTATAGGAGCTGATGTATGGTGTATTGGATGCGGGGTCAAACTCCTGACTTTGCAACAATTAAAAGTGAAAAAAATGTGAATAAAAAATATTTTTATTCTGATTGTTTCTCAATTGCAATAGAAAATATAGGCCTTTGGGAACATGCACATAAAATTTTGTGATATAGCTATGATTATTTCTCACTGCATCGTAGCCATGAAAATACCATGTAAAATCATGATTTTTCATAGCTTCAACAAAATCGGACATTTTTCATGTAAAAGGGCTGGTTGCTAAGCAACCATTCGAGATAGAGAAAAATGGATAGCCTCATTGGAATCCTTGACATCGATTTAGGGGGGGTAGGTACTCTTAGAATTATTATGAGATAAATATTAAAGACATTATGAGCTGCCATATGTCAAAATCATCTGAGCTAAATATGGCGCCATATAGCGCCATATGGCGTAACGGACGCGTAACGGACACGTAACGGACACCTTAACATGGTCGTTTTGTGACATTGACTTTAAACTATTGAAAAAAGGTGAAAAAATTCGAATATTCACATGCAAATGGTGTCTATTTATATCAGAAAAAAATTTCCAATCGTTCTGGACCATTTTCAATCATGTGTAGTGGTTCGGAATCTCAGAAAGAGAACAAGAACGTCAGTTTCCAAGTGCGAAGTAGAAAGCGTGGTTTATTCAACGTATCCCTATTACAATTGAATCTAGTCTTAACCCGAAGGGTAAGACGAAGCAGTCCTGGTTCAATCTAGCGATTGGGGTAGGGTAATGCGGGGAGTCAGCCGGGCCTGCACTGACTGGCGACTATACGAGGAGGGGAGGTTTATATACCCCCTTTGGATGTGAAATGAACATGGTCACGTGTCGGTTGGCTCCCGCCTGAAACGTGGTGCGCAGTACCCGAGAGAGGACAGTCGCCCCCTCTGGGATACCGCCCACACTAACGCCAGGCGGGAACAACCCGAACTTAATCCTCCTCGGTCACCTGGATATAAATGATTACCGTAGTAAACCCCTACACTACCCCCCCTAGACAACACTAGGTGTGGTAAAAACCTGAGTAGTAGACTCATAATAAAATAGTTTGACAACCAGAAGTAGTTTGTCTATACACTATACACAAAGGGTTTTACTACCATTAGTCATATGTAATATATGTTGAACAATATTAATGGAATTAAGGCATTACACTGTCATAGAAACCTTATGATATGACCTTTACGTTAAGTAGTACCCGAAGTAGTTACTAACAGATTGTAACTATCTTCTGATAGGAAATACATATATAGTCCTGATAAGGACCTTTACAAATATAATCGGCAAGTGTACCAATTCCGAAGAATTATTACCAGTCCTAAAAAGGACTCACAAGCCTAAAAAAATAATTACATAGGGATACATGATAACTTTTCCTCGCACCAGAATCAAATTTTCATCACCTCCGTTTTCCATAACAAAATATATATACAACTAGATATACATACTCTTATTTACACCCACCCGAAGTGGTTAACGTTTGAACACAGTCATGGTTTATACAGATCTTTGGTATTATCCTGAGTATCATAAACTATCGTAGTGTATCAGCACCATAAATATATATTAGTAACATGGACGAGAATGTACGTTTTTAATAAATAATCTGGAACTGCAGCGGTGTACTGCAGAACCTCACAAAAAGTGCTATGTTGACTTTATAAGAAGTCGGATACTGGGCTGATCTCCGGATCTGCTTCGGGACGAGTACGCGAGGTGCTCTCCTCTTCATCTTGGACGACTGAGTGAGTTGCTCTCCTCTTCATCTTGGACGACTGAGTGAGGTGCTCTCCTCTTCATCTTGGACGACTGAGTGAGGTGCTCTCCTCTTCGGGTCTACCAGCATATGGTAGACTCATGTAGGTGCGATGTATGTTAAAACGTTTACATATGTGGAAATATTATTAACACTTGGTATGGATATTATTACCTCAGAACCTAAAGGTTCTTTTTAATATGAAGGGATAGTCCCTTCATATTCACCTTCAGCTTCCGTAGCCGAAGAGTTCCTGAAACAACTACAGCTGTATTCAGTTATCCCGAAGGAGCTTCGTTTCAGCCTTCGGGTACCTCCTTCTTCTGGATGGCATCTTTCAGCTGATCCATGCTCCCATCCCAGTCCGAGAATTTCATCCCGAGGCAAATTTTAAATTTGGCCTTCATCTCCCGGATTTCTTCCTGGAGCTCCTTACACTCCTCTCGGACTGTAGCTTCCAGCACAGCGGCTTTGTCACGCTGTGCTTCCAAGAACCTGGTCTTGGTAACCACCTCATCGGCAGTGTCCTTCTGAAGGCTCTCCTTTTCCTTCCGGTGACACTTCCTCACCCCTTCTATGAAGTGTTGTACCACCCTCTTGTGGTAATCCTCAGCCATCACCCGCTGTTCCTTCTGGAAGTCATCCAGAATCTCCTGTCCTATCTGATTGGACAGCGGAGCATCCTTAGGAAAGTAGGATGCTATCGGCGTTACATTAAGAGTGGCCGCAGGCTTCTCCTTCTTGGATTTGACCTCCTGTGTTTTAACAGGAGGATCCATGGTTGGTTTCCCAACCTCAGTCGGCTTCCCTGGTGTTGGAGCCGGCTTCTGGGGTGGTATCGCCGGAGCTGGTACTGGACCTTTTGGTGGCGGAGGAGGAGGTCTCATAGCCTCCCCATCCGGCCCAGTGATCCGGTGAGCAGGCTTAAATGCCTTGTGTGATGGCGGCTGTTGTTGGTGCCGCGAAGCATCCCTACTGGCATACTTTAACACCTGCTGGTGTATTCCTGTAGGAGCGGATGGTTCCGTCCGTCCCGAAGCAGATGCAGGTCTGCTTGTCGGGCCTCCTCGGTAACCGGCGTCGGGTAGGACACCTCCCTGGGCAGACGAGGTGGACGCCACATGTCGCACCAAGTCGTACCAGGTCCGGGAGGGTTCCTCCCCAGGACTCCTGCGTCCCCGTCGGGCCAGTTCCCTATCAACCTCCCTCTGGCGAGAGAGTTCATTCTCACGCCTTCGGGTGTCCTGGGGGGTCTGGCCGAGCGTCTGGGACTCCTGTCCAGGCGCCAAGTCCATCTCCGGATAGTCAGTATGTCTATCCGCAGATGCCTCATAGCTACGACCACTATGAGAGGACTCCGTGTAATAACGGGAGTCAATCTCCTCAAGGCTGAGGGTCCCTCCTCTTCTTACGTGAGTAGCCGGGCTGGTGGACCGAGACCGTCCCCGATCACCTTTCGGCTGCTCCCCCCGACCCCGGTAGTAGTCCCTCGGGTCGGGTTCTCTCCCACCTCTCCCCCGGCCTCGATTGGCAGACCGACGGAACATCTCGGGTGGGTATTGGTCCGGATCCAAATCAAACTTCCGTGGACCCGGGACCTTCGCAAACCTAGCTACTGTGAGCTTTGATTTGCTTTCTGCCACCTCGCAGAAATACGCCTTAGAAGAATTAAGGCTCTTCGGATCCTTCTTCAGGACATCTCTGAACGCGTTTATTACGCGTTCATGCAGGGCCATCACCTTGGTTCTGGCCTCACCACCTCCAATATTATGGAGTATGGTCATGTGTTTTATCAATCGTCCATGCCTAGGATGCAGGTGACCCGAACAGGTAGTAGTGCCTGCCCCCTCCGGATCGCACTGGTACACCATATAGTGATGGGTGTGGTTTTCCACTAAGTGGCGTAGGTACCTCGCCTTAGTGGCGAAGGACACCTGTACTTCCAGAGATGACTGGCATTTCTGGAATGGACACTGAAGGTGGTCCCTGTCCCAATGTCGGACAGCCCAGCGGATCTTTGCCTTCTGATCCCTGGTATAATAGGTCTCTGGGAAGAAATCTATTTTCTTAAGCCAGTCCTCGTAGAACTCGCTCACGAGAGGATCCCTTTGGGTCGCTCTGCACCAATCCTCATCGTCGGATTGCCCATTTAAGTTGATTACGGGCGGGATGGAGAAACGCCCCGTTCCTTTTGCGCATTCCCCCCAGTAGGAGGGAATGAATCCCTGAAATCCACCTCTGGCGTTATTCCAGATGTGTTTTTCCAGGGCAGTACCCGACTCGCTCCCCGAGCTGGCGTCGGACTGATGTCCAGCAGCCACCTTCGGGTCGGGTGTCGGGTCGGTTTGGGTGACTGTGGTCACTGGGTCCTTCGTCTCGGAAGGAGATTTTGGAGCCGCAATGTCCATATCGTCCTCCCCTGTAGCAGACTTCCCTTGGGAAGTACTGCTCGTATCAGATTTATCCGATACTGACCCATCGGTCACAATCCGCTGGGCGTCTGGTACTCTCTTTAACCGGGCTGCCTCATTCCTCAAGGCTTGGCGACCCCGAGGCTGGACAAAAGGGGATTCACCTTTTGTAACTACCACAGTCCGGATATCCTGACCATGGGGACTGCTAGTGCGCGTTGCAGGGTCACCCCTTCGGATGTCCCTGCTGGCTTTAGCTGCAGCCTTCTCCTCTGCCTGAGTCAAACTCTTAGTCCGAGTCTTGACCATTTCCTCCACCGTCTCGATGATGGCCTCGTGACGGCTGAGGTCCTTCTCCGCCATGATTGTTTTCATGCGGTTATAGTCTATCTGATAGACCTCGTAGGATAAGTTGGACCGTATTAAGTCCCTATATCCTTCAACCGATCTCGGTTCCAACATCCCTACCGGGTTGTATCTGCGGTAGCAACCTACCGCGAGGGTAGTGGCGCCGAATGCCCCACACGAAGTGTCATCAGAGATGGGTGTCATCCGAGGCACACACATCCCGACGTCAGCCATCTCGGCGTCAAACAAGCCCTTCCGAAGTGCTTTACACACTCGGAGGCCTTGCTGTAGATTTTCCCAGGTGGCGAACCACTCTGGGGGCATGATGCGGAGAGCTCCCGCATCAATAAATTCCTGCAACATATCCACTATGTCGTTAGGGATAGGTCTCGCTAGGCCTATCTCCGTGGCGCACATCACGTCTGGATGGAGATTCATCTCCCTTCCATCGTAACAACTTTTATCAGTTGTCTTCACCAGGCTAGCTGGCTTCTCATCCTTCGGGTGGTTATCCGGGTCGATGTTCGGATTACCACACCTATCCCACGTATCCTTCAGATGTTGGGCCTCCTCCTGCTCTATTTTCAGAGCAAGAAGACGATCTTTTTCATGAAGATTCCTTCGTTCAGCCTCAGTGAGGGCTGATTCAGACGTGGATACATCCATGTCTTCCTCTCCGAGGAGCTGCTCCTCGGAGAGAGTAACAGGGCTGGCGGCACCAACCCTGTCTTCGTGGGGCAAATCGGCCATGTTGTGTGGCCGTTCCCCTCCGCCCAACTCGAGCTGCCGTGAGGCCATGCTGGGTTGGGCGCTCTTATTTATACTAAATAAGAGTCCTAACTATTACTACAGGTCTTTGTGGAGGACCTGTTCTCCTTTTGAAACGTATTCACCTACTTTTGACGCTTGAATTCGGTTCCTATTAGATCCTCCTCGTTGGCCAGCACGCGGTGCCGGCGAAGATTCGAAATCTAATGAACCAAAACGACCTCTTTGCGCAGAGGTCACGCGCATCCACGCGCGTCTCGGGCCCTCCGCGAGACTGCCCTAACTAGGTCACTCATTGACCCAGTTCTTTTCCCGCGCCCTCAGGGCGCCGGTGCTTTTTATTATAAACAGGTGCTTCGGGTAGTAGCCGAACCATTCGCAACCAACAGCTCTGCTGGAGTATTAGTGAGGTTTTTATGGGAAGCATGCCCGCAAACCCACCGGATTATCCGCTCACCACCCACTGGTACCCTGCTGGGGGGTTTACACGCTCCATACCCGGTCACTCGTGTATATTCCAACATTTAACAGATGACAACACAAAACAATTTCTCGGAAAAAGAGGAAATAAATTTATAATTTTTCCCGCCAGGAATTTCTTCCCTCCCTCTCCTAACATAGTACAGGACAACACACTCGTTGTGTACTAGCTTAGGTTACCGCAGCCCTTTCTATCAGGCGGGGACTGCGTCGGGTACCTCCCATGGGTATTTTCTTTGACCTAGCTCCCGAAGGCGCCTTTTCAGAGGCAGGGTTAGCCGTCCCCGTTCTCTTCCGCCTAGGTTTGCTTACAGCTAGCGAGACTTTTTCCTTCTTCTGCACCTTCGGATCACTGCCCCCCAACTTCCTAGGCCTTCCTCGGCCACGTTTCGGGGTTATTTGATCCATTCTCCTGTTCTTTACTTCTTGGAGTAATTCATCTACTCCTAACCCATACGTTTCTGTGGTCAGATCCCTCCCCTTCCAGGGACGGAGCCGAGCCACGTTGGATTTATAGATCCGCCCAATTAAGGATCTAATCATGACAGTACAGTCACTTACTACTCTAGTCACTACAAATGGACCATCCCAGTTGCTTGCTAACTTTAAATTGGATAGAGGTTCGTGTAGTCTTACTACTTGATCCCCTACCTTGAACCGACGGACTTTTAGCCCATGGTCATAACCAGTCTTCTGCCATTTCGCATTCTTTTGTAACTCTGTTCTAACAAGTTCGTATGCGAATTTGAACTGGTCTCTTAGTGATTCCACAAACATCACGTGACAGGGTGCGTCCGGATTCAACCCGACCACTCCAAAAACAAGATCGGCTGGCATGATCATGTCTTCCCCAAACACTAATAAGTTTGGGGTGCAATTGGTGCTTTTATGAACAGTGCTGTTGTATGCATGGCATACATATTCACATTGTTCATCCCAATCTGTCATACTCTCATTCACCAAGGGTTTCAGAACCTGAATCAGCGTTCTGTTGAACCTTTCCACCATCCCATCACTCTGGGGTCGGTAAGGATTGGTTCGGGTCTTACAGATGGCTAACCCATGGCACATTTCCTGCCATAGTACCGACTCAAATTCCCGGCCTTGGTCACTATGCATCATCAGAGGCACTCCTAGGTGTAATACCCAACCTTTCACAAAGGCCTTCGCACAGGTCGCTGCTTTGTGATCGGGTAAGGGGAACACCCGCGTATACTTAGTATAGTAGTCAGTGACTACCATCATACACGTGTTACCATCAGGGGTTGTTTTAAAACCACTGATGATGTCGATTGCTATTCTCGCAAACCTAACTCCGAACAGTTCCTGGGACAAGGGCATTTTACCCATCCCAGGGCCGGGTTTATTTTTACAGCAATCGGGACACGTGGCGATCCAACGTAATAAGTCCGTGCTCATTCCTGGCCAGTAGTATCTTCGGGACAGTCGTTCTAATGAACGTTTCTTCCCAAAGTGACCACTGGTCATATGACCGTGACAATAATACATTAAATCCCTCCTCATACCGGAGGGGATCACCACCTGTCTGATCCTTCTTCCCGAAGGATTGATCTTCCATCTATATAGAACACCTTCGGATACTTCAAGCTCTGTCCATTGGGCTAAAAATCTCCTCATCTCTCTATTTTCTAGCGAGATTTCAGGTCGAACAGGTTTGATCCCTTTAGGAATCAACCCGAGCAACCTCCCCACGTTCGGGTCCTTCTCCTGGAACCTTCTGATAGTCTCCATAGACCATTGGAGGATACCAGTTCCCCTGGATTCCAGTGGCAACCGGACTCCAGCTAGGACCGCCCCGTGGGCTCCACAATCATCACATTTCCCATTTCCACAACTCCTGATGGGTCGGCGGGATAGTGCATCAGCATTTACATGCTTCACACCGGGTCGGTGTTGGATCTGCTTCTGTTCCAACCCGAACTCTGATAAGTGTGCTAACCACCGACCCATCATGCCTTCAGCATCCTTAAAATTAAGTAACCACCTCAAGGAGGAATGGTCAGTCCTCAGCGTGAAATCTGAGCCCCACAAAAAATGTTTATATTTCTTTGTGTAAACAATCACTGCCAATAGTTCCCTCTTGGTGGTACAGTAATTCCTCTGTGACTTGTTCATGGTGTTGCTAGCAAAAGCAATGGGAACCTCCTTTCCGTCTTGGACCTGACTCAAAGCAGCTCCAATGCTCTCATTGCTGGCATCAGTATCCAGGATGAAATGACCGGCGGCTGTCGGATATTTCAACACTGGTGTTTCAACAAAGAGTCTTTTGATGAATTCAAAAGACTCGTCTTGCTCTTTTCCCCATGGAAAAACTTCCTTACGCCTACCAGGTGTCCAATGAGACAGTGACTGGATAGGATAGCTCACCTGGGCATAGCCTGGTAAGAAATCTCGATAATACGAGCAGAACCCGAGGAATGAACGGACATCCTTGGGACACCTGGGTTTTTCCCACTCCGTCACACTTCGGATCTTCTCCGGGTCTGCTTTCACCCCCTGTGTGGAAATGATTCTTCCCAGATAATTAATATCTTTCTTAAACAACTGACATTTCTTAGGTTTTAATTTCAACCCATTACTCATTATCCTCTGGAGGACTTCTTCCAGGTTGTCTAGACAACCTTGGAATGTTTTTCCGAAGATAATGACGTCATCTAGATAAACTAGACATTTCTTCCATAGTAGATCGCTCAGTAATGTCTCCATCATGGCCTCGAAGGTGGCTGGCGCATTGCACAACCCGAAGGGCATGACGTTGTACTGGAACAATCCTACATGGCTCGAGAAGGCCGTCTTCTCCATGTCGGCAGGCTTCATTCCGACCTGCCAGTACCCAGACTGTAAGTCTATGGTACAGTACCATTCATTCCCTCCTAGGGAGTCAATGGTTTCATCAATCCTCGGTAGAGGATATGAGTTCTTCTTTGTCATCCCATTCAGTTTCCTGTAGTCAATACAGAACCGTATGGTCCCATCTTTTTTTGTGACCATACAGACTGGGCTGCTCCAGGGGCTGGAACTGGGTACGATAACATGATCCTTAATCATCTTATTGATCTCAGTTTCTGCTACCTCCTTCTTCTTCAGAGGTAGCCTACGGTAAGGAATTTTAAAGGGGGAACTTTCCCCCACGTCAATTCCGTGTAGGACTTTATCAGTTCGTCCTAAGGGTTCTCCGGGGAACGCGAAGGCCCTTCGGCAACGTTTTAACATTACCCGAAGGTCCCTCTGCTCCTTCGGATCTAGTTCCGAAGCATCTAGAATTAGCTTTTCTAATTCCTCTTCGATTACGGCCGTATCTGGCGGCTCTTCGGATGGCAACCCCAGAAGGCTGCTGGTGACCGCCTCCGCGAGTACCACACTGCCTACTTTAGCGCCTTTCTGGAGATATACCATATGAACACCAGGATTGGAAATGGGGACAAGGGTCCATTGGGCATTTCCCACCAACGTATCAGCAGATTCCAACCCGAGGGATTGGAGATAAGCTACGTCGGGTTCCATGACCCCGGCCCTTCCTCTTAGTTCAGAGGAAGCGCTTATTAACACATCACATGTGGTTCCGGGTGGAAGTTTCACCGTCTGTGCGACACTTGCTACACTACTGATAACTCTCAGCACACATTGTGCTTTGATATTATAGGGACTCTGTATGGACAATTCACCTGTCTTCGGGTTCAACATCATCCCGAACAGGTCGGCAAAGTCCATCCCTATAATGCCATCATCCTCGATCTCAGCAATGGTTGGGGAAAATACAAACTCCTTCCCCACCACCGAGATACACAGGAAAGTACGTCCAAACGTCCGCAATCTGCTACCGTCGGCTGTGCACGCATTTACCCTCATTTTAAGGTCATCATTTGTGCCCAGCAGAAGAGTGTAGAACCTCCGAGAGATGATGGAGTGGCTGGCTCCAGTATCTATCAGAAATTCCCCGACTCTACCCTTCACAGAAGCGGCTAAATACCACCTTTTTCCTCCATTCAATGAAGGGTTACTAGTGAACTTCTGTAAGTCACTCTCAGTACCTAGATCTAATCCACGCCCTCTTATGTATTCCAGGCAAGGGTGATCTAGGGGGAGCCTGGTTCCACAAACCATTGCACTATACTCCTCCGCATCAGCACCGGGTTTCCCCGACTCACTTCCCGAATGTATGACTGGAATGCTGATGGCCCCGGCCCCAGGGTTCCCAAGCTGCGCCTGCTTGTCCCCCATATGTCCGGGCGTCACTACTGAGTGTGAACTTACTCCCATTCCGTCAGGAGTATCATGGCATATTTCCTTCGGGATCTCTGAGTCGCCTTCCTCAGGGATCCCCTTTAATTTTCCGAGTTCTTTCCGGAGAATCGCATCACAGGTTTCTCAGCTGTGCATGAGGAGGCGTAATGCCCCTTCTCCTGACATCTGTAACATGTTACAGTACTCAGTTCGGGTTTAACCCTCCTTTCCTCCTTCTTATCAAACATCGCCATCATACGCTGCATCATGGCTTCTACCAATCCGAGGGACTGGTCAGGCTCCGATTTCTTCGGAACATTGGGTTCTGGTGGACCCGAGGGAGGTTTGGAAGGGATTTTTGAATGGTCCCCTGGAGGTTTCTCTGGCTTTTTGCTAGAGGATGATTTGTCAAAAGGTTTCCGCCTTTTGTTATCACCGGACTTTTTGTCCCGGCGCTTCCCACTGAAGGCTACCGCCCCAATGGTCTCCTCTCCTTCGGTATCCTCACCCGAGGATCCCCCGCTGCTACTATAGTCAACTACCGCTGACGTTCGGGATTGGTTAGGCACCAATCCGGCAAGAAGAACTTTCTTCTTCTCATGACCATCTATGGCTAAAAATAGATCGGCTAGGGAGGAATCGCTTTTCCAAGCTTTTCTAGTTAGTTCCTGATGATCAGGGTCGCTCAGTCCGCTAATAAACCGGACAAAGAGAGTCTCGATGTAGTAATCGGCGTCTCTAGCCCATTCGGGTCTGGCCTGATGCAGAATCCGTTGAAGCTCTAGACCATATATCTTTGGGGACTCTTTTGGCTTCTGGGTTCTTCCCTTGAAGACCAACCAGTGATCCACGGTCACCAGGTTCCCAAAGATATATACAGCAGTACTTTCGAGCTGATCATATGTACCCGAAGGGCCATATGTACTTCTCCATTGGGAGACTGCTGACTTACCTGGCCCATCATTTAGCCAGATCACGAAGGCTCCTAACGAGTCTTCTTTAGACCACCCATTGTATTTGCAGTCATCCACAAATATTTGGTATTCATCCTTCCAGGGTCCTTTCCCTTTGTAGGATTTAGTGATCCGGGCGGTCCGTCGGGCACCCCTGGTGACCCCTTCTATCAGCTGATCCGATAGATTCCGGCTCCAGTCCATTATTTCAGTGGCATCCTGTCCCCGGCTATAGCTATCTAAGCCAAGGCTCTTGATACAAGGATCAGTATCATAAACCTGTCTCAATCCGGGAGCCATTGAGGTTCTTCGGGTCAATGGTCGGACTGGAGAGACTGGTTCGCACCCGGGAAACCGGGTAGGTCGAGGGCGAGAAGTGGTACCCGGATAAGGGGGAACACTCCCGGTGGTTGTTTGGTCATGGTTTTGGGGTCTAGGCCGACTTCCCTGACCATTTGTGGGTCTAACAGGACTATCAGTACGGGGGTACTGTCGGTTCTGATCCCTAGACCATCCAGCAGAAGGTCCTTCCACTGCTCTCCTGCCTTGGGTGGCATGCCCCCGGGTTTGATTTCCCGGAATTCTCCCTTCTCGGGTCTCTGCCTCCTGGTTATGATGAAAAATCAGGTCACCCCAATGATCATAACCATACCACCCCCCCTGTTGATCCTCATGGGTGGTGGTGTTCTTGCTCGTACCCGAAGGGGGTGGAACAGCTCCATACTGAGATGGACTATCCCCAGCGAAGGGGTTCAAGGTGTCATAACTATCGACTCCCGGCGCACTTCCCGCGGAATATGCCGTCGGATCGATGGTTACCGAAGGTCCCGTCGGAGCAGGGGGAGCAGATGTATAGTAGACATCTTTCTCTACCTGTCCTCCGGAAGGGTATCGGGTGGCGGGCTTTAGAACTCCTTGGAGTGGAGGGTTCTCCACTCCTTCCCCAGGGGTGAGGGTCACCTCTGGGTCAGGTACCTTCTGGTTACCTAGGTAGAGTTCCAACTCTACTCGTCTAGCTTCCAGTATAGATACCGCCTTCATGCCCTCTAGTTTCTTCTGATCTAACTCTTCGTTTGCTTCTAGGATAGCGGTTCTTACTGCCTCATTGTCTTCCACCTGCTGGTTGCGAGCGTCCTTGGCGGCGTGCCATTCCCTAGAGTATCTTTCTAGGTCCGCCTGATACTGTTGTTGACAGGCATAAGACTTCCGGTTAGCTTGACCTAACTCGGATAATCTTTTCTTTTCCGCTTTCAGGGTTTCCTGATTTTTCTCCATCTGGTCTTTCACCAGTTGGTTGTCACGGGTCAACTGATCCGTTCTCCACTCCATATCCTGATGGACCTGTCTACTCTCTAGGATGTACCTATTCCTTTCAGAGATCAACGAAACCAATTCGTCGTGCAGAGCATCGTACTGCTTGTCCATTTCTTCCTTGTTCCGGTACTCGTTGTCCCGGTCCAAGGTGTCGTCCTGATCAAGATCAGGTTGGGTCCCGACGATGGGACCTCCTTCGGGTACGACCCGAAGGGGTTGTGGCGGTATTTCTAATACCGTCGGGTCCAGAAAGGAGCCCTTCTGGTTCGCCCTTTTCTTTCCTCCGGGGAAGAAAACGGAGTCAGTCGTGTTGAACAAGGAACGCCCAGTGTTCAACATGATTTGGCCCTGAGTGGCAATGAAGTTCGGTGTGAACCCCCTTGCTTCCTCCGGTTCCATCTGGTCCACTCGGGTGGACTCCAGTTCTCCTTCTTCCAAAGTCGCTCCTGGATTTAAAGCTCCTTCGGTTTCACGCATGAAACTCTCGAAGCTGGTCGGAACAACTGGGTTGTTCCGCTCCGGGACGTTACCGTCCCCATACTCTCCTACTCCGGCCAGGTTCACCTGACTGCTACTTCGAAACTGATCCTGGTCACGGCACCAGTGTAGTGGTTCGGAATCTCAGAAAGAGAACAAGAACGTCAGTTTCCAAGTGCGAAGTAGAAAGCGTGGTTTATTCAACGTATCCCTATTACAATTGAATCTAGTCTTAACCCGAAGGGTAAGACGAAGCAGTCCTGGTTCAATCTAGCGATTGGGGTAGGGTAATGCGGGGAGTCAGCCGGGCCTGCACTGACTGGCGACTATACGAGGAGGGGAGGTTTATATACCCCCTTTGGATGTGAAATGAACATGGTCACGTGTCGGTTGGCTCCCGCCTGAAACGTGGTGCGCAGTACCCGAGAGAGGACAGTCGCCCCCTCTGGGATACCGCCCACACTAACGCCAGGCGGGAACAACCCGAACTTAATCCTCCTCGGTCACCTGGATATAAATGATTACCGTAGTAAACCCCTACACATGCATTATTATGTTGTATATTTTTAAGTATTAATACAAAAAATAAAATAACAGCTTTTTAATTTTTTTGAATTATAATGGATTTTTCTGTAAAACGTGGAAAAACTGAAAAAATACGACAAAAGTTCTAAAATGACATCCCTGAAAAGGGAAGATTACAAACTTTGTTCCAAGAAATGAATATGTATTATAACTTAGATAATTCTAATAAGATATTCCAGGTAAAAAAAATAATCCACTTTGTGACATCTGAGTATAGCTATTCTGTGGTATTGTCATGAGCCTGAGCCTGCGACCATGTACATAATTTATGTCGGTATTTTTCCTGATCCACTTTGCTCATATTTATTGGTCCTACCTATATAGTGTTCACGTAGTCTTCAAAGGAAGCAATACATTGTTTTCGGTCTGTTTTGTACTTTTTTAAGTTCTAATACATGTACAAAATGTACCAGCTGTATTGGTATGGGATAGGGCTTGAAGGAAATATATTGTGAAATATGACCTACTAATTGGAAATGATTGACAGTCGTTTGGTTATTGATGGAGTAATCTTATTGATGGGTTATAGAGTCAGAGTTGAAGTGACTCACTGTAATAGGTCCATAATTGGGCGAGTACTCCAGGTAATAGTAAAGGTATCCTGTAGTTTACTAGGTATATGGGTTGTATTTACCTACTACAGCTGGAGTGAATAGTGTGCCTTATAGGCTGATAGGTAAGGTTTAGTGTTAGCAGGTAGCTGACACAGCTGGGAGCTGGGGGTGGGGTGTGTGGGAATCCCAATCCGCCACTACAGCTGTACAACTAAAAGGGGTGAGATGTCATCTGTGAACCTCGATCCATCACTCTACCCTACCAGGAAGCACCCCACCAGTCCTCTACCTCTAATGTCAGCCATCCAAATGGCCGTCATTAGCCATGACACATGCCACCCTGGCTGCCCATCCCCTCATCATCTGGTAGTGGTGCATAATTAAGAGGGGTGTATTGTGTCTAACTACTACTGTAGGAAGCATGCAAGGTGAGTTGCTCTTCCAGGGAGAGTAGCTCGTCCTCCTGCACTGCCCCAGGCTGGCAGGGCGCGTGTTGCGTGCCGCGCTGCTATCAAACAGGCAGGCGCGGCGCCAGCCCGGCGCCCGTCGTGCTGTCTGCCTGCACTGCATCAGAACAACTTCACCAAGGGGCTGCGACTTCTCTCCACTAACTAGGGGGTTATACTCTATCCACTCTATACTGGCTACAACTGGGGCTTCTCTCCACCAACTAAGGGGTTATACTCTTTCCACTCTATACTGGTTACAAATGGGACTTCTGGCCAGTAACTAGGGGATTATACTCTATTCACTGTATACTAGCTACAAACTGGGACCTATATACACCTACCTCCACTAACTAGTGGTTTATACTCTATCCACTGCATTTCCACTCCCACTGATGATGTATACTGGCTACAGCTGGGACTTCTCTCCATTAACAATTTACCTGGGACTTCTCTGTGTGTGTTCTTTATTGTATACACTGAGTAAAACTAGGTCATTAGGATCAAACCTAGAAAGTTATACTGTGGTAATTTCATAGTTAAACACTGTGGCCATTCCATAGTAGAATGAAACTCTAGATTCCTGCACTAGGGCACACGGAGTTCATGTCACTGCTTCTACCTGGGTTCGTATTATGGCATATAAATGAAGTGTATTTTGTTTTAGTGGCACACACATACAATATCAAATACACAGACACGTGTATCATATAGTTTATTTGATTCATATAACTTCCTTCTGTGGATGTGCATTTTCCATCTGATGTGTGCTCTTTTCATTAGCATGTCATTGGAGACTGTACTACCATGATGACTGCATGTATAGATCAGCTGGGTAGATACCAGGTGGTCTGTCAGGCAAGAATGCATGTTTTGGCTATTGAGGTTGTGTCAAGGCCTTGATGGCGGTATCGATAGGTAACCCAGGACTTCCTTATCAACCCCAGGTGATCAATAGGGTGACTCGTGCGACCATAAATCAAACGTCACTGACATACCCTGTATTTCCCTAGTCCAACCCTGGCATGCCAACCATTACAGGAATGTAGTATCCCACGTTATCGTTGGTAGAATCACTATACCCACCAATCCCAAGGCAAAAGGCAAAGTACAACTGTAGACTAGACGTTATAAACTACCTCTGGTATCTACAATATTAGACCAATGCCTACAGCAGTGCAGCCCCATTGTCCTCCCTGGTGCAATTATGTCCTGGAGGACATTAAAAATGTACAGGAGGATTGGCAGCCAAGTGCTGCTAGCCTGTGGGTGGTGTGTCTACAGGGCCTGGAGGCAGCATGCTTCCTGCTCCTGTATTTACCATTACCGACTGACCGTGTGCCAAATCCATCAGTTGTTAGTCAACACTAGACCGGCAATGGACCTGCAAAGGGTGCTTTTTGCTCGCTCTGAACCTTTTCCAGTGCAAAAGGCGTGATTGCCTGTTGGGGGTGCAGGTAGGATGGAGTCAAATACAGAAATCATGTACTAGTAACGGTATGTGCAAAATAGCTAGTACTGTATCAAATTAGTTAATGACATTTTAGAATTTAGTATTAAGCGTTTAATGGTCTTCCAAAATCTTCAAAATGCTTGAGCTTTCTAGTGTCAAAAAGGTCGGTACAAAACATAACTTATATTATAGGTTTCTAATAATAGGACCGAAGTGGGTACAGCCATGCATCGCCAGTTACTACATGGTACTAAATTCTGCAACAGCGCAAATCGAAATGGTTATCCTTTCTCCCCAGAGAAGCAATGACTGGAATATGTGAACGTCTTGTAATATGATCCTAAATCAACAGGTATATGTGTTTCCATGATAGGCTATGTGCGTGACTAACCCCCATATAGGTCTGTATCTACCTGCTAGACATGCCAACAATATACAGAGCCAGAATGAGCTGCAGTACCTTCACAGATGAGATGGTAGATTCGTTCTGTATCAGTCAGCCTCCCTACTACTATTTTGGCCCCCTTCTACTTTGCCTGCACAAAAAGAGACATCACTAATGAGTTACGACGGTTTACTCTACATGTATTTTCTGACCTTTACATCAAATAAGAAATGTACAGAAAATTGAGTAAATAACTTGTAATTAATTGTCCTGTTACTAGTAGCATTTAGGTGGCGTCTTTAAAAATGTACTCGTAGTTGGAATTCCCCATTAACCCTACAATATATTGGTAAAACTGAGTGACCTCTCGAACATGTATCTATCCCTGCACCCTTCTGGCTTGACAAATTCCCCTTGCTCGGGTTGGGGTCAACCAAATAGATAGATGTGCCTGAGGAAGGCTGAATTATTATTAATGAGCCTGAGAGGCAAGAAGCCAAAGTAGGTCAGCCCAGGGCGAGCTGCTCTGCCTATCATGGAGGGCAAGGCAAGTGACCGTAATTATGTGGGCGCCATTTGGGGCTAAACACATCAGTGACCTATTGGTAGGGGTGGTCAATGTCCTGTCGTCCTGTGGATCATGTCGTGTGAACAGGGCCCACTGTGTGCGTGTACACAGAGGCAAATATCAGAGTCACCCAATGTCGCCAATACTACTCTCATACAAGGGTCAGGCACTGCTGGACTATGCCATGAGGATCCAGCATGGCCAGACTTTCAAGCAAGTTTGCCAAGGTCCAGCCTGTTATTGAATGTCCAGCCTAGCCTGACCCTCACTAGAATGGCCCTTGACCCATCTATTATAGTCCAGCAGTGCCTGACCCTTGTCTGAGAGTAGTATTGGCGACATTGGGTGACTCTGATATTTGCCTCTGTGTAGGTGGGTGGGTGGGGGGGGGGGGGGACTAGGGTGCAGCAGGGTGCAGCAGGACTAATGTCTCTTGAGCTGCTCGTGTAACAAGCAGAAATATGGATCAGGCTGGGAAAAAGCAACCATATTATCTGTTTTATATACTGTCCAAAGAGGTGTCACTATCAGGCGACATTTCATTGGTTATTACAGATTATTGTACATGTACATACCGGGTAGCTGTGCTGCTGAACTCACAGGATGTTTTATTCATCTAAAGGACAATCTAAAATATCCTTTTAATATGATCACTAGGTTTACCGTATTCGACGTAATAAGCGCACACCCCCTAATAAGCGCACACCCCCCGTTTTTGGCCAATTTTTATACTACAAATAACCAAAAATATTTCATTTTTTGACGCCAATTAAACTCTTAACTACTAAAGGCTGTCCATAATCATTTTTTAAGCGCACTGTGCGCTTATTACGTCGAATACGGTACCCCCCCTGCAACGCGTGCCTTCAAGAATTAGGGATGCACTTCAGTTCAAAGAACCAGTCTGAGGAATTCTGGTGAGGATGAGTGGTATGTCAACCTTCAGGGTAGTTTGTAGTTTTGGCATACTAATAGGTTTGACCACGCCTGGGTAGATGGACACATCTGTGGGTCATCTGTAACGACCTGTCAACCTTTCTCCATGCCTCGTCTACCGCTAACCACATGGACACCACACGTGCATGCACTGTCAAGGGCAAGTCAAGACACTCAGACTCAGAGAAACTGACACCTTCTCGGCCCAATACCCCTCCATTCCTGACAGGCCTTCCCTTTGATCATTCCATCCCTACCGTTACAGAACCATTTGAGACGTATTGATGTACACGTGTGTGGAATTGTAGAATCAAACTTTCTAACATCAATATACATTTGTAATATGAAAAGTGTAGGGCTATATTGCCGTAGCCTCTTCTAACAAAAGGCAATCAGGTCCTGACGGGCACTGGCCACTATGATGCCACGAAGACCTTCCCATCAGCATTTATTGCAAATCCAATAACTAGTGCCCCTGCTTTCATTTTGAACTGACTACTCATCCCCCTCAACGTCTTTTTTGTTTGGTTTATAGTATTCTAGTAAATGTGCAATATGTCTAACCTTTGTTCTGGACAAGGTTTAGTTCGGCCCACACCCTTCAGCAAGCAGGCGCCACAGCCCCAAGTCCTTGTGTATGCCTTCGGCCTCTGGTGGGTTGCATCGCTACCCTTTCTGTGACTGCAGATGGGTCAAAAGCGACCTGGCGACCTGGGCCGTTTTGGAGGCGACTTTCGACCTAAGGCAATAATATAAGCGACCTGGGGACTTTTGCACAAAGTTGACAATAGGCTAAAGAGTCCAAAAAAGTGACTTTCCGATCTAGGCACCTTAATTTCGGCGACTTTCCGACCTCAGGGGGGGACCCCTCTGCTTCCCCCTTTCTGTACACACTGGACACACACACGGCAGGCAGAGCATCACCCATGGGGCACCTGACTGGGCCCTGTCCTGCCCCGTCACTGAGCCCCTCCCCCTCCCCCTCCCTGCCACTGACCTGTGTGGCCTAGATGCTCCCTCTCGAGTCTATGGTCTCCCTGCTCTGCCCTGATGTAGCTTCACAGTGTGTGGAGTAACTGGCAGGGGCCAGTGTAGTTACTCCCAGCTTGGTGGTCAGCATACCTCTCATCTATCCCATACAGACTACACTGTGGGACCCATTGGAGACCTGCCTCACATGACCCATCTCAGTCCCCTCCCTCTCACCCTGGAGTAGCTATGAGCAGTGGGTCCTATGGTGCAGCTCACTGGGTCGTTCACCATACAGCCACCTGTGCAAGAGTGAGGTATAAAGGGAGAATCCAAAATGGCGCCCTCCATGCAGGTTTCGGCCGGCCACAGAACAGCCGTGCATTCATTGTAAGTGTCCCTAACCACCCCAGAACACAACCCATCCTCTCTCCCCCCCCCCCCCCCATGCCCATTTCCCCCACCCTCCGCCGCATGTGTGCTCTTGGTCTCACGGCGCGGAGAAAATGGACTATCAGTGGCCGGCGCATGGTGTTGTGGCCATGGTGGGGATCGAATGCTGGCCACAGTAATTTGTGTTGTGGGAGAAAAAGGCCCCGCAGTTATAGGGCGCGCGCTATCGGGGCCGGTAATGAGGGGAGGCGGCCGAGCACGGCCTGGTTTCAGCTCCTCCTGTGTCCATAGGCCCTACACCACAATGACCAGTGATCAAAGCCCTCAATGATGAGTGTACAACAGTCAGGTCTATAGAGTATGTGTACATCATAGACTGGAAGATGTAGCCACGTATATATGTACCCATGTGTATAGGGCATCTGTTTATTAGAGGCAGTGAAATACAGCACCCACTGTTATAGTACCCTGGAGATCCCTGCGGCAGCAGCCAGGCTGGGCCAGGGTATAGTCTGCTTAGGGCTCTTCCAAATGGGCTCAAATATCATTCTGCATATCTAACTTCTTGGTGAGAGTTAATGCACTGGCACTTGAATATAGTGCATATCTAACGTCTTTAATAGTGGTAATTGATACAATGGGGCTTTAGTATAGACTAGTGCATGCCCAACTTCTTAGTGAGATTTAATGCAAAGCGGCTTGCATATTGCATATCAGCGCACCAGATCTCGATACCTATAGTATACTGATATGACAGTACCAAAACCATGCTGCATAGTTAATCAGCACGGTTCTATATACTAGTATAATATAGTATATGATGTTATCTGCAGACCCTGGGTGTGGCACACTGAGGGTAGGTTCTGAGCTGCTGCTGTGGTGCTGTGGTATTCAACACAAGCTCCCCTGTCATAAATACAGCTGAGATGACCAGGCGTGCTGTCCCTCACCCCCAGGAGGAGGAATGCAGCAGCCTGTCACTGACTCACCAGCCTCCTGGAGGCTACCTGCAGCCTCCTCCATGCCAAGGTGAAGGGAGAATTAGAGCTAGGGAATGAGGCCCCCTGGAAGAAGCTAGTGTTATACATGCAGAAAAGCATGTGACACCAATATCATTAGTCTATATGGACTTCTTACCAATGATACATTCTATAGGCTGGGTAATTCTTTTGGAATCTGCCGTGTCCCTTTATACTTTTATCTCGAGGAACTAGAGCTAATGAGGCCCACTGGAAGGTGTGTTCCAAAAGCAGCATTGCACCTGCATCATATTAGTATATTGATTTCAGAAAGTTTCTTTTGTTTGATTTCTTTTGAAATTACCCTTACATTTTAATTTATATATTTTTGAATCAGAATTACAATGAACCAACTTATTTTGCATCATAACTGTTCTTTATACCTTTGGTGTTTTAAAAGAAGATTTTCATCCCGTAGCATTATTACTCATGGTATGAGTACACACATTTCAGATACTGAACAGATTGTATTAACACATATATCTATATTACACCTCACATGGCTAATATATAATGTATATGACATTTCCCTATGCGTAATACTGCGATTCACATTTACATCCCACATAATCAAACCCCATCCTCTACCCAACCCAAATGTATTAAATGTCATGGTAGATATTACCATACAATACCACACCCATAGATAGTTTTAACATTAGGAAACCTATACATTGGGAGCCTGGAGGTACGTACAGATGCGGGTGCATGTTTCATGGGCAGGTTCCAGTCATCTGTGACATTTTGCTCAGCTGTCAGGCCTATTACTGGATTCCACTCGGGGCATGTATACCCAAAGCTGACAGGCCCCCAAAATACCAGCATGTTAGGGTGGGGTCTGTGGTATAGGCTGTTCTACTCAATAAACCTGGGCCATAATTACCTCAATGAATCACTTAGACACCATGGGGATCATCAGATAGGAATGTCTCTCGAGTTTGGTGTATTTGTTATGTTCAAAACCTACCAGAAATGACGATTTTCCAATTTTCCAACACCGTAAACCCGTCCCAATGTAGGTCATCAACACTTACCCTGGAAGAAAGGGAAACATAATTGTTAATAAATTGATACAAATACATCTTATAAAAGATTCAGACATTGACAGCAAAAGGTGAAAGCAAATTGGATGATTATTTCATTATGAAAGATTTGACCTCCACTATTAACCTAGTTCATTACCACCCACGTCTTTGTTGTGCCCATATTCATAATGCCTTGGTGATTGTTTCCCTGTCCAAGCCTTCTGTGCCTCATCAGAACAATGGCTCGAACTGATGAGTCAGACAATAGCCTTTACCCCACCCAATCCTATTCTCATCAACCCTCCCCAGTCCAGACCAGTAATCCTTTCCCTCCAGCAGTGTCCCCAATCCTTATCCAAGTTGAGTGTGAGGGACACCAGCCCAGTGAACCCCACTGTGAGGGCAGTAGGGCCAGGACCCCAGGCCCTTCTCTGGTTACTACACTCACACTGCTAAGATTTCAGAAGGGCATATGTCCACAGGCACTTCCTACTTTAACCTGATCCGCATATTCTACCGAGTCTAATGTAGGCTGGATTAATACATTATACAATGTGTGTTGGTGAGTCAAGACAGGGGGTACTAAGTACATAGATAAACCCCCTAGGCCAGACAAGTAATCTTCCCCTCCCAGACCCCCCTCCCTGGCCAGCTCCAACCTGCCCTGGGGGTTTGGTGGGTGCGGACGGTGGCTCATTAGCCACATAAACAAACAGCCCCAAGGCCCACTTTATAGCCACACGCCGTTCAAGTACTCGACACTAGAAGTGGGTTCAACAAGTCAGCATCTCCATCCCTTCTGGACAAGACAAGAGCCAGCCTCCTCCATCCTCCTCCTGTACCTTCCTCCAGCAGGTATACCTTCCTCCAGCACCTGTCAGGCAGCAGGTCTGCTAATGGTACAAGACTGGAGTAGCATTAACATGAGACGTCTCTTGAGGATTTGGAAATGTTCACTCTTTTCTCAAAGCTTTAGTTTTTATCACACAATGGCTGATACCAGTGGATTGATCACCCGTATTTACCCGGTCGTTGATGATTCAGATTCCCTCCAGGTTGAGTGCTATAGATATTCCTTCACGAACTCAGGGTGGGAGCCTCTACCAGTCTCACCAGATGATTAGGGACTGACTATAGGAGCCTGGGGGCAGGAGCAGACAGTGTGACTGGCTGATGACCACAGCTTCAAGGTGGATTTAACACCAGAACATGACAGATGACCACCACTACAACATATGGTAAATGACCAGAGTAATGATGGGTGGCCGATAGCATATGGTAGTACAAAGTAGCCATAACCTCATGGTGGTCTGTTTGGAGGTCTGTATATGTAAGAACACGTGCTCAACTACCTCACACTCCATGACCTCATGACCTGGGCCAGCTGAAGACACAGCCTCACGAGTATTTCAGCACTGTATGGCCTTCTGAAAGTCAAAGTTTAACTCATTAAGGATTCTGGAAGGCATAGTGCCTCAAGGCTCCATGTCAATTTGTCGTCATGATGCACCAATGCAACACTTGTAAGTTACTCGCCAGCATTGTATCGATGCATCATGTCGGCCCCTAAAGCTGTTTCTCAACCTCATAGCACGCATGACCAGGAGCAAGATTATTAGGTCTTGCTATATTAGCTGGCAAATATTGTTACAGGTTAGGGTGACTTAATGTTTACAGATACTCATAATCATGATGCTAGGTTATCCAACAGCAATCAGACCTTTCCCAATGATTAATTACCCACCATAGGCATTGGCAATGATTAATGACCCAATTAACTAAGAGCCATCTGTAGCTAACATTACCATGCATAATCCTCAGTGTAGATCCCCACTGCTCATCCAAGTAGTATAAATGCCAAGTCACTGTTTGATGCTCTTTTAGCATAAATATGTGCTATAAAATATTCTTACATGTGGTGTTGACGGTAAACTGAGACCTGGACATCTGCCATGGCTTTGTCTATTGTGATCAAACTAATGCTCCACCCTACCCTTATGTTATTCATAGAATGAGATACACAGATAGACAATATCATACCCTTTGGTTTTGAACTGTACAAAAAGCAAAACTATATGTATATTTGCTAGTTATGCTCTTATATTGTACATGTACATCTAGTAATTTTCCAGGATATTCTGGCATTAGTAAGGTGCTCTAAGGACAAAGGTGGTATTCAGGTTTCACGAAGAAAGGAAATACTACAATGTATTTCCAGTGCAAGTGAGGCAGGTGGTGAGGCAGCATTATTGTGTAAGCAAAACCATGTCAATAAACACAACAATAGACCCCAACATCTATTTGAAGCATTGTGCTGTTGTTCCCTATCTAAGCGGTCAAAAACTCCAGGGTGTAGCCTTCCTAGCAGCTCTCCAAGCAGCTGTCCAGCGACTGGCCTGGAGAGGAGAAAAGAAGCCCCTACCAGTCAGTTGGGTATGTGACCACACCCCTATGGTATATGAATCTGTACACAGGAACACACCCTCACAGATAGCTTAAAAACCTTATTGCGTCTTCAGCGTTAACAATCCTATTATCAGCTACTTTTCAGTTATTTTCCTACCTGGGCAGCCACCCCCCACCTTGACCCAACTGGCAGCCACCCTATAACACTACCTCTCAGCTTCACCTCCATCATCTCTCATAGCCAACTTATCTGTACACCACACAGCAGTCCTCAACGATGACAACCCCTTCATCGCATACATCAACTCAAAGGAAGATTTGTTGGGAGAATCTCTTTGATAATATGTAGCCCTCAAATCATTGAATCGGCCACCCATCCGCTAGTCAATAGAAACCTTTGATTTTCTCCAACCCTGATATAACTTCACTCTCTCCAACCCTGATATTACTGCACCCTCACCTCCTTTGATACCCTACCTCTTGTTATACCTGTGTATTTCACCACCATCTAGATTTCACAAAACTGTTCACATGCAACTTGATCCCCTTGATTCACAGCAGAGGTTCTGCACACCTATATTATTGGGGGCCTAAACCTTCAATAAAAAAAGGGATGGGCCATCGATGGACATGCACATCCAGTCTTCAACCTGTGACCTTAAACTATCTCCCGTTCATTTGATATCAGACCAGCCCATATGTCTTCTACTAACCTCTCACCAACATCTTCACTCTTTGGAACCTACATATACTCGAGGGCACATCAGGCTACATTTATTTGGTTCTTTGTGTCATATATATACCCAGGTCCAAATCGTGACGAACTACGTAAACGTGTCTTACTCTCGTTGGACTTTGTCTATTTTCTCCAATACTTGACCAGCTGTTGACCTATATTCTTTTCTAACATATACATGAATTAATTCCGATCAAATCCTCCATCCATAAACACCTTGATGTAGCATCCCTTTACCTACGCAGGTCTCACAGTGCTCCCCTTTCACTCATCCATACCGTCAACACCTCCCACCGCGGGAAACAATACAAGCAGGCATTGTATTACCATATGACACCTAAAACGCCATGGCCCACTGATACCCAATGGTCTAGAAAAGCTCGCACACCGCAGGAAGATTTAGACATGTCTAGCCCTTCTACCACTACCAATACATACTCACATGGGAGACCTCACTGGACAGTTATTCTCAGGGGTGTGAAATGAAAAAAATGGTTTCCGCTGAAGATGCTGCTTGAAGTGACGACGGGACTCCAAACCCTTGCAATTTATATACTTTAACATTTCTAGGGGGTTTGGGGGCATGCCCCCCAAGAAAATTTTGAAAATGTAAGAGCAGAATGGTGAAATTTCATGTATTTTGGTGTTCTGGTTTGAAAATACTTCTAAGTCCCCCCCCCCCTACATAAAGGGAAATAAATTTCTCATTGGATCTGGACAAATCTCAGGAACTGTCCCTGTGAAGTTAAAAAACGCGGATTTCCGCGTTTCCGCGGACATTTCACACCCCTGATTCTTCATCAGTATTTTTTGTCTTTATATCCAGAGACGTGAACAAATCTAACATAAACAAGACGTCCGCCATTGGCGCCTAACAATGAAGGTCAAGTCAATGTCACCCAAGGTCAGCTCAGACCAGGCCAGGGTCAGTGCAAGGTCAAGTTTGTTTAGCCTGAGTCAGCTTGGTAGGTGTGGACCACCAGGTACTGGAGGTGGATGAGATTCAGGTCTGTGCTGGGCCATGGTGTCTGTCCCTCCTCCAGGTATATAACACTGCATATCGTCAGCATAGACCCCTTGCCAACAGTAGCACACTTAAGTCACTTTTTACTGATGTCTTTCCCCCTTTTTGTATTTTTGTTTATGTTAGGAGTGTTCTTGAGCTATATACAAGCACTTGACAAAGGCTCCTGAGGGCAGTAGTGCTCGACGATTCCAAGCCCCACTTCACTATAGAAGAATGCTGGTGTACATAGGTTTTATTTATTGACTATGGCTTGTGTAGAGAGGGCTAATCGTGTGGAACCCCTGAGAAATCCTCTGGTTAAATAGGGGCAAACTACCAGGGGAAAAACGGTATAGGTCCAGGACAGCCACTCTCTTTGTGCTCACTATTATATACATATGTATTGAATGAGCTGCAATATTATCATCAGAAATTTAGCATTTAAAACACCACCTGGAGAATTCCCTGAGCCGCACATATTCACTTCAAGGTATTATCATGTACAATCGATACCCAAGGCGATACCAGTGTACTCAATTTCTGATCAATTTCACATAGAAATATGAAACCTGTCAGATGTACCCCAGTGCAATACAGAACAGCTAGTCCTACTACTACTATAACCACAGTACCCACACACTGTATGGGAATCAATAACCATACACTCTACAAGTGTTTCCATTCCCCAGGGTAAAGTAGTCTGGATATCCATTGCTCAGTGGTCCAACACTGTCTAGAGAGGAATGTGAAAGAAAACCACCTCTCAGAAGTACCCCTTGCACCCTTCCTTTAAAAAAAACGGAATGTAAGAACTAACACGACTTTGGTTTTTAGTGAAGGCCTGTACTTTGACTACCAGTCTTATTTTTACATAAACCTCCTCCCAGTGTGATCCGCTGGTCGCGTGCTGGGCTGGCGATCCTTCATTTTGTAAGGCTCTTTATGAGTTACAACACGCTGCCTGTTACTACCGAAGCCCATATGCTAAAACCAACCTAGACTAACACACGTGCCCAAAATGAAGGTCAGTTTTCCCTCTTTTTTTTTTATTATTTATAAGTTTTACAGTTTTTTTTGTGCTGATACAGAATCGATAATATTTTATCTTGTCTGGCACCACATGCTACCACACTGCCGTGATGGGTGCATGATATTTAATATGAAACAGCAGTACGTTAAATACTATGAGCCAGTAATACCCCCTCCCTTCCCATTCCATTTAATAGTTGTTGTCTAGGCCCATGCATCACCAGCTAGAGTTGTAGAGTAGATCAGTCTGCGATAGGACGACCATGCAGGCAGAAATGGATCAATTTAAAAACAAGGAAGTTCATTATTTATAGCAGTGCGTGGTGCATTATTATTGAAACTGAAAGCTGTCTCTATTTAAAGATGGTTACGATTCCATATGCAAACACGAGTGTTTCTAATATAACTTATAATAACATCATGTTAGTCCAGGATCCGGTATACCTAATACTGCTTCAGAGTTGCTTATATAGAAAGTTAACAAAGAGAGTCGTGTTTTCAGTAGTAGCCTATTTCATTTTCGGAAAACACGACATAAGAACCGATTTATTTTGATCCCTCATTCATTTCGATTCGCCCCGTTGTTTCTGTTACATGTTCATGTAAATATTCGCCCTCTTTCATTTTCTCCTAGTGTAACTGTGCTTTAGTTTTCCGAATATGGTAGTGAGGCTAGTTGCGATTCACATGGCGGCTTCACAAATAGACGGGGATTTCCTTTTACTGAGGATATCACCATGTAGCAAAACACGAGTGCTGAGTCAGTGATACCCGAAACGACAAGAGATACCACAATCTTACTAACCGTCTCCCCAAACATGAAATATTAACATGTTGCTGGACTCGGCCTCTTCTTATCGCTAATTGTTCTATTGGGTGATGATTTTAGCCACTAAAGTTCACTTTAAAAGAATGATAGGCAGTTTATCCATTCCCAGAAACAAAAGAAGTATTGTAAATCTATACCTCTTTATCATTATAGGTTAACGGTATCAAATAAGGTACATAATGGCCTTTCCCCCGACTATTGTCCAATAAATCTTAATGTTTTCTGTGGTGATCTTTCTATTGTAGTATCTAATCCACTGATTATGGACATAGCATTCTGATGACGAACACTGTAGAAAATGCTTTTCTACTGTACACAAGATATATAAAAGTAGCAGGAGCTTGATAAAACCCGGTGAAGTTCCCTTCTCACACTAATGTTGAACCCAATGAGGAGCACATGGTGCCCTGGTACTCTTGTCATTCTCATGGTGGGTGGTGAAGGGTGCTGAGTGGAAGGAGCCTAGTTTTGCTTAAGACTACTTAGTTTACTTCAAAGGGTCACTTCAAAGGGCCACAAATGAAATACATAATGTTGAGACATATATCTATGTTTCTATACAAATGTATGTAGATAAAATAACGGTCGTTACAAATTTCCTTGTTACACTATACAAAAACCATTGACTTTAATACTGACTGCAAGCAAGTCTATGGCAGAGAGTTATAGGATAGGTACAGGATGGGAGAGATGCAGGCTCTGAGAGGTGCAGGTTGCAAGGAGAGCTGTGGGAACGTGCTGAGTCCTGTCGCCACATCCCCTACCACCCACCCCTCCCTAGGGTGCTGAATGGCAGGCTCTTTGGTGCACCGATACTATATCTATTGTTAAAGCAGATCTGCATCTGCTGTGTAGACGCATTAAATACTCAGATGTAAACTACTTAACTATGCCAAAGGCATATTGGGAATGTAAATCTATTGTTGATAAAAAGAGCTATGTACAGAGCTGGGTGCTTTAAAATGTGCCTGTTGAATAAGTCAATGGTCTGAACCATTGATAATATATGGTTCTCTTAACAAGCAATGTGTCGTCCCACGTGTCTTCAATCACATCATTTAACCCTATTCTGAGTTCCTTTCCATCTTACAATGTCCTCCTACAACTACATAATTTAGAGCTAAACCCAACTACACATGGGCTGTATAATTCTCCTGCCACTAGAACGTGAGACCAGATATAACTCAAAAGATGAATGCCAGATGCAAATTTCAAATCTAGGGCACCAGTTGTAACGGTCGTATTACGGTGCCCAACGTAGTATTTTTCTTATTAGCCTGGTGCCTAGGTGCCTAGTACGTGTACCACAACTACAAATCAAGATAGAACCTCTCTTTTTTCCAGAGGTGAACTTCTCCTCAGGCTTTCCACACACCGCCCTAGATGAAAGAATCCAATACTGACCCTACCCATATTACATACATTGTATATTACAGACCAGGGCTAAACATGGGATGTGGCTCCCATAGGTCTCTCCATGTCTACTGATAGTATGACAAACCGATGATGGTGGCATGGAGGGGCGTCCGAAGTTATATGATTTATTAAATGTCACCGTGGAAGCTATATCCTTCCTTCAGGTTTTCCATTAGAGGAGACCCCTCTCGGATCCATCCATATCTCCATTATGATTATGGCATCCCATCAGAGAGGCCAACCCTAACCACTGAAGCAGTACCTAGCCGGGGGTTTACCTCGCCTGTATACCACCGGGATAGTAGCACCACCCCCAGGCTGGTATGGTTATTTCTGAGGAGGCCACCTCCTAACTACAGATTGGTGTATGACCGTAAAGGATGTGTCCTGACGTCCAGGCCGTGCCGTGCCTGCAGTACCCGCGGCATTATAGGCGCGGCCTGGCCAACACGCTGATTATAGGCAAGCACTACATCAGGCAGTTTAGTCTACCACCACCAACTAGCCCAATCCCTCTCTCCGCTGACCACTCCAGCCAGCCCCAGCCCTATCTTCCCACAAGTACGCCCCGCGGCCGCCCCCTGGGCTCATCTTGTCCGGGATGACCTTGCCCATTGCCGGCTGACCGCGCGCTTCAGGTCGATGGCACTGCCTGATCGCCTCTCCACCCTCTAACCCCCACCCTGTGCACCCCCCCCCCCCTCATCCCCCTCCAGCACCCTCCACACATGTTCTTCGTTACCAGACCCAATGGGCAGATGGGTTTTCGTATCTCTTGTTATTTGGTTTTTCTTCCATTTCTCTGTTTTTAGTGCCCAGGTACTTTACTGGGACCAGGCAGGGCTGGCTGCATGGCGGCCGGAAGTGGGCACGCCCGTCACAATCACTCTCCACTCTCCCAGCATAATACAGTCAGAGACAGAAACCATCAAAGGCACAACCTAATACCGCTGCCTGGAGAGTGAGCTGTCTCTCACCCATAATCTGACAAGTTGACGATAGGGCCTGGAGACAGATGTCTTCATGCTGCTTTTGCTGCACATGTCTGGACTTTTCTTGTGTTTTATACCTGAGAGACTGGAGCAGAACCCCACATGCTGACAGACACTGGCACCCGGCTCACTGCAAGTGTCTGCCTGTTGGCTGGGGCTACACCTACAGTCTTCTTTGCTGTATTATAGTGTTGGGTGGGGTGGGGGGGGGGGGGGCAGATCCAGGATTCTGAAAAGGGCTATCGTTAAAAAAATCTCGTTCGTTTTCAACATTAAAACAACACAAATGGTGGCCCCTAAATCCGCGCCTTGTGTTCCTCAGACCATTGGTAATTCAATGGTAATAGTACAGGGGCGTGTAGGCCTCTACCATCATTAGCTGATAAGACCGTGACAAGTAGAAAACCTCTGCCCTAGTTATAAATCCGACAACACTATTTTAAAGTTTCCCGACCGTCTGTCCACTCGAAGGCTAATCTCAACAGGTTTTCCGTATCAGAGAACAAGAGGACTGTTGTAAGTCTGGGCAGAAAAAGCTACAGACCCAACACATGTATGAGCAGAAGCCACCTCTCTACACGCACAGTGAGCAGCTCACGGTGTGTCTGCACTGGACTTGCTTAAGTCTCTGGTCCCATCTGTCTGGTGTCTTGTTTTCCATATTAGAAGACAGGGATGAAAGTGACTAATCTATTATTTCATATTAAGGCCCCTGAGTAAAGGCCCCGGTATAGTTGGGTACAAGTCGTTGCGACATTAAAAAACACACTTGAAATCAGGGAAAAACTTGAAAACTGTCATCCCTGAAAAGACCCCTGTCTTGTAGTGCTACATGCATATAAATCAGAAAGGTAAGGCTTAGGTGTTTTTTCTCTGAACATACCCCGCCTTTACTAGGTGCTGCGGTTATCTGACTAGCCTCTGATCAACGCGTCATTCAGTATTGATACATCTGTCAGCGTCAGTTAGTATTGCCTAATGAGGGGCTCTACCACGTCTAAGTCTGCGCCTTGAGCAGCTCAGTACGAGCAGTGAGCGTGTTATCTGGACGCTCTTCTCCCTGACGTGAGGCGCTAGATAAGAGCCTCAGTGCCAACACTGCCTGCCCCAGCTCGCTGACATATAGGGGTTTATCAGAAGCGTATGGCCACAGCTGAAGCGGTAGTTGAATACAGGGACTAAAATAAAGCTGCTATCTTCATCAGTCCCCCTGCATACAAGCACTTACCTCCAGCTAGTCATGCCAGTCATGAGAGGGATATATATTATTAGTCTGTAGAAACCAACAGTTCAAGGGGACAAAATGGCGGCGCCCATGAGGCCAACTTTTGTATAGGAGCAGGGCGTTGTTCGCCTTCTGCTCCACTGGCGGCGACCCGTGTAGCGGCGACCGAGCAGCTCACGGCAAGAGCTGCTCCCCGAGCTGCTCCCAGCAGGCCGCATAGCTCGGGGGTGAGTCATCGCCCCCCGGCCCCGCCCAGCACAACGGCCACTTGTCTCTGACAGCCCGTCTAGAATACATCTCTGAGTGCTTGGTGTACCCCATCCTGTCAAGCATTGTCACTAAATGACAGTGGTGTCACTTTGAGAGCAGTTGTTACCAATTGGTTCGATTTATTGTTGGTAGAAGATTTTATCTCTTATTTGATACCGAGGACGCAAATCGATGCATATGACTGTGTCCCGTTGAGGCAGTGCTCCATCCAATGTATCGTTAAATACTGTACATGCATGTAACACATTGCTTTCATTCCCCCTCCCCCTATTATGTAGGCCTAGCCAAGGGCTGACAGTCTGAGTTTACTGCAGGCGTACACGACGCTGGTAGGCAAAAAAAACAGGGGGCAGGGTATAGGGCATTAGCGAGATGATCAGTGGGCAGCGCCATTTCCACTGGTCCTAGGTCTATTCCCAGTACTCACAGAAACCAGCTTAGCCAAATCTCGTGGCCGAGATTAGGGTACAAACTGGGTGCAGGTATTGTGAATAGGTCATACCTGGACACTCCTTATGTCACCTGTGTCCAGTATAGTGTAGTGGTTAGCACTGTGGACTCATGATGCAGAGTACCTGAGTTCAAATCTCTTCCAGGCAATGCCTGGTAATCAAATTCATAAGTAAAGCAATTTTGGAAACAGAATACATTATTCACAATACTAAAGAAAATTTAGAAATATGTATTTAAAGGACATAGTGTTATTTGGCCTGGTAGGGATTTGAACTTGGGCTCCCAGCATTATGAGTCCACAGTGCTAACCACTACACTATACTGGACACAGGTGACATTAGGAGTGTCCAGGTACAACCTATTCACAATACCTGCACCCTGCCTGTACCCTAATCTCGGCCACGAGATTTGGCTGAGCTGGTCCTTGCAGAGCAAAGGGTTATGATTGTTACCAGTGGTCCAAAAGGTGGAGCCACTGTATCTCGCTAATGCGGAATATGGAGCAGCTCATGGAGTACTAGTAACTCCATCAGGGGGTGAGCGGAAGCATCACGTAGTCACCGCCTCCTACACATCATCATAACAAGGGCAGCGTCTCAAGACGCCGCAGGGCCACAGGTCAACCGTGACGTCATTCAGGTCATGGACCTGTAAGGTCACAGAGCTGTAAGGTCAGCAGGCATCAAAGAGATCTAAGAGCAGCTAATAGTGTATCTATGAAAATAGATAAATAAACAAGTAGAAGAGAAAATAGACGACGCAAAGGACACAGTTATTTTGGGACATGAATCCGTGGGACAGGTATCAATATTATATGCACTATCAATCATGTATTTATTTATTTATTTATTCACCAATGCATTTCGGCAACACACCGTACAACTGCCAAACTTGTTGGCATGGGGCATCTTCTAGTTCACGCTGTATATAAATGGAGAAACAATGAGCCTTTAACCAGAGTGGCAGTCAGCAATGCTAAGCCATGACTAAGGAGGCAATTTCCATTCATCCGGTGTGGTTTGCCGCAGCCTCCCGCAAAAACAGTATATGGCGCTCCATAATGGATGAACAACACAGCAGGAAGTAGCATGGGGACAAGACTCAGATGGTAAAAACTAAAGGAGGACCGTTCTGAGTGGAAGAACAGCTGAAGGAGGGGGAAAGAGACGCTGAGCGGAGGAACAGCTGAAGGGAAGAGGGGAGACGCTGAGTGGAGGAACAGGCGAAGCGAAGAGGGGAGACGCTGAGTGGAGGAACAGGCGAAGGGAAGAGGGGAGACGCTGAGTGGAGGAACAGGCGAAGGGAAGAGGGGAGACGCTGGGTGGAGGAACAGGTGAAGGGAAGAGGGGACACGCTGAGTGGAGGAACAGGCGAAGGGAAGAGGGGAGACGCTGGGTGGAGGAACAGGTGAAGGGAAGAGGGGACACGCTGAGTGGAGGAACAGGTGAAGGGAAGAGGGGAGACGCTGGGTGGAGGAACAGGTGAAGGGAAGAGGGGAGACGCTGAGTGGAGGAACAGGCGAAGGGAAGAGGGGAGACGCTGAGTGGAGGAACAGGCGAAGGGAAAATGGGATGCGCTGCGTGGCGCATCCGTGGATAAATTGGGAAGAGGTGACACCCTGAGTGAACAAGTGGAGGAAGAGCTGAAGCCAGTGGAGGGAACAGACTGAACGTTAAAGAGGAGAGCTGAGGAACAGCCTCGTGCGTGAAAGGGCTGGTAGTAAATAGCAGTCAGAGATGAAAGGGCAATTTAACATTGCCAATGGGAGAACTGTGAACTGAGGATCAACCGGGGGATCAGCCAAAGGGGAAGGTTTAGAGCAGCTCGTGAGCAGCTCACATAAGATACCTGAGCCGGTGTCCTCACCAATGGGCGTTAACTAGGGCATTGGGGTAACCTTTCACCCGCCCTGTGTTAGCTGAGATCTGAAGCCAGCTACCCCACATCCCCTTCCTACACTACCCCAATGCAATCCTACAGTGGGCGTCTGGCATTGTGCCCAGGCCGGCACCGCCCAGTCCCAGTGACGGACAGCTAGCCTGCCGTCAATACCAGCAGTACTGTACGGGCGCTGGGCGTGATTGGTAAGAGATTTACCCCATACAATACAGGGGTTCATTTCGTATGCAGGGGTACCTTAGGGATTTTCTCAATCTCAGCTCTGAGCTTCCAATCACCCATATAGCCTTATAGGCATAACCTGTGTGTTCCCAGGAGTTCTTGCAACCCCAACACCTTTAGGCAAGTGAATATAGCATAGTGTCACCACTGCATATTTCCATGAGTCATCGTTTCTGGATATTATGACTATGAGGCCATTTCTCGATCTGGTCCATTTTTGCTGAATCCAGAATCACTCATTCCCTGCGCTGTGCGTATATGTTGGTGTCTATTAAGCTTCTCTCCTCAGCCTTTTAATATATTGTCTGGATTTTAGTAGTTAGTGTCACCAGCCCGTCACACAGACAGACACCAATCTGTGCCACATCATGACCCAGTATACTCACACCGTGATGCACCTTCCTCCTGTACCACGGCAGATCAATGTTAATGCTATTATGTCCACCCCGACCATAGCCCTGCCTGGTTTAGGCTCTAGACCCGGCTAAATGAATGCTTCCTTGTTTTATGTGTACCCTGTGTATTTATGGCCATTGACCATGCATGGCACCAGGCTCTTCACTATACTCTCTCACATGCAAGTAGGGAACAATGTTCACTCCCATACTAGTCTCACTATAAAGTGCCTCCAGTAGTATCAGAGTCTATCAGAACCTCAAGGCTACAGGCACTGGAGGGAGGTATAAAACGGGACACTGCACACAATGGTTCGTGTCTGGAGCAGCCTTTGGTTCCCTCCAGGGTGCCATTACAGGTTCTGACTTTTCATTCCAGCTGGGAGTGTTATTGGGGCTTCCATTAATAACCCACATGAAGCTTCTTTAAGGAGCAATTACCATTTCACGAATAAGGCCAGTTATTTCTTCCACAGACCCGTCGTCATGTGAATGCTTATTAATTAACATCGTGAATTGCTTTTAACGCCTCAAGTGGAACAAATCGAAATTGAAAAAGTAAATTGGTCTGTGCCATTAATGGTCTTAGTGGTTCATATGTGGATTATCATTAGACTAATTCCAGCCTGGGCATTATCTGTGGGCTGTTATATTGATTTGATGATATTTGATTAATTCTGTGGGAATAAACTCATGTGTTAAACTTGTTGCGACATTGAACGCGTACGGTGTATAGTAAATGCCTCCGGGCGTTATTTTAGCGTAGAAATTGGTGTTTAGAAAACAACCCATGTTCCAGTAACAAGAGTCAAGTCTTTTTTTTCTTCTTTAAAAAAAATATTAACTGACTGGAGCAAGGCAAGTGCAAAGGGGGTTAAATCCACCTGGACCCATTAATACAATACCACCCAAAACCAAAGAGGCGTATGCTAATCCAATGGGAAAATGTATCCCGTTTACCCCTGAAATCACATCCTGCGCCACTAATTCAAAAAGGGAGCAACGATAGCGACGTAAAGGGATCTAAATCCCAAGGGACAACAAGCCTCTGGGCACCCCACGCCGTCACTAAATCCTGAGATCATTTTATAGGTGTTTGGGGGATTGCTGTCACTGGCAGTGCGACTGGGCAAAGATAATATGGCACAATCCCTTAACGGTCACGGCAAAGTGAATGCAAACAGCATATTTCACTGGTCATTCAAGGAGGATTATCCTAAAACACTGGACACACATCTAATGGATATAACAATAGCTTTATCACTGTAGCTGGTGATAGTATTACTCATTCTCTAATGGATATTAAACGCACGTCGTCTGCTGATGGAATTTAGCTATTTGAGACGGATTTCCCTAGGGGTTGATAAATGTACGCGCTGTTGCACAGTCATGTATCTAAGGTCAGATCAAAATGGCGTTATATTTCAAGTTATGTCCTCGGTGTTACACTGTCCCTGACAATCGTATTACATAGAGAGCCGCCGCTTTGGGACATTCCGTGCAGTCTCACATTTCAATTGTTCTAGGGAGTGGTTCTGTATTTGATGCGAGACGGAAATAAAGAGCCCTTTGAGTTTAAAATCATCTAAGCCTTTCTTTTGATCTGATAGGTGTGAAATGTAAACGGCACTTTAATAGTCCCTGCAGTGCCTGAGCAGTTGCTTTTTCCGATATTCTATAGCCTAGTATAAGGGCCTACTGTATGATCATGTATTACATGTATTTTTTAAAATACACCTGGCTTGAATACACCTCAAGCCAGGTAATAGAACACCAGCATAAGAATGACAGTAACATATGTTCCGGGGGGCTATTGCAGCTTTCCCCTATTAAACATATGTATTCTTCACCTACAACTAACATACAAAAATAGTTCACTGTGTTTCCATTTCAAAGTGGAGCATCTCTGCGCTATTTAACCTGACGAGCTACTCTATCAACAGCACCTGGGACGTGAGCAGCTCAAACGTGAGAGAACCAGGTCATAATGACATAGAAAGATATAACAAGTAGGTCACAGTGACCGAGTTTAAAAATAGCATTAGTAGCATTCTATAGATCCCTGTGTGCTCTCTATGTACACAGGTTGTTGACCTTTGACCCTTTGTGGGTTGTGTTCTGTGGTTACAGAGAGGGGATCGGGCTACCCAGGATCGTGTGGAATCCTAATAGTAGTAACCCTTTATGGGCCACATGATGCATTAATGCACGGTGACCTTTGTCGTCATGATGGACGAGTCCAGCCCCGGTGAGTAACTCTCATGGGCTGCACTCATACATCTATAGGGTTGATACTCTGGGGTTGATACACACCCAAAGGATCGACATGATGCATGAATGCAGCCCTGGCGAGTAGACTCACCAGCGCTAAATCATGCATCATGACGACCAAGTTTAGGACACTTTAAACCACTACGCTGCCCATAAAGGACTAAGAGGTGCTGAACGTCAAATGATGGCATTCTCATCCAGCACGACTCTTCAATGGGGCCTCACTACAAAACCACCAGCCATCTGGAGGTGATAACCACACACAACGCAGAGGTTTTGGAGTTCATCCAAACGCAATATACTAAAACGATAATGCACGAGTACCTGGAAAACCCCCATGCCTATTACCACAGAGTAAATAAAGACTTCTGAATAACTAGTCACAAGAAAAGAGGAGATGCTTCCTTCTCGATTTTTCCAATGTGTTGGCAGCATTTGTCACTCGGGGGATACCCGTGGCTTTTTTACTCCCTATCCCCCCTGGGTGTTGCTGCAATACAACTACCTGATAACGTGGACTGGCAGGATGTCCCTGTTTTTAGCCACGCTATCAGGTTTTTGAGCTGATGACTTATCTCTGATGTGAGTCAGGTAAATGTGAGGTATGTTGGTAAGATATAGCATTTGGGGTGGGTTGAAGGGCGTGAGGTGTCGCAATCAGGAAAGATGCGTGGTGTATGTGAGGTTATTAATTACATATTACGTTCTGATATACGAGGGTATAGTAGTATTAGGTAAGGTATGAGGTCTTACAATGTAGAAGGGGTAAGGCCTATAAATAATTATATTTCATTTTATCATTTTCTTTCTTTTTGTGAGAGCAAAACTAATCTGAGGTTCTGTGAGGCCAACCTGGTTATAAATATGAGGTGTGAGCGGATGGAATGGGGTTGAGTGTGCCCCACTCCAGGTGCTATGAGGTGCTAGTGAGGGCTAGTGAGGGGCAAATTATGGGTGTGGCTGGAAACAAGCTACCTGAGCTATGCCAACTGGGGAATGTTAGGAAAGGGTATATGGGTTCTATGCTACCCACACCAACTGGAGGAAGGTTGAAGTGTGGTAAGTGTGGCAATGTTCTGGTAATAGCCACAAAGGTCAGAGGCCCAACAAAGAGACAAACATTGTGACTTGTATGAGCCATGAGTTGCGGGGTAACTTATAGACTACAAGCTAAAAAGGGGAGGCAAGACTAAGAGTTATACGTAAGCTCTATTAGAAGACTAACCTGTGAGTTATTTGTGGGGTATAAGGTGTTGTGTAGAGGTAGGAGGGTGGTGGAGATGGATGAAGGTGATGAGTGATGAGATGTGTAAACTGTGAAGTCACCCAACCTGACGCACACACCTGACGCACGTTTCATACCTCACTAACCTTTACTCTGTAACTTATACATTGTACATTACATCCACAGTCAAGCCCTCCTTATAATACTAGTATTTGCGCACACACAAAAAATGGGGTAAATTATCCTCCCGCATCCCATATGTAATAATGTACCCCTTCTCCCCTCGTTCCGCCCTCCCACACACACTCCCCTGTCCTCACACAGAGTGGGACTGGCGGTTGTGTGACCCTCCGTGACACTGCGTGACCCCTCGGTGGGCTGGGCAGGGCTCACCTCTTCCTACCACCAAATCAGTTGTGACAGGCACTTTGGGTTCCCAGTCTGGGACCACAGAGGGGCACAATAGTGCAATACACTGCTACCGCAGTTCCCTGTCACATGGGGCAAAATAGACATGATAGATCTGTGGTGTGGGTGAATATCGCCTTATATATACGTGTTATACTACATGTACTACAGAGTATATTATAGCGTTCAACTTATACACGTGTGTTAGAGTTGTATCACTGCCATCATGTTACTTCTAGTGCAATTTAGTTGCACTTCAGATTTAGTATAAAATGCAATTCCATGTATGTATGTAAGTATGGTAGAAATCCAGATCGCTTTTCCCTGCATCAGTGCTATGTGAAATGTAGCATTTTGGGGATAGTTATTTAAAAAAACAACTTATAAAAGTCTTCACATCGCAAGCAAACCCTATGCATTCTTAGGTCTAGACAGACTGACATATTATAAATTGCACCAGGGCGCAGAGCTCTACTGCCCGGGTCTACTGCACCCCCAGCTCACCCTGTTTTTGCTCCATGTTCAGCCTCCAAACCACATCCCATCCATCTCCTAGTCCTAACACACAAACTTACCCCCCTCCCGACCCGCCCACACTCGTCCACCCGACACCCGCCGACCACATGTGTATGGAGGCCGGGGCCGCAGGGAGGACGAGCCGGGACCGTCCCATCCATACCCCTCTGTCTTTGTGTAGTTGAGGTTGGGTGCTGTAACCTATAATATACCAAATACCCACCCCCATCCTGTATAGGGACACCAATTAATAAAATACCCTACACCTACCTGTGCACGCCTTCTCCTGAGTATAGCCTGGAGTTATAATCCTAAGGGCAGTGTTCAGTATGTGAGGATATATACTCCCGCCGCTGACTGCTCGATGCACTGTGGTAATAGTACTCGTCGTAGTGCCCTACACACACGGTCCACTCCGCTCGGCGTTTTGCCGCTGTCTGAGCCCCTCACTGGTCTCTGAGCAGCTCTGGGTGGGAGCGGCTCACTGTGTGTGGGGGGGGGGGGAGGGGGGGTGCGGGGGTATGGGGCTGTAGGGCAGAGGGCCCACAGGGCTGGTAGGGTATTGTGGTATGGGGGAGGGTAGACTAGCTATAGTCCCTGTCAGAGTTGCCTCATTCACTATGTTGAGTTGTATACGTGTGCATGTCCCAGAGCTTGCAACTTTCACATTTTATAAAAAAAAGTATAGTTATACTTGAAGACATTATTAAATAAGATTATTACAACCAGTATTGCATAATCAGACTTCGACAGATTAATGTAGGCCTAGGCCTGTACGGGGATGGTTTTTTTTTGGCATTGGGTATTCCCCATAAAACAAGGCAGCTGAACTAGCCAAAGGGGAGTCAGTCTGGACTTTGCCCTCTAGTGCAACTGCACTAAGATCAATGTAACAAAATACTGTAGCAGTATTAACCGAATACTGTAATTCACATGAATAGATATCGCAGTCATCCAAAACTTAAGCTTGTCCTGCACCTCTTGAAACTGATGAACTTTATGAAATAATTAGGTAAAATGAAAAAGATTTAAAAAAATGTCCAATACTGCCACTCTTGAAGTCAGAGGCGATTCACAAAAAAACATTGAGAAAATAATCAATTACATCAAAAAACGCATGGCCTAGAGGGAGTCGTTAGTCCCTTTTTCGTGTTCTTTTTTGCCTCAGAAATTCTTTCTATCGCCTAATTTGATATGGCCTCCAGCATTGTAATTTGTCATATAATTTATAATTTTGATTGATGGGGATCTATTGTATTAGAAATGGTTGGACGAAGACTAGAGGATCGTTAAGCCTGGCCATATCAAGTTCTTCTGTTTCTAATTACTGTGATCCTTGGTACATTGTAGCTATCCCCATCGCATATTAAAGGCTGGAAACTGTTAACAACGCTATTCGACTAACGATACGCCAACCTGTAATTGATTATACCCCCTCCCTCCACCGACAGGAAACCAATATAATAACCCGGTAATTGATACATATATTGGCGAACATACAACAATGCAGCGTTGAGCAAAAATAGTACATGTTCAGACTGGTGGAGGCATTTTTTAATTGTATTAGGATACTGATTCTCCACAAATATGCGGAGGTCCGCAAATTTGCGGAGGTCCGTAAATACACTCTCCATAATGGAGGTCCGCAAATATATATGGAAATCATATTTTAGTACTTAAGCATACAAATACAGTGCTCCATATATATTTGCGGACCTCCGCAAATTTATGGAGGCAAATTTACGGACCTCCGCAAATTTGTGGAGAAACAGGACCCAGATGGGGCACTAAATGGAGGACCCTGCATATGTATAATGTAAACTACACCATTTGGAATTAATTGATACAATTCCGGCTATATAGAAAGCGAAACTTTTTACTAATCGATTTTTGTTTAAATTTGTTGGAAATGGGATTCCATCCACTTTATTCTTATGATGGAAGAACGTGTTTGTTTTATTTGGATTAAAAGCGAAAATAAAAACACGCCCACTCCGTGAATTATCTTGGCATCGGGTATTCCCCATACCGTCCGTGATGACCATGAGATAACTATAGGCTGACATGGCTTAAACATAAATGTGCAGACTAACTGTGTTGTTTGTTCGGACTTTGTGAACTATTTTCTGCTCTGATGATCCCTATAGTGTGCCAACAATTGGATTACCTCCATCTGATTTATTGGATCAATAAGGATTTATTGGATTGATAAATTGTGTTATGTTGGTTTGACCTTTGATTAAAACGCATTGCCTTAAAGTTCAAAGTGCACGGTAAGTGGAAGCATAACTTAATTTTGCTCGTTATTTGTTATGTGTGGCATCTTCCATTCATGCTGATGCATGCACTGATCACAACAAAGAACATACCAGATATCAATATGTGATCAAGGACCATGAGCAAGAATTGAATAAATATTTGAATATTTCTACACAGCTGTGGGTTCTGGTAAAGAGACAAAAACTCAAGTGTTGGCAAAATTCCAAATGAACTGAGTGCTCTTCCCCATTACAGAATCAAAACCTGTGCTTTAATTTGTCATTTTATTGTTATACAAATGAGGTTTGTCACAAAGCATTCAGGTGGTGAACAATAGTGTGAACAAACAGGTAATATTTCATCATTTGTGCCTTGTTTATGTACCATTAGGTCCGGCATTGTGGACTTCCTCTTGGGTAATAAAATGTTGAAATGCCGCAACCTTTAATGGGATTCATAAGAAGTGGCCTGTGAGTGTCCAAGTATTTTACAGAGGAAACCATTGACCTATAACCCAGCAAGAGAACAACAGGTTTAGTGTGCGAATCCTCATTAAATATTTAATATGAAATTCTTCATATCAACAATAGATGGTTGTTTATGGGGACACTGCTTTCTAATTGTCATAGACACAATGAATCAGAATTAACAGCCTTCAGCATGGATGAGCTGTGACGCCTACCGACTCTCAACATGGGCTGCTCGATCTCCTCTTTATTACACTCAATCGTCTATGCTCCCAATGTAGGAGAAAACCAAGAAAGTATTTTAAAGGATTACGAGGCCATGCAGCAGTGGTGCGGTTGAGAGTGAGAGAGAGTGTGAATGAACATCAACATCTTAATCACTAATTTAGTTCAATAGTATGATTACTAATTAATGAATTAGTTGAATTAGTATTGTACTGTTTTCTTTCACAAGGTCATATGATGTCATTACAGTATATGAATAATACGATCGTATTCCATACTATATGCTGACCTATTTAACCATCAGATACACTTCCTCAATCCCCTTTATTGTGCAATATCAATTATGATAATTATTGATAAAAAAAGAAGATCCTGCCATCAGAGAGTTAGACAAGGGACTATGAGCCTGGCCAGACCCACGGGCGGCAGGGTGGCGTGTGTGTGGCACGGCACATGTAACAATGGCAGATTCTCATACCATGCCCATGCTGGTCTAGTAGTAGCAGGCAGACTTTATGCTTGTAGGCATTGTGCTTGTATGGAGGGGGTTGCATGATAGGCCACTGTTAAACGCAGCATGCTGTGCCGCGTGGCCTGCCTAACCATGCACGTGTGACCTACAGTTAGACTGACATCCCTCCAGAACAGACCCCCACTTGTTAGCATACAGGCCCTGATCCAGGATCAATCACACCATTGGCAGCAAAACCCTCCTGGGCTGCAGCTGACCTGGGTAGGGGTTCTGTGTATGTACAAATCACAGACCCCCTCCTGGAGGAGCTGTTCACGAGTTGCTCGTGTAAACACAGCCTGACTTGGAGGTGCTCTCTGTGTTGGTGTAAACATGACTTGTGGTCCCTGAATCTGTCAACAGGTGATCCCCCCACAGAAGACCAACAGTCCAACACTAACCTACCACCCCCACCCCTTCTCCAACCACCCCCACCACCACTGAACATTCTGGGGCCAATATACTTGTAGGCTATTATATATACAAGGCCCTAGTATAAGACACACATCCCCTTTTACTCTGGAAACGGCCACCCCCTCAGTGTCATCCCTGCCATTCTTGCCGTGACCCCTCCTTCCTAACCAAACTCACCGCCCACCCCGTTTGGGACCCGGTTTGGGAAGAAAGGGAGAAAGTACATAAACAAATGTTGCTCTTCTCTCTTTTTCTTTAAAAAGAAAAGAAAGTAATATATACGCGTGTAGTGCCCATGTAGGGCCCACTATATACGATTCGTAGGATATTAAAATTGCTTTGGGTGAGTCTTTTACTTGATTCCATTGCTTTCCTTGTGTGTGTGCATAATCTATGACTGACTACTGAGTATGCCAACTTAGGCATCTACACTGCTCAGCCTCAGGCTGTCAAGTGTAGATCATGCATACAATGATTGGAAGGATAGAACCTCCTCAGTCCAAAGTGCCTACAAGAGGCGAGTCATCGGCCAGGTATGTGTGTGGTTTATATAGGAGAGGCAGACAATGACGACAATGGTATACATATATCGGGAGTCCGGGCCCTCTCCATACTACAGTAAAACATGTGGCGAGACTGTGACTACAAGCACCCCACAGGTGAGGTAGGGCCAGACGCTCCCTCCCCCGGGTGTCTCTACATTCCCCACCCCCAACACGCCGCCAGTTGCCATGGCAACCTAGGGTCAGCAGGGCTGTCAGGGAGAGAGAGATGAGGAGCGGATGGGCGTTCCCCTCCCGCTACCCACCACCAGTGTCTAGGTGTAGGTTGGTGTTTAGGTGAGGCCAGAGGTGGCAACAGGACCCGCCTGCCATGCTACCTAGGCTGTCCCCCTCCCCCCTGGCCTACTGGAGGACATTCTTACAGGTAACCTACCACCACGCCTGGAGGCCTTACACCTCTCTACCTTCTCTCTACTACTAGCCTACCAAGGCAGGTCATGCTCCTGGTCATGCAAAGCATGTGCCCTGATAGATAAGCTGTACATTAGGGAACGTTCGCACATGACGTCACGTCAACATATGACGTCACTCTTTGTTGAGGTTTACTTCAGGGCCCCCAGGACTCCCCCCCCCCCCCCGCTGGATCTGTTGAACAACCATATTTGTCTTCAAGATTAAGTCATTTATAAGTCGTCATGATGCAGTCCTCCATCACTGCTTTTAAACGCCCGTGATAAAAGATGTAGCACCACTCATGCCATTCATCATACACACATCCCAAAAGTCATTACCTCTACACCCAATCCAGTACGGGTAACATTAGCCCCACATTTACACGGCCGCACCAGCCTTTCCCATTTCCCGCCTGGCTACACAGATCGGCCACTAACACATTTAAAGATTCGCCTTTGATTAGGCCCTGCTACATCAAGCCTCTGGATCCTGTCAGTTGCCAGTTGGTTAATTGCATTTAGCTGAGGCCTGGCTGCAGCCCACTGCCCCCGACGTGCTCTTCTGGCGCCGCCGCCTCGCCCGCAGATGGCGCCACTAATGCCACCTGCCGCGTCCCAGCGTCCATGCAGCGTCCCAGAATCAAGACCTGGTACCCGGCGTTTATTTGCACAGTCATGTCTATTTAGTCATTTTACAAACAAAGTCAATCCGAACCAAAACATATTAGATTCCCATCTTCTTTATAAAAGGCTCCGCTTATAGTTTTTCAGTATGGGGAGGGCAGGGTGGGGGTATTAGAGGGCAGATGTCAGAAGCAGGTTTGCTCTACAGTTGACCCGACCGGGACTCCTGTCATCTGCTGGTCCCGGCAGTTTACAGACTGGTACAGTACACACACCTGCCGGGAACAGCAGCGTCGTCATGGTGACGCTTTGACGCCCGCTGCATATTTTATCCCAAAGAGGAACTTAGACGGGACCACCATGCAGAATAGCACCTCAATAAACGGTACCCTACCACCTCCCCTACCAGCCAGATACCATTGTGCCTCCGACGCCGCCATATTTCCTGCTGTTGTTATTATTTCATACTAAACATCTAATATATAATTTATCTAGATCATAGATGTCATTACTTGATCAGAATACTTCTGAAATGGTTGACTAAAATGACATTTCAATGTGAGACAGTTTAAAACATATAATGTGGTTTTATCACATGTAGATAACAATTAAGGAATATTGGTATTCCAATGAGCTATTGTTTAATTACCTGTATTTGTTCAATCAGTCAACATTAATCAGTGCAATGGGCCTAACTGGTTATTTGTCTCTGGTACAAAATGGAACTCAGTCAGAAGCCAGCAATGGGCTGCACACTTGGATGGAAGCCATATAGGAGCCGTCTCTTTTATAGCTTCCCTTTGCCCCATCCGATTACCACAAATGATGAAAGAGAAACTGACTAACTGTTGAAGGAAATTGTCTCAGGGACTGACGGCTGACAACCATCCCATCTGCATGATGTCCAAAGTTTTGAATTTCAAGATCTGATATTGAGTGTTCATTGTATCATGACACATGCAGTTTTGAAAGCCTGGGTAGAAACCATCATGATTCTGTATAGGCTTATATGAGCGATGGTGTGAAGGTCTGGGGAATACTGCAACCCCCCAGTCATACATCACTGCCAGTATTAGCCCTGCTTTAGTCACAGCCTCAATGTATAAATCTAGGTAGGTGTCCATAAAGAATCTATACAAAATCCTAGACAAATCCTTAGCAGACGACAATTCACTTGCCTCGGCCAACGTCGGCGATATAGTCAGCGGTCCTGACATTTATACATGCTGCTCAGAGTCTGGGGCCGATCCGACCTGCGCTATCTAAAGAGCCCATACATCACCATGCCCTTTCCGCTACCTTCTTCCTTCCCTTTTCCATCTTATCTATTCTAGATTTTGCTCTTTTAGCTGTTCCGATTTTCCTGATTTCCTTTATTTTCTGCAACAGTTCACATAAAGTGATTGATCTCGGAAGGTAACCCTTGGCCAGTCAAGGGTTGAAGTCCACTGGCCACCCCCAAAGCTCCCTCTGCCACCCTCATTCTTTTTTATATATCGACCAGGAGATTGACTAGATTGGCCATTGAGGGTTAATAGTGGCTTGCTGCTAGCAGTCTCATCACGTCCGACTGGGCTGTGCTGGGTAGGCTCTACACAGCATACACATTGAAGGTGTGGAAGAAGAAAGAAGAAGGACCAGACGGTGAACATCCCCAACATGCACTAGCACTGGTTCTGGCTGTGTCATGGGGTTGACTCATCCTGAGTTCACCATTGAGCGCCACCCAGGCGCCATCCCTTCCGTCCCCGCCCAGTGCCAACTGACCACTGGCAGTAAGTAACACTCTCCATTTAGTTACTTTCTCTGCCCACGGGTCATTTTAATATCTCTGCCCAAACACCCATCCGGGCACCCATTGGCATTTGGTGCCTCAGAGACTGTTTGCTTATGGACTATTGCGGATTGTATCTCGGGCAGAAACCCTTTCTGAAATTATAACGCTATTTTCGCGACTAATTCAACTAAAAAGCGGGTTTCCAATTATATGTACTGGGGCTTTGTTATAATACTTGCCTAAAATGCTAAATACATGTAGTGATAAACGACATCAATGAGTTCAGATGGTATTTCTGAATCTAATAAAAGAGGTGCCATCAGGCGGACTCTCGGGGGTTCTTTTGGCCAAAAAGTATTGGGGGTTTATCAAGAGTGAACGACTCTTTCTGTCCGGTCCGTGGAGAAAAGGTACGGCACGGCTTGTAGTTACCAGTATACCCGTACAGGTGGCTCCAGAGGGGTCAAAAGCGACCTGGCGACCTGGGCCGTTTTGGAGGCGACTTTCGACCTAATGCAATAATAAAAGTGACCTGGCGACTTTTAAATAAAATTGACAGTACTAAAGGGGGCCTAAAAAAGCGACTTTGTGACATGGACCCCTTAATTTCGGCGACTTTCCGACCTCACGGGGGGACCCCTCTGCACCCCCGTACAGGTGTAGACAGTGTTTGCGGCAAAACACTGGCTCTACGGGGAAACGCTGACCATGGGTAAGACCGGAAGTAGACCTAGTGGACGCCGTTTGGAGCGCCACCATCACGTCCATGACGTCACCTCTATGGTGCAGGGTACTAAGTGGGATGGGCTGTGTGAGGTCATACGTCACCCATGGTGACCTTTGTAATACCTCCTCTAAGTATGGCACATTGGATGGGCAAAGTCTCCTGGATGGCGCGACCATTTAGTATTGATGTAAATCGTGCTAAAGGGAATGGAGGTAATAGTCCAATATGACCACACTATGGTGAAGGAGGGATGGGGGTTGACTGGTGTTTGCCCCAAATAACCGTGGTAATACTACATTGTGGTATATGCCCATCCCCTTCCGGCAGCCCCAACAGGGAGAAGAGGAGTGGTCAGTCCTGCAAATCAATCTTTTTAAGTATAGAAAGCGAGGTAGAATAGGCCTGTGTAAGCTGATGTAAGTTCTGTAACAGGTATTACAGGGTTTAAAAAAAGAATTAAACCAGGGGGTATGCCTATATATAGGGGCTGCCGCCTACCATAGTCCAACCAGCCTCTAATTCTGGGGCCAATCAGCAAAAATACCATAAAGAGATATGAACTGTTGACCCCACCTGTTTAGGTCAGCCTTGTTTAGGTCAGCCTCAGGATAGACTATGGAGCCTACTGTGGCATTACCTGGGCAGACTAGAAACCCCGGCCAGAACACAACGGGATACACAATATTACACTAATTAAAAGATTGGAATTAGGCCTAAACCTAGGGTTATAGGTCTGTGCCAGGCATTTAGTCTAAGGCTGAGTTATCATTGAGTCGACTGCCCCAACTACATTGCAATTTGCAGTCAATATGTTATGCCTACTATGATTAGTGGTCATTAGGACTTAATGAGTGACTTTGTACAGTACAAACTACAAAGCTATGGGATTTGGCTTAGCCTTATACCTATATCTATACAGGTAGATCTATCTGATATATAATTGCACATTTTCTTCACTCTATCTTGCGGACCTAATTACCATGAAGGGTATGCCTATATAGGCCTATAGATATAATATGCCAAAATTCTCGCCAATCTCAGACATGTAAATTGCAATGCATAGGCCCTACAATCATAGGTATGATGTATGAATATTAACAGACTGTTAATTGTCTACAATACAAAGTTGCATTCTACTTATGGGTTCAACTGCCCCCCCCCCCCCTCCGATAATTACATCTACCGCACCAGTATCGATAATAATTTGGTTTAACCCACGGCCTGCATGATTCCCGCAGACATCACGTAGCCCAAATAAAGGCTCAAAGATGAAGATGGGCTGGCACGCTGTGACTGTCTGGTCAGGTGCAGACGGTTCTCATCACCCACTGGGAAAAAGTGGAACAACTAGCATTTCATATGGGAAACCGGAAATTACCCATCGCCGCCTCAGGGACCCTACGATTAAAGGTGGATCTATTGGCACCGATACCTACCGGGTACGATACCGGGGTATCATTTTAAATTTTCTTTTTATTGGGTCCTAATTAAGATACAGAATGTTCCTCCTCGAGCAATTCTTAAATCTAAAAGTATCAACGTTTGAGAACTGTAGACTTGCATAGATTTAATGATTAATGCATTGATAGCAATGCCAACGCAAATGCAGCAATAAGATCTAGATAGTGGGAAGATGGGTTGATTGGGCGTATGTAGGCCTAGAATTCCTGGACTAGATTTAAACAATAAATATATGTCTATATATAGCATAGGCCTAGATATCTAGATCTACATGTCGCTGGTCTCAACCACTGCACTGTTGTACCGTTCTATATGGACATTTTAATAGACGTATTACTATTAGGCACTCATGTACATATAGTCTATTAGATCTTGACATGTTATAAATTACAGTAGTATACCTGGCATTGGCAATAGTAGCAGAAGTATGCTATAGAATTGCAACTATGCAAGTCCCTATTCTACTATTTCTAGAAATAGTAGAATTAGCCTAGCTAGGCCTAGATATTATAGGTCCTATTATTTACGTGCCAGAGAAATGCTTCTAGGCCTAATCTTAGTCGATTCTGTTAAGTTGTCCGTCATTAGATCCACTCAGAGTCATTACTGGTGTAAGTTGCTTACCTATTTGATGAGATGAGGTTACTCCATAGGTGGCACCTCAGTGTAGTGCAGTGGGGGCAGTGTCTGCGACGGCCGGTGCGCGCTCCGCTGCCGCCCGTGTCAAACCCCCAACTCCCCTACTGCTTTGTCCGCCCAATCCGCTGCAAACTGCTCTTCAAGGAGGAGCTGCAGGGCAAAGCTTAGCTCGTAGTACTCCTTTAAACGATTTATTTAAAGCACTGTGTTGATGTCCGGGGAAGGTTCCTGCAATTTCCAGCGATGTGATTATAAATCCGTCTGTCTGTTCGTCTATCCGCTCGCTGGGGATGCTGGGAAGGCTGCGTGCAGCTCGGCAGGGCTCGGCAGCTCGGGGCTCGTTCGTCGACGTCCGGAGTATTGATCAAACTGCCAGCCTCTCATCAAAAGCAGCCGACCCGGGCAGCAGGTAGGGTGCAATACTGTGTTCAGCTAACAGGTCCTAGCCGCCTTTTCTCTGACTGCCCAACCTGAGGGCCTCGCTTGGCTGCTATCTGCTGTGGGCGCACTGCAGTCCCGAAGCCTTGCTCTGGCCCTAGATCCTTCCGCCCACGGCCCGCTCCGTATCGGCAAACACGGCCAGTGCCTCGGCTGTAGCGGCGAGTGGAGACAGTGACAGCAGCAGCCACCAGTCTGGCGCCAGTGCCAGTGTATGTGGATCAATAGGCAGCACAGCAGAAGCAGCAGCAGCCCTGCAGCACAAGCAGCATGCAGGCGGGTGGGCGTGCGCTCCCTCGGCGATGAATCATCATTGTTTAGGCCGACCACGTCGAGGCGGGCGCACGGGGGCGAGCACACGCACACGCGGGTGCATAGGCCTACAATAGCAAGGTCCACATTAGGCTGCACTTTCCTTACCCTAGGCAATATAAAAGGCCTACCAGTAAGGGCTTGAGTACAGGCCCTACCAGTAATACCTACTAGTTGGGCTGATGACAATGTTAGCACTGTGCAGATCTTCGTACCAGTAACTCAAGTTACGGAGATCGTCATGGTTGATCGGTATTGGAGCCACTGTAGGCTATAAGGGAGTGTTTATTTATTAGTTACGGGGGGGGGGGGGGGCATAGACATTTCCGGGCCCTCCTGAGGGAGGGTGTAAAAAATTCTGACATCTCTTGAGGGGGGGGGGGAGTAAAAAAGTCTGCCCCTTTTAAGCAAAAAAGCCCACGCGTTACTATAGTTCGAAGGGGGGGGGGGATTTTCGACGCCTTTGGCGTTGGGGGTGTTTAACGTTCTACGCTCTCGAGGGGGGCGGTGTAAAAAATGTTTGCGCCTCCGCGCGAAATCTTACCACCCCCCCCCCTGTAATTAATAAATGAACACTCCCTAACCATTAAGCCTATATAGTCCTTAGGATTTAGGGTGGATCGATTCATTATTTATGACAAGGATGGGGGTGAATCGAATAGGGGCCTACAATAGAAAAAAGGCGCCCCACCTCGGAATAGGTTGAAAAAAAGGCCCCCCCTCGGAATAGGTTTGAAAAAAAGCGCCCTGCCTCCCCCAATTAATGAAGTTCAAATGGTGGACGATTCTGAGCATCAAAAGTGATGCAGTGAGAAATTTACTGGGAGTTTGAGGGAAATTTTCAAAGATTTCGAAAATATTGACACAATTTGATAGAATATAACACAGGCTGTTATCAAAATTTGCAACATTTCAGCGACCTTTCAATGAATACCCCTTAAAAAAAATTGACCCCACCCCAGCCATAAATAATGAACCCTCCCTTATTGGTGGCCGGTGACAAAAGGTGACAGGGGATGGGGGTCCTAAGAAAAGTCTAAAAAAAATATTCTAATTCCTTATATCATTTGGAAGCAAAAAAATTAACTTAAAACCAATGTGTAGGTCTACACATGTGGGCCGTATGAAGGGCCCTTTAGGCCCCGGGCTTCATACTGAAAAATTGAAATCACCAAAACCAATAACGAATCACTCAAATTGTCCGAAGCAATATTTGAATAGATACCTCAGTAGTCCATTTCGGGATTTAGAAATTAACCCCCCCCCCCCAACCTCCCCCCGCGACACACAGTCGAGATCTATTTTTTTCTATTTTTTGAAGTGTGTTTGGCAGCATAGGATGGGAAACTCCGAGGCGCGTTAGTTGACTTAACCACGCAACAACTTGGTGTTTGATACTAATGCTATTATGGTATTATATTATATGTATCCAATATAAAACACTGACATTGTTGGGGGGGGGGGGTATAGAACTCGCCATCACTATACATGTAGATAATTGCAATTCACATGTCCCAAGTGCACCGCCTAATAGACCTACTGTTCTGCCATCGTTACTCCATAATAAATTACACTATCCTGTTCTGTGTAGGCTTACATAATGATATTTGTCCCGCCACCCAAGCAGCGACACCTGCCGTGTAAATTATGAACCACAAGAGGTGTTGTATACGCCACGTGCCTGGTCAATACAATCATGTAGTAAGCTCAACGACTGGTCATCACAATGGTGGTAGAGCTACTGTTGTCATGGTGTTTGTCACGTAACCAAAGGGGGTGGACTAGCCCCCCCCCCCCCCCCCCCCTCTCACATACACTCCAACTAGCTCCAACTCCCAGGGGTCAGTTCAAATAATGGGTGCTACCAGTAAGCCTCGAGTGATTGAAGTGGTCTGATACTTGGGTGTCAAGTCACGGTCTGATGAAGTGTTTTCCTTTGTAGGTATATGTATGCTACCCAGTGTCCTTTGAGAGAATTGTCCCTATTACTATTAGTCATTAGTGCAAGTCTAATGGATATAAAGTAGACCGCAACTATTAAAGCAAAAATCTGCGTATGGATTTTGGATATATTTTGATGCATGTAAATTGTCTGATAACATCAGTATGGTTCACATATGAAACAATAAGGGGGATGCAGAGGGGTCATCCCTCAGGTCGAGAAGTCGCCGAAATTTAGGGCCCCAGATCACAAAGTCGCCTTTCTAGACCATTTATGCTATAGTCAAGCCTTTCCAAAAGTCGCCAGGTCGCTTTTATTATTGTACCAGGTCGCCTGGAAAACAGCCCAGGTCGCCGGATCGCTTCTAACCCCTCTGGAGCCACAATAAGATATTGTAATCTCGTCATACTTAAGGTACCTTTTAAACCCTCACCAACCCTATAGATATAAAGGGATGAGTACCTGTCGTGGTCCCACTCCAACTGTTACTATGGGGGTACCAACATATGGGGCCTTAATAGCGGGAAAATACACGTTAATACCATCTTCCCACACGCTGTGAACTACAAACTAAAAGAACACTGCCCATATCGGCCATATCCACGGTCCGCGCTGGCCCTCTGGACTGTCGCGATCGTGAGTAGTGTATGAAAATGGAGATGTGACTCAGGTACCGGTACCGTTCCTCATCCCAAACGCCAAGCTGGTATTTATGCAGGTTACACTCAGTGGCGGATCTAGGATTTTGAAAAGGGGGGGGGGCGCTATTGGAAAAATTCTTCCTCTCCAACCCGTTGGCCAAATTTTACATTTAAAAAAATGCAAATTTTGCCCCAAAAGGGGGGGGGGCGCCCCCGCGTCCCCCTATAAATCCGCCACTGACTGTGGTTTTATCTTTACAAGTCTTAGACTTTAAACATAAAGGTAATAAATTCTGACATACATCGATTACATACTGAGGTACTGAGCTTTTTCTAACTATAGGTCTATGTAGACCTAACCTGCCTCTGTATATAAATACCCAGCCCACTTGGCCTAGTTCACCATCCACCACTTTACAGTTAGTCTTGTTGGAGGTGAGATAAGCCGTACATCTAGGGGCCCAGCTGGCCGGTTTGCTTATCGAGTGGTGAGCAGTTGGAGATATATCCCAGAACTCTGCTAACCACATCCTTCAACCTATAACTCCTAGTGGTAACCTACACAGCCACGAGTGGCGCCACTATACACCAGCGTCCGAGTACTCCATTTACCAAGGGTATATATATATAGGCAAAGCTAAATACACCTTCCAGAATAGCCACAAAAACACGCAAAAATAGTGACCCAATTCGGAGAAAGAATGAAACTGGAAACAATGAGAGCTAGACGTATACTTCTAATGTCCTAACTGGTGAGGAGATCAGCAGCTATATCGCTGTGCCATACAGCATTGCAGGCAGCTGGAGCAATGACTCAATAAGTAGGTCAGACAGCTGGTGGCCCAGGAACCAGCATAGCAAAGAGGACGCTGCAGCACACCAGCACCAGCGTCTGCAATGTTGTGGGAATGACTCCGTGATAAGGTAGGCAAATGGCATCAATGGAACCTTAGAGAAAGCATTCAAAGTATACTTCATGGTTAGACATTATGTTCGGTAACTTCTACCACCATTGGGGTGCACGTATTCATCTCCGGGGATCAGGTTAAAGCTATAGTGCCTATTTGGTTACTGTCAGTGCCCGGTCAGTGTCTTTCTGCCAGCTGTCAATGTGTTTACCTCGCACATTTAGCAGTGTTCTATCCATTGACAGCACGCAGAGAGATCATAAACGATTCCAGTTCAAACGAGGGATGTCAGTACAATATAGATTTTCTGAAACAGTAAGGGAATTTCACTTTTTTCAAGATTAAATCTGAATCCTCTACTAGAGGAGACGGGAAATCCACAAACCTTTCTGTTATTAAATAATTGACTATTGCATTGTAGTAACTCTCCAAATAGAAGGTTGTCTTTAAAAGATCGGATTTTATTGCATATTCAATTCATAGTTGAAAGCCATTTGAAAACATTGCCCATGGATAAAATGGACGCGATTGTCAGGGAAATTTGCTGCAAAGTCAGGGAATTTAGAACAACCTTGTCGGTGTCACAATATATTTTAATTTGTTCATGATGTTAATCCACTATGCTTAGGCCAAACAGTTTTAAAGAAGACCAAAAGTGTCATAAAATCTTTTTAAATTAAAAAAAAAGAAGAATGTTTTAAAAAATTAGGGTCGGCCCCAATATTAAGATGTAGGGTCGGTCGGAATACCACAGCACAACTTTTTTGGGGGCTTATGGCTCCGTGTTGTCATTATGGGACCACATACCCTATACATCTTCATTTTGATATGGTACAAGAAGTGCAGCCGTGCAGATTCCACTCAAAAGGTGTCACAGTACTAATCTAATACTCCCAACTAAAATTTGACTTCTAATAGATATAAATAATTTAAATGCCTCTAAGGTATGATTATAATCATTATAATCATACCTAAGAGGCATTTTTTCAACTATAATAATGATACATACTGATGGATGGGCAGAAACTCACTGTGCCTCTAAGTATGCACCTAAAAGGCACATGTACCACGCATAGGCTCAGCTTGTACTGATACTGGGGCATGTCTCAAAGTAATCTACTCTCCGACAAAAATGCAAGCCAAATCCCCGGTATACCACGGTGGGGAAAGTCTACTGCAGTAGGATCCATTACCTTAAATTGCCCCCATCTCTCCACTACTACCCTCGCACACCTCATTCCACAACCTCGTTTTGGACGCCGGAAGTCTCCCATCCTTCACGTACTTCCGGTTCTTTGTCAGGCCTGACCTTTGACCTTGCCGGAGACTGGGCTACACCAGAACATGAGTGGCAGTCGTGAACGAATATCCCAAATATCATGAGCTGCCCAACATCTCAGGCAAAATATAAAGGGTTTCTCATCACCGAACACGGAAAACATGTTTTTTCACAAACAAATTTTATATTTCAATAGTAAAGGGTTAATCGATCTTCAAAAGTTGAAAAGAATGCTATTTCTAGCCCACTGTAATACTGACATTATAAGCTTTAATTTGATACCAAATATGCCAATATTTATTAATTTTTATCATATTTTTTCAGCAAAAATTTGCAAAAAATGATTTAATTTTATGACGTGCGTGGTAATGAGAAATCAGGGATCTTTTTTGAGTGGACATATTACTGCATTATAGACCGTTAAAACCAGACGTGTTAGTGCAAGACTGACCTAGCAAGCAGCAAAAGTACCTACTCCCAAGGAACAAGAAACGTTAAATGAACGTTGCTTTACGCTATCTGAGAGTGGTTCCTTGAGTATCGTATTAGATCTGATTGGCCTGACCAATTATTGTACATTATTTTGCCTATAAACGTGGACTATTTTTCTTTGACAATACAATTTGGAGAAAAATATCATATACCTGGTGACAACCGAGGACAAGAAAACAGGAAAGTACATTCTATTATATAGGGATGAAATGTGCACATCTTGTGGCTGGAGGAAGATATATGCATCTCTATCAAGCCATGTATCCTCACTAGTATACCATTAGTTGACCCGGTAGTTGACCCAATCGTATATCTATCGTCAAATGTTCCTTCACTGTTCAGGCCTTTATTTCCCGAGGCGCATGGTGACGGACAGGGCTAAATGTGTAAAAGCTTAAGAATCTGGAGTCTCTGCAAACCTTAAGAATAAGGGTCTGAGGCGTGACCTATTGGACCAAGTACCAAGTACTGACAAGTACTTGTACGAGAAGAGTGAGTGGGTCATAGATCAATCAAGCCTCGACCAAATAGTGAGTCACTCAAGGAGTCCGTGTACTATAAGTGCTAGGGTCAAGCTGTCCTCAAGTGTTCGGACTCCAGCAGTTGAATGGGTAGGTATTGTACCCTGTATACTAGTACTTCCCTCAAACATACGATATTAAGGGGCATGCTACATGACACTTGTAAAGCGTCTTTAATATATGTAGAGGACCGTAGGGTTTGTTGGGATGACACTCGTCACTGTCTCATCCATGGTACAGTCTCCATTCAAACTATACCACCGTTGTATAGGCATGGACGCGGCAGATCACGGAATTATTGGGCAAAGACTCCCGACATCAATATAGCATTTTGGTTAATCCCTTTATCTTTAGGCTTATCTGGATAGGATTAATCATGCTATTAATGCCCTAACTTCACACCGGAAACAATAGGGAGGAGTTTCTTTTTTATCGACATCAATATGATTTCATGGTCATCATGGTTCTGGCATTCAACCTGCTCAGTTTGAGGGTATAGCTCGTTTTCCCTATTCTTACCCCGGGGAGAAGAATTTGCTTTATTGGAGTGGGCTATGTTCTCTGTAACGCTGTGAAACTAGGTCAAGCCCACTCTTATATAGTCACCCTGTTTTTTCGTGCAGACGTCTTTTCGCTGATCTATTACACCTCGATGAAATATCCTGTCAACTATTTGAGCTATATCATTCTTTTGCAAAACACCTCAGGTATCTGTATCCGTCAAAAATCAGGGGGAAAAAAGAAGTTATATCACCTAAAATAAGAGATTTCTTAGAAAAACTGAAAAAAAACTGAGATTCTGCCAAAAAAAAGTGAATGTTCGGAGAACGTAATTTTCGACATGATTTCAGTACTGTACCATTTCAATTATTGTTCTGTTCTATTCCCTACTAAAAATGGTGATGATAGCTGTTGTTAGTTTAATGAAAATACTTAGCATCAAAACAATATTTTGATGTGAAGTTGGCGTTTTTTCACGTAGTTTTCATGTTCTGCAATGTGTTTCGCGATCGGCGCAGGCAAATATAGACAACACTGTCAATTTGGGTGACCAATGGTCCCTATGACACCGGTGCATATTTCAATCATTCCTCAGGGGTAGACACTAATATTTTAGACCATGGGCCACTCGGGCCCGTAGCCAGAGAAAGTTGTGGGCCCGGGAGTAAAACTGTGGGCCCGGGAATTTCAACATCCAAGTCACAGAAAGTTACCGGTAATCTTTTTTATATGTGTTTTAGGCCATATGGTATGGCTACCAACTAGTACGAATTTCTTGTACCAATAAGAATCTGAGTTTTAGTTTGTGCCTGAGTACAAATTGGCATAGTGAGTACGAAAATGTTAATAATGTAACAGCGGAAAAAGGAACTGCAGGCAGAGAACTGTCCTGAAAAATATGAATTTGGAGGTTTTGAGATTTGCAGCACTGCCATAATAGGGGGTGCAGAGGGGTCCCCCCCTGAGGTCACAAAGTCGCCTCTTTTAAGGGCTACAGGTCGCAAAGTCGCTTTTTTTGCAAAAATATCCAAGTCAGAGGTCACTTTTTTACTACAGATCAGTATGGCCATTTGAAAACAGCTGGTCGCAGGTCACTAAAATTAGTGGTCCAGGTCGAAAAGTCGCCTGGAAAACGGCCCAGGTCGCCAGGTCGCGTTTTACCCCTCTGGAGCCACATAATAATAGCCTATATTGGATCAATGTTATCAAATCGCAGCTTTCGCTATTAATCTAGGGTCTGAACCTTAGCACGCACATACATAGCATTACACAGAGAGAAGAAGTAGGATCACTGTAACTCTCAAATGGGAGTCAAGCCCCGATCACTGAGGTAACTCTGCCCACAACTCTAAAGTGACTCCGAATGATTAGGGAGTCTTAAAACAGAGTCATTATAGAGTTATTTTAGAGTCCTGCTAATGTTAAGGAGTCACTTTAGAGTCCTAGGGAGAGTTACCTCAGTGATCATGTCGGGAGTCACAGTGATTCTACTTCTTTTCTTTGTGTACCCTCTTACAAGTATTAACCACTAGACTTGCTGATTGTACTTGAGTCTCGGAAAAAATTAATGATTATTGAACTTGGCTTTGGACAACAAATTTGTCGTTGTCATGATTTTTCCTTTCCAATGATATATAACCAGGCTATACTTCTCAGTAGAGATTGATGTATTGCCCTACTGTATTTACTTGAAAACTTGATTGTATGTAGCTATGGGCCACCCGGGCCCGCAGCAATTTAAATATTCAGAAAACTACGGGCCCGGACCCAAAACTACGGGCCATTAAGCTCCCGGGCCAGCGTTATAGGCATAGGGCTCATTAGTCACCCAAATTGGCAGTGTTGTCACCGCAGTGATCACGTGACGAGCGGAATCACGCGGCAGGCGGCAAGGAAGGAGCTATCGAACCAGGGCGCTATTTCGAGGTTGAATCCATGGATATCGACCTGTATTGGTCTATATTGGTCTATTTCTGCAAAGATTGCGGAGAAATTTGTTAGATTTAACCCAAAAACAACTTAGAACACGCAGGGAGATAGCGCATCCAGCATATTTTGGTAAAGACAAGACTCCACTTGCTGCCTGCCGCCCAAATGGTGGCGGCTGCCGCGTGATTCCCGCCTGTCCAATCAGCGCACAGTAGCGCCGGCAAATCCGCTGCCAAATGCAGAGTAGGCCCAGTGACTAGGTTCTTGGTCAGCCTTTCGATAGGATGACAATTCGTCACCAGAGACGAGAGACGGCATTGTCAGCGTATCAGACTTAGGCCACTTAGGGGCGGTGGAACCGGGGGGGGGGGGGGGGGGGGGCAGGCAGACTCGCACTTCCAGTCTCCAACTCCGCCTCCCGCCTACGTAGGGTAGCGGAGTTGGAGACTGGATGCGCGAGTCTGGGGGGCAGGGGGGGGGGCACATGATGCACGCGGTGATGAGAAACAACTTTTTTTTTTTGAGTGGCCTTAGAACTCGTCAAAATGCACCATTTTACCTCTAGAATTTCTAATGAATTACCGATTTTCTTTGCCTCTGCTCACTGGGATGTTTCTGAGAATTTGGACCCAAAAAGAAACATATACACACTAACATACGAGTCTCCGATACAACTACTTTTATCAGACTCCCTTATGAAGGGTGTAGTGATATTTATCAGCAGAGCCCGTGATAATTTCACTGCACCCTTCATAAAGGAGTCTGATAAAAGTAGTTGTATTGGGGACGAGTATGTTTGTGGATTTATTATCATTTGGCTGCCTAAACCTGACTTTAGAAAGGTATTTTGGCTAAACTGGTGGAACTATTTCTCAAAGTGTTTGACCCCAAGGGTGGTGGGTGAAAGGAGGACCTCATGTGCTACGCCTAGGCATAGGCCTAGTGCACATAAGTACCCTCAAACCATGACCACTCTCACCTGTTTCGGCACTGGGTGATTACTCTCCCCACCCCTCCCCACCAGTGGTCATACTCAGAGGCCTAGTTGTCCACCTACAACTACCCTTCCCCGGGGGGGGGGGGGGGGCACTTCCTACAGATTCTATAGTAACCATGTCCGTACACGAATTGTGGGAAAGGGATACTTTTTGGGCCACATTGGCGGGTCCGGCCGGATGCGCCAATAGGGGTGCATTTTCGGAAATTGTTGGGGCAAATAGGGAGTGTTTTTAGGCCAGAAATATCCAACCAAAATGTCCAAAAGTTCCTGTAGAAAGGGGTGTATTTTGTGGGAATTTGGTCCAAATTTAGGGTAGTACCCTGCTAAAATGGGTCCAATTTCGGCCTAATTTCGGGAGGGTATCCCGCTAAAAAGCATCCAATTTTGGCCAATTTATGGTATCCTGTCAAAGAGGGGTCCAATTTTAGCCAAGTTAGGGTGGTGTCCCAATATAAGAGGCCTGATTTCTTCACATCTTAGGGAGTTATCCCGTCAAAAGGAGGATGTGTCGGTGGATTTTCATCCCGCCAAAATGGGTCCACATAATATATGTTGGGAGTGCCCCCCCCCCGCCGTGTACCCTCCTCAACGCTGGTCATGGCTAGTAACTAGTAAGTGCCCTCTACCCTCTACTCTGATTTGCTTATAATTAGGGCGGACTACTTTTCCACCAGTGGACAGGGTGAATACAGAAATAGTTATCGCCCCACTATGCCGTTCCCCTTTGTTCTAATGTACCAACGTCACCAAATGATAATAAATATGCAGACCAGGAAACACCAAACATTAGACCCCCCCCCCTCCCTGAAAAAAAAAGTTCCCTCTGTTTTATGATGGTAAATAACAACAGCGCATTGTTCTTGCTGGGGAGTGGGCCATTGTCTAATTAGAAAAATTCCTGTAAAAATCACGGTTTTAGCATCCACATTAAAGAAAAGTCTCATCTGGGGAAGGAGGGAGGGGCACATACTTTTCCATAGAATGTGTCATAAACCTATTGAAGTAGATGGGAAATCCTATCCCTATGAACAGCTCTAAAAATGCACCAGAATGCACCATTTTGCTTTTAGAAACACAGAATTTCCTGGGGGGGGGGGCATGCCCCCAGACCCCCCTAGTCTGTTCGCTGTGCTTCGCTTGCGAATTTGCTGCACTGCGCTTGCAACATTTGGGTACCCCCCCCCCCCCACTAGAAATATTGTCATATCTTTGCCCCCCCCAACTTTCAAATGGTTCCGCCGCCCCTGGCAATGACCGGGACGGGTGCCTACTACGCCAGCTTGGATGTGTCTGTTTAGAGACATATTTTCGCCCCCACCCCCATCACCTGTGTATAAATAATGACCAGGCCTACTATGCCAGCTTGGATGGGTCTGTTCGGAGTAGGCCTAGAAGGGTCGAAATCCCCCCCCCCCCCACCTCTACTGGTTCTTTCCCCAAATTTAAGATGTCTGTAGCCGGGGGGGGGGGGGGCAAAAAAACTAGAGGGGTCGAAATCTTTTGGCCCCCTCCCACCTCTAGAAGAGTAGACATTCCCCCCCCCCCCCCCCCCACCATGCAACCTCTGGATAAATAATGACCACCTAGGCCTATTATGCCAGCTTGGATGTGTCTGTTCGGAGTAGAGGGGTCGAAATTTCCCGGCTGTAGGCCTACCCTAGACTATTGAAAAAAAAATAGAGGAGGGTGGTGCTATAGGCAACTTTATCAATGTAGGCCTACTAACTGTAGCCTAAGCTATTGGAAGAAAAGGGAGGGGGAGAGTGCTATAGGCACTTTTATCAATGTAGGCCTACTAACTGTAGCCTAGATTATTGAAAAAGGGCTCATCATAGAGAAATTTAACTCTCTCCCAGTAGACAAGTATGTCACCATGCAGTCGATATAGAGCTAAATGTTAGATTTTTAATAGATGTTATAGCCATATACCAGTACCGACATAGCCCACTCCTTTAGTTAACATTAGTGTTACTCTATAGTAGCTGTAGTTTTAAACCGCTATTTATATTTAAAAAAAGGAGCAGCTACAGGCGTAGCCTTATAATATCGTATCTGATGAAAGCTATATAGGTGCATGGAACCAGATCACCCCTCGTGGGAGTATTGCAATGTCGACCTCCCGGTAAGCTCAGAGGGTGGGGGTTCAGCGGTCAGTCAGCGCCAGATGGCATTAACGTGGCGTTACGTCATTATTGCGTGGACGTCCGAGAGACGCTGCGATGTTGGCGTCTCTCCCAGCAGGCACCGCGCGGGGGTGGAGGCTCCTTGTTGCCACTGGAGGCTAGAATAAGTGAATGTCGTCTGCCAACATCATCACATAAACAAGAAGGCAATTTGGTACTTGCCTGCGATAACATATAGTGCTATTGAATACCGTAGTCTGTGTACGTATCGATTTATATGGGGGTTGTATGACAGATTGCCTCCAGCATAGACCCATTGTGCCAAGAAGCCCCCAAGGATATATCTCAATAGATATAGAATATATATTCAATATTGCACTTATATAAGCACACACAAAGTGTATTTCTTATATATAAGAGAACATCACAGACCAACCCCCACACCTTTCCCTTCAAAAAGGGAAGCAAACAAATAATAAAATGTCCGACATTGACGACAGCTGCAGTTTAGTGGTGGAATGCCTAGGATGTAGAGCGACTCGCCCGGCCTGCCCTACTCCTCACATCTGGTGGTCGTCTTTAGTTTTTATTACTGAAGATGTTAGCACAGAAAATACAGGATCATGCAGGAGGGGAGTTGACATTACCGCCGTCCAGTGTGTTTAGTCTGTATCCACGTGGCACGGACATGTTATATTGTATTGCTACAAATCCCTCTTTTTAATGGTACTGTTTAGATTAACTACACAAATCTCAGCCGCGATGAAACGTGTGCACACATTATTCTTGGGCAAGACTCTGTATCAAATGGCACCCAGCCTGGTGTCTATAGGGCAGTTAGGCGTCAGGCCGACGAGGGACCGGCGATCCTCGGCCGGCGGCCACTATTTGATCAGTTTACAAGAGGATAAAATTTATCCACTCTCGATCTGTAAGACGCTAGACTGAGGGTGTAGTGGATAGTTTTGGTTTATAGGTGGCCACTGACCCCTTTTTGTCACCTCTTCTTTGGTTCAGGTTTAAAAAGGTAATTGTGATGACAAATCCTTGACAAATACGAGGGTCTCTCCCGCCTCAGACTGTTTAATTTGTTCGGGAAGATTTAAGTTAACCCTCAGGATATGTATACATCCCCAAATGGGTCACTGTTGTCTGATGGTAGATACGGATACCCCTGAGTATACGTATGGCAATATGATGGTTGACAGATGTCCGTCCCATAGGGACTATGTCCAACGGATTTAGCTGTCGGCATTGGCATGACAGGCGAGGATTTAGATTTAGATCTTATCATGCAGATCTGAAATTCTATGCAATTGGCATTTATAATACATGTACATGGAGTATGATCGCGTCAGTAGCAACGGCTAGCCACATGCAGTCTACTCACTAGTCACAAAGGTTAGAAATGGTATCCAGTCAAAATCATATACCATAGGAATAGCGCGAGGGAAAATCCTCATGTAAATGCTTTCTGGGGTTTGTTTTGTTTTAACTTTGAAGGGATAGGGCCCGGGGGGGGGGGGGGGGTCCGGAATAAAGGAGATACTCGCGCCACAAGTGCTTTAATAAAGCAATGTAGCAAATACTTTTGAATGTGCCCCTTAAATAGTACATTCTTGTCTCTTTTTTATTTAGATGGTTTAACTACTTCTTTTTTTAAGGCTTTTTTGGGCCTTTTTGGGGTAGTGGGGAGGGCCTCGTCCCCAACTGCAACTGTTCGAAACGTGTAGACCTCCCTGTGCTTTATTGCTTTTGAATGTGTCTGATTCTCCAAAAATGAAAAAAAAAACACGACAATTTGAAGAAGAAAAAGGATGGACGAGGGATGGGTTTAGTTCATGACATGTGCTTTACATAAGGTGGCAGGGCCCTGTGGCGTCTCAGTAGTCGTGACATAGTTAGAGGGACTTGGTGGTTGGGGGTGGGGGGGGGGGGGGTGTGACATGCTTCCCACGATGGTGCGTCCAGGCTCCTCTGTGTCTCTATGTACTATGTGGGGCAGAGGGGGCATCTGTCTTATATGTAGCCTATAGTAGTATGCAGCCTGTACACAACAAACACCCCTGTGTGTGCCCATTACATGTGAGCAGCTCCAGATAACCTCTATTCAGCCCCGAGCAGCTCTACTGAGAGCCTCCCCCAGCCTTTATGGGCTGTATGTGGGGCATTGTGTGAGCTCTGAAGTTGATCCCCAATGCCCTTATCCATGATCCCAGATCCTCAGTGCCCTCACCCATGATCCCAGACCATCCCGCCCTTGTGATCGCGGCCATACGTATACAATGTACAATTACAATGAAGGCATAGACATTGTGTGGGACAGGGGGCTGGATGCAGGGTATGGGGTAGAGAGATAGGGGCGGGTTGTACAACCGCTATCTGTATCATAACCGCTATCTGTATCAACTACATATAGCGGTTGATCATCCAACCGCTATCTGTATCAAAAAACGCTATGTGTAGTAACCCTCCAACCGCTATCTGTAGTAACCAACGCTATCTGTTACAACTTCTTGATCACTGTGAATAGGCACATCCAACCGCTATCTGTATCAATAAACGCTATCTGTATCATACCACAAATGGTGTCACAAGTGCGACAGATTATCTTCATGATTATTGCAACATATTGATACCATCGTTTTTTTTGTCACCATTGTCCCCAGAACTCATTTAGCTGTTGTTACAGAAACCTCTATCTGTATCAAGGCTATTAAATACATCAAAGGCAGTACAAATGTAGTACTATAGGCCAAAACTCTGTCCTTCCCTATGTCCTGCCCTACAATTAACCTGCATATGTATCCCGCTTATATCTTGACCTTAGTTGCCTGGCTACCTTACCATCCTTAATGGTATGCCCAGCTAACAAGAAAACGTTATTTTACGTCAAAATAACGTCTTAAAACTTTATAACGTTATACCATAGTAAAGAGTCTTAGAGAAACGTTATATAACGTTATATAACGTTGTAAAATGTAGTATTTTATAACGTTTTTTGTTTACTGGGTGGTTGATACAGATAGGTGTGTTACTACAGATAGCGGTTGTTAGAGTAACCTCTATCTGTATCAAGGCTATTAAATACATTAAAGGCAGTATAGTACTATGGCCAAAACTCTGTCCAGCCCTACAATTAACCTACATAGTTATCACGATTGTATCTTGACCTTACTTGACCTTACTAGCTTTGACTGGCTACCCTACCCTCCTCAATAATATGGTTGATACAGATAGCGGTGATACTACAGATAGCAGTTATTTCAGTAGCCTCTATCTGTATCAAGACTTTTAACAAAGTAAAAGGCAGCTATGGCTAAAACCCTGTCCTACTTTGGTATACCCTTTGTCTTCACATGTGCCTTGTGAATAATTTTTGATTTTAACATACCATACCGTCGTGTTTAAGCGCCCGGCGCTTATAACTTTGGAGGGGTGTTTACCCCCGGCGCTTATACAAGACAGGCGCTTATTCAAGATCCAGTTATAGTGCTTAAGAGTAATTTCAAGACCCTCAGACCCCCAGCGCTTATACAAGACCGGCGCTTATTCAATAGCCGGCGCTTAAACGCGACGGTACGGTAGTTCTTGCCAAATTGGCATTCTTAGGAATTTGACTTTTTCACAATTTTTTAGTTTCTTGCCAAATTGGCCATAGTCAGGAAATTTGACTTTTTCCCAGTTTTTTAGTTTCTCACCAAATTGGCCATAGTCAGGAAATTTGACTTTTGCACATCTTTTTACCCCTCTCTGACCAAATTGGCAATTTTCAGGATATTAGTTTTTTTTCACTATTTTTGACCACTTTCTTGCCAAATTGATCATTATTTTGCAAACTTCACAATTTAAAGAATTTTTACTTTTTCCTTGCAAAATTGACCAGTTTTAGGAAATTCGACTTTTTCATAATATTTTGCTAATTTCTCTCCAAATGGCCATTTCCAGGAAGTTTGACTTTTTCACTTTTTTTTACCCATTCCTCGCCAAATTAACCATTTTTGGCAAACTTGACTTTTTCAAGATTTTTGACATTTTTCTTGACATTTTTAGGAAAGATAACATTTTTGAGTTTTTTCCCCTTTTCTCAATGTTTGAGACAAAGTCACTGTCAAAATATTTTTGATACACTTAGCGTTGCATGGAACACCAGATATGGTTGATAGAGATAACCCCTTGTTGATACACATATTTTGATACAGATAGCGTTTTTTTAATACAGATAGCGGTTGGATGGGCAACCGCTATGTGTAGTTGATACAGATAGCGGTTATGATACAGATAGCGGTTGTACACGGGGCCGTGTGTGAGGGAGGAGGGGGGAGAAGCCCTGAGCACAAGAAGGTTGAGCGAGATGGATGGGATGTTGACGGATCGGTGGGGAATAAATGGTTCTGCAAGTTTATCATCAATATCTATTCCATCTTTAGTCAACTTCCTTTTCGGTGGTGCTATAAGAGAACATCTTCCTGTTATTTCATCAGATAATAGCTACTTGCTGCAATCCAGATGCATTTTATATTCTTGTTTGAGCACATGTTTTCATTTAAATCAAATCTTAGTGCTCATTACCAAATTATGTAAGCATTTATTAATTGACCAAGATGCAAATTATGTTTCCAGATGGTCCTTTACATTCTGTCGATTCTGTCATGTACTGATGCTGACGTCTGACGGGTACGGTGGGAACTGCAACACCCCCTCTGCAGCCTGATCATACTACGCTTAAAGTAATTGTAAGTGTTATTGATATTAGCACTGTCACTGATTGTCTAACACGCTGATGTATAGAATTATGATAATCCTTGATTTGGGACAGCAGTAATTTGTGTACTTACAATTACAATGCCACGGCAATAGTCTAGCTTGTGTGCCAAATGGAAATGGCTACCCAGTAAACAAAAAACGTTATACAACACATTATAACGTTATATAACATTTCTCTAATGCTCCTACGTTATATAACGTTTTAAAACGTTTTTTTAACGTAAACTAACGTTTTTATGTTAGCTGGGTATAGACATATCCTTCTAAATTGTATTCTAGAATTGTATTCTAGAATTGTATTCTAGAACTAATAGGATTAATATCCTTCTAAATCGTATTCTAGAACAAATCAAGAACAAAAAAACGTAACAAAAATACAGGAAAATTAATCTTTCATTTTTCCTCGTAGGTATAAAAAAAATGCGGCTCAACACGGACTGGTCACACCACTGGGCGCAGGACGGCTGGACAGGGCAGGGTTCACGAGGTCGGATGGGGCCCTCAGGGGGGATGAGGAGGGGGTGCCGCCCTGGAGGAGGAGGGGGCACAGGTAGGGGGGCAGACAGCATGGTGGCTGAGGTGACAGAGGACTTTGACCGCGCCTGTCGCAGGGACCAGATGAGGAGTGGGTGTCCGCCCAGACTCAGGAATATACTGATTGGCCTGGCTAATCTAGTAGTGCTTGTCTTCATCCTGGTGGTCATTAATAAGATCTACTATGAACACGACGAGGTGGACACTGGAGAGGTGTGCTATGCAGAGGACATGAAGTGAGGATGGAAGGACAACCAGCTTTTGATACTGTTTTATATCCATTCAGTACCTGTATTGTAGTTCTGGGGGTCAGTCCTGAGGACAATGAATAATGCCACAAACTAAGTATCTGGGACATATCTCCTGGAAATACTAGATTATTCACGTTTATCCATTATGTACTGGAAGGAACCACCTGTGCACTTTTAAGAGTTGTTCACCTATGTTAATGATCAAGAAAGCTGAGAAGAGCAGCTCAATCCCGAGAACTCACTGTGGTTTTCTTTGTGGGTCGCGTTAATCATGTTCTATCAAAATGTTATTTAGAATTATTGTCACAGTATGGCTTCATGTGAAGTTCCCCCATGGGAAGTGCCTTGAGGTTATGACATTGACACAAGATAAAGAAGCAAAGTAAAGAGAGCGAACTTACATGACTAGTCTAAGGTCTCAATGACATGTTTAAAAACCATCTCGTCAGGTCATTAGTCACAAAGTAGACTATTATTACTTAAACTCTATTCACTGAATTGTGTGTGAGAGCTATTATTTACTCCTCCTGTGATTCTCTAGACGAAGGGTCATCATACCCTGTACTTATTATGTCTACATCATGTATATAAAGGTCATATGTGGCAGGCGGGTTGCCAACACATGAACAGACACTATACTGAGGTCAAGAGGAACACAACATAAGGCATTATTAAAGGAAGACGGTGAGGTGGATCATAGTAGAGATAGGTTGTGATGAATACATGTAGTAATGACCCTGAGTAAAGTCATATATATACACCGGCACGGTAGTTACCGTTACAATATGAAGTTACTCAGGTATTTGGAATGCAGAATATGCATCTATTTATCGTCTCTCATTGTAACAGACTCGGATCTCACTCTTAATGTTATTACACATGGAGTGCATAGCGGTAGACAACTGGCCAAATATGCGTCGATTTATAGAATCTGCACATATTAGGTGAACACAAGATAGGCAACACGTATCTCACGATGTACATTATTGTATATATTTGTAATAAAATGTTCACAGAGTTTTTAAAAAATGTTGTTTGGTTTTTGTATGTAATCCCACCCATCCAATATAGACAATATGCATTGCCTGCATTTACTAGCAGCACTGGTGTCCATTTCCACTTGCCATCTAGGCCTGTTGTACGTGAGGTCCAGGTGAAACGCGCTATCAGTGATGGGGACCAGGTACAATCAGGTAACTTAAAGGGAATCGCTGGTTTCTACACAGAAGCCACCTGGCGGCAAAAATCAAAGGTCACGAAAAGTATTCTTTAAGCTGTATTCATATTCCTACATAGACCACTTTCCCTAAATCAACCATTGTATTTGTGGCTTTGACAGTATACCTCCATTGTTTACATATATTTACTGCTGGGACACCCATAGGATCCTATAGTTAAAGCAAAAGAAATATTTTTCCAAAATTCATGCCTTTCTCATTTTATCCGTGACCCCCTGTTTTATTGGTCCTAAAATGTTTGTATAGATGTCCATTATACATTCCCAAGGTTTGGTTGCAATATCAATAGAAGAAGGGGATTATCCATGACAGATAATGTGAAAATGCTGTTTTCCTATTCATTTCTATAGTTAAGGTACTCCTTAGCTCAAATGGCCGTATCATGAAAGTTACTACCGTGACATGGCAATTTCTTTTGATTTTCTATTAGATAATAAATCAAACTAACATAATCCTGAGTTATATGCAAAAGTCAACAGAACATCAGTGATCCTGCGACAAGTAGCGAGTCCCTTTAATATGTCGTTCCGTGTGGTGTTGGCGGGCTGATTTATAGGGGTTTGAAGGGTTAGATCAGGGTTATCGGGACTTGTACGATGCAAGGGAGCTATTACGGCCAACAAGGTAAATACGACCCCAGTTTCAAATACACGGAGATGATATGCCTAGATGAGAATACACCTACATTTCGCACACGTATGATATAAATGGATTGAAGAAACTACTGAGTGGGTGTTCAACACCTACCCTTGTCCTTCCCCTATATACATGTACAAATGTACCTGTTGAGGCTCTTCCATAGTTTGTCAGACCCCCGCCCTGCTACACCCTCCTCCTCACACCCTCTCTGACGTGACATACTTTATGAATGGCCCCCCTGACCTGAAACATAACATACTCTCCGCTTTCTCTTATTTCTTAAATATTTCTGGCGGGGAGGTGAGGAGGGGTTGGGGTGCAAACAGAGGTCTGCATCAGAGACACCATTATGCGACAATTAAATATCTGCCTTGATGCAGCCCTTGGTGATTGAAGGCATTTCATAACATTGTATCAATGTTGGTGTAAATAGCTGCGGGCTATTTTCTCACAGGACAAACACAGTCACCAGATATGCTAATATTGATACATCTAAGATGGAGCCTCGGGACTACACATCATAGACGCTGGACAGAACGCTCCTACACAGGCCCGCGTGGTGGGGGGTCGCCCCCTGGAGGACCCACCTGGAATTATTCAGCCTCAAAGATTTGCCTGAGGTCTGCATGGCGAGCAGGGAGTTTTGGATGGGTCTCTCTGTGATGGGTCATTTTCACTCGATGCTCAGGTCCGAATGCTGCTTGATAATATTGTGTGTTTTTTTTCTCAGTGTTCGTCTACTGTTGAAAGTAGGCCTATAGCAATTCCCTCTCCTTCTTGTTCTCATCATGTATGTCACTTTATATTGGCGGATCCAGGATTTTGATTGTTTTTTTTTCTCTCCAAAAAATGGGTGCCCTTCCCCGAAATCGTTATCATATCGGATTATATCATATTATATCATATTATATCCGCCACTGCAGTATGCAGATCCACCCTTCTCCCATTTCCTCCGCATCATCTTCCTTTATTTTGGGTTTTGTGCGGTGCCATGGAAAAGGCTCTGAATTCCAATACTTATTAAGAGTAGCCCCATAATACATGTTTCTATTATCTATAGGGTAACCAACATGGAGAAGTGAGTGGACATGGAAATAGAATTAACCATTAAGTGGGGGCATTTAGAGGTCAGTCGAGTTGAGGGTAACGCAGATTCAATCTTGATGTGTAAGGCGAGGAGGGAAATTGAAACCAGGAGCCGAGGGCGAATTCCTTATCAACAAAAAGAAGAAAGTTTACCTGCACTATTAAGTTACCTGTCCGTGTTCCGTCTGGACTGTATCGAAATAGGTAAAGAGTGCGGATAACACCTACAAGACGCCAGTCTGCCCGGCACCTCCATGAAGAATAGGGTTTGGTGTCGGCAGAGTAGGGGCCTACTGATCTAGGACTGGGTGATTTATTGATCTCGGAGGGCGGGGGCCGGGACATTTCCTTAAATGCCTATATGTGGTACTGGGGGGGGGGGCAATTTTTGTTTAAAAAGTTCATCTGGGGGCGAAACTTAAAAGAAAAGACCAGCGGATTTTTATGTGGCCTTCTATCGATTGCAATGGTATAACTTAGCAATATTCTGACATATATACTATCCACATATGCAGCATAGGGCAGTTGAATCTGAAATAGACCAGGAGAGAGTGACGTCACATGAGAACAGATATGTGGCCAGCCATACTAATCCTATGTAAATACAGTACATTCTACTATCATTTATAGTGCATCAGACAGCCAATGTACGATAAAGGGGCACTTTATTGTGTTCATTAAGTAGTTACTATGCTCCTTTCTTTTCATCTAATAAGGAGAGTTATGAAGAAGGTCACAAAAGCCTATTAAGATGAAGCAAATACAAAATAAAAAATTGTCTGCACCCTCACTGCCTTATAATTGGCCCTTGAGCGGTCCTTGATTGGCCATTAAGGTAGGCCAAAATTGATGTACATAACCGACCAACCAATCAAGGAGTCGTTACAGTGGTGTCTAGACCAATCAATAGAGATGGACTGAGTGTGTCTGGTACATTTGTGGTCTCTTGTTACGTCACTTTCTACTTGAGCTAACTAATTTCATTTAGGGTTAACTGCCATATGCTGCATATGTGAATAGTTTGTATGTAAGGATATTGCTAATTAAGACCAACACAATTGATAGAAGGCCACATAAAATTCAGCCTCGATCACCCAGTCCCTAAACTCCGCCCACTGGGCTGCATTAGCGCCTGGACCAGTACCTATATCTGGACTCCAACCTCATTATAGCTCATTATGTATGGGGATCCTTGGGTGCCCATTCAATATTAGACAGCTCATTGGTCAAGGGGTAATGACTATTCATATTACTATGCATGTCTGGTGTACCAGCACCTGCACCACTGAGGGTCATTAAAATATGTTCTAGGTGAGTGGAGCCAACATGACAGTCAATCACCACTAGTCGCAGAGTAGTGTTTGGGGGCACACCTCTGTAGGCCTCCATGGCTCAGGTAGTTGCACCATCAGTAGACAGTGTCCCATAACATAGACAGTTATATGTGTGTTTCTTGAAATAAAATATATTGTTTTGGTTATATCAATTCTACATGTTAAGAGATTCATAAATGTACAAGATAACACTATAATAAGGACATGGTTGGTATGTATATTTAACTAACTGAGTGGGATATGGTCCATATACCCACATGTGATCAGTGGTGTGCCTGCCCCCACAGTTTATAATTAGGGGAAATCAACAACTCTACTCCTAGTGGACTGCATATCTTGATTGGTGCACTCTCCATTCAAGTTTGGTGAGTGATCAGGGGCAGTGTCCAGTGAGTGGGGGTACTAGTGAATGGGTGGGAGGGGGGAGTTGAGGGGGGAGGTGGGGGGCATTACAATCAGCAGACAAGAACCGGCCCAGGCGGACAACCTAGTCCGGCTGGGGTCCGAGGCTGCATAAAATTAGGCTGGTCTTTTCTTTTAAAGGAAGATATGAGTGGTCAAAAGAGGGTGGCTTGTATGTTGCACATGGCGGTATGGCCATTTCTTCAAATGATATGAGGATTACATTCACGGCTGATTGTATGCTGTGTGCAGCTACCCCAGATGCCTTCCATCCGTTTTATCTAAACCAATAAGCGTAATATCCGGTTGCTATTAATCACATTGTGTATCAGCTATATAGAAGGGATACCTACTGAAGTTCCAATTAAAATGCCGTCACCGATAACAGATGACTTTGTCAACTTTAGATTCATCCTTTATCACTGATCAATCCTAATTTAAAAGCGTTTCATCCTCTCAGGTAACCTGTACCACTTGAACATGGACAGGTAATTCTCTCACAATACATTCGGTAAGGAAATGATTTCAATCAGTTGTCAATAAGTAAGTGAGACCCTAGGTTCCCCATGTATATGCTACACCCTCAGAAAAGTGAGCGTCACTGTCGCCGAAAGCACTCTCATCTGAAAGCCAGGCAGTGCCTGACTTTAAGGTGAGAGTGCTTTTGGCGACAGTGACGCACACTTTTCTGAGGGGGTATAAGACTGGGTTGGGTGGTTTAGGTGTTATTGATGCTTGTTGGTGTGAATTCATACTACCCACCACGGCTCTGGTTACATTGTCCCTGGGGGTATTTAGAATACTGTTTACAGTCTCTATGACCTGGGGATTACAATCTCCTTCAATATCGGTCAACTAAACCGACAATTTTGATAAAGGGGTGTGCCTATACATGTGTGGGTATACAGAACATTCAACGCTTCTATAGGCCATTGCATCTATGGTTATGGAGTGGCCATTTATTAATATTATAGGCCTTATAATAACATGATGTATGTTTGGTCCCTATAACACACTATACAGTGTTGGTGTGCTTGAATGGTTCCAGGTGGTTAACAATCGACATTATAATCTCAGGGGTACATATTTCATATGATGCACGGGAGGCGAAATTAAGTGTTTTAGGCAACATGGTCCAAAAAGTTAGGGTGTAGACCTATACAGGTCGGATTTCTATTTTATTATAAATGGTGAAAGTACCAGGTAGGGTATGAGTCCTGATTCACCACATCGACATGCAGGTCATCCGGATGTTGTCTTCCTCGAGGGGAATCTATTTCAATCTAGTTGGATTTTAGCGGCCTTGATTAGTGTGTGTTTGTAATCCTTACTGCAAGTCTACTCACTAATTCCTTTAGTAACTAGGAATATCATTAATCTGTTGGATATTCTTGCCAGAAGGCAATTTCCTGAGGTTAGTAGAAAATTGATTAATCCACTGAAATCAGTTGAAGCATGTTCTTCCTGATCAAAGACTTGCTAAATTCTATAAAATTAGTATGTCTTTTTTCAAATCAAAATAATTCCCGCCATTTGAGGCAAAAATGGTAGGGTCGAAAAAATAAAAGAAGAATCGATCATGTTACTATCCCGCACCCACATGCATGGTTCATCGAGATCCGTGCAATTTCCGTACAGTTTCGTCGTAAGCAAAGGGCAAACAAAAGTGCAAACAATATGTGCATGCATCAAATGACTGAAGACTCGTCACATGTCACAGCATGTAATTAAGTGAGCAAAAGTCTCAATCACTAGCACGGTCATTTGTGTGTAAAAAGAGCTCATGGTGCACGGGGGGCCACTAATACCCCCCGCCATGAGCCCCACCCCCTCAGCCTATGACCCCTACCTCCCCACCTCCAGGTCCCTACCCCATGGCCAAAAGGTTAAACGTTGCCGTGGTTACCTGAACAAGTAGACCGTGCCCAGGTGAGTGCCGGCGCCCCAGGCTGTTCTAACACGGCATAAAGGTGGGGTCAGAGGTGACGGCCCTGGTGGATGTCACTTTGTCACTCTCTCATCACCCCTGGCGCCGGGCCTACAGCCATGTCGAGTGACCACCCTCTCTGCCTGGGGGGTCTGATCCCTCCTTTCTGCCTAGTCTAAATACATGGGACACGGTCCTTCATTGATCTCTTGTGTTAAAATGCCAAATTGGTCAGTGGATGTGGATTACAATACATACCATTGAGGTCGGCTCTGTGATATCAGCAATGGGATACATGCTCACCAATATAAGCTTCGTTAGGGCTCAGGCGTAAGAATGGGATAGACGGCCTTATTGGTTTCAATATAGATTGGGCTTACTGGGTATAGCTCTGTAATGCCTGTAACTGTTTCCTAATAAGGCCCATCAGTGTAAATCTAAATCCTTATAAAAGGTCTCCCTCATATACCGGTAAAGTACAGCCAGGCGCTTTCTAATCCTCTCTAATCGTATTTCTAACGGTCTCCATCAAAGGGACGTACTTGATAAATGTAAATATAGACATGGATCTAAACAGAAATGCCTATTACCCGTTTTTGCTATAATTATGCTTGTTAAATCAATAATTGTGAAAAAAGACGTTGGATACATCAAAACGAAACTATAATATGTATGGAGAATTTATGTATATATTACTTGTATGATACATACTATAGCAAAGCCATCATTCGACCTGTAATATATAGGGGCTATATGGTTTACCAAACGGTTTCTCTTCAATAAGAGGGGCAGGTGAGTGACGACCAACACGGATGCATTGAAGAGTGGTTCACCTTACAACAGTTGGATTGATGCTTTACAGAATACAAAACACCGAACAAAAAGGGTGTTGTGGACAAAGAAATAATGGTGAGTCTGTGAATTGTCAACTCGTGGATGCTTCCTTCCCATGACTGTCCCCTTGTCTATCTATACGGAAATCACCTACACTCACATGTGTGGATCATCAGTTCAAACCCATATATATAAACTGAAGGACTTCTTTCTTTGCCACAGCCTGTTTCACGTGAATGAACAGTGTGAACTACTTTTCTATTGGGGATGCGCCTTGGGAATGTCACTGGACGGTCTCTAAACTTGTAATGTATGTTGAGCTGGTGTCGGATAGACGGCAATGACCCAGGGTTGGAATGCACCGACATATGATTTGATTTTAAGCGTGAGCATGTGGCATTAGGTCTATACATGTATAGTTGCGTTCACTTCAGCATCTATAAAGACAGTTGATCTATTTAATAAAACACCAAGGAACATGGCTTATGTGCTTGTAGTGAAAGTGTTTGCCGGGTGTAATGATAATGGAGCCAGCTAGGATTTTACTCCATAAAATGTCGACTAGTCTAATTCCATGTTCATCCAACCATCTCCGCCTGTGTAATCGATTGCCTTCATGTATACCCTCTATATGCAACCCTCGCTCCACATGATACATCATACATATTTTCCACCATATTGCCTAGCATGAAATGTGAAAATGGGCACCTTATATATTCCATCTTGGCAACCCTAGTTGCCCCTCCCTCATACAATACAAGACATACCCTGCCCCTCCCACTCAGGACCTCTCTGCCAACAGTCCTATACCAGGTAAGTGTTTTACACCTCCCAGTGGTGATACACGGGTGTGACTTACCTGCAATATCCAGGCCAGGCAGCGAACACTTCTGCAGCTAGGCGTTTGATAATGGTCTATACTCCAGGGTATAAGCACACGTGTTATAAATCCATATCCACTATAGATGCGATACAATAGGACATGTTAAGCAGAAGGCCTATATACAGCGTCCCTGGATGGGTGGCGCATGTACCCGGGATCTACCCACTGGAGGATGACAGTGACTGAAGCAACATGTGGACAGGTAGGAAAGTAAGCTTCTGATGTCGCGTAGCTCTGCCACTGCGGGGCGCCACCAGTCGATCACCATTTACCCGTCACCAGCGTTCCACCAGCGTCCTGCTGTGGGAGGCGTCAACAGGTGACTTCTGGGAGGACAACCACAGCTAGTATAGTGGCCGATTTGCAGTGGCATAGGAAAAAGGGGAGGGGGCAGGGGTCCTGAATATGTGTCGGCCCCCAAACATTTGTCAAGACCTGTAACTACATACACACAATTTCCAATCATTACCTCTCCCGCTAAGGGAAAAGTGGGGGCAGAGGGGTCTGGGTCCCCAAATCAGAACTAAAGGGAGGGTGCTCAATAATTACTACTTTTCCATACACTGTTATGTACGTGTGGATATGATACATCATGCATAACAATCGGTACTTACAAAAGTTGGTTGGAGTACCCCCCCCCCCCCCCCACCCCCACCTCCCAGGAAGATTTGCTTCCTATGCCTCTGATTTGGTGTAGTTTAGAAAACTTAAGTCGCACAGGTATGGGCAAGTAGGTCTATATCGATAGGAGTAAGTAGGTCTGTACCCAAAGTCAAAATATGTATAGGGGTGCACTGCAAAAAAGGTGCTTAGGTTTTAAACATGTTTAGGTCTAAACATGTTTAAATCCTAAACATTTTACTAGGTTTGTGTCTTTGAATCCTTCTGTTTAGGAATTAAACACTTTTATTCTAAACACCTAAACATTTATGTTGAATATGTTTAGATGTTTAGTATCTAAACAGTATGGGGAATTGGTGTTTAGGATGTAAACATATAGTGTTTAAATCATAGTATATCAAACACATACCAGATGGCAGCTCTGTGGTTGACTAGTTTCTACAACCACTCAAACGTTATTGTTGTTTTAAAAGTGGCTAAATCTGAGTAAATTAATTCAAATTTCATGGGATACAAAAGGATGATAATACACATTACAGGAATGGATAAAGCATTATTTACCTGAAGGTCTGTTGTATTGGCTCAAGGTTGTGTCTATGTTAAAGTAGAGGCCTATGTGAAATAGTGATGCATGTACATTGCCTCGTGGGGGGACTGCTGGAAGTCTCTTCAATACACTACACATATATATATGAAGAGTTTGGATGCAAAACGACATAAGCGCCAAAATACAAAAACGGGAAAAAACTGCCCAGAGCCATAGGCTAGGGCAAGATAAAAAAGATTGTGGAAAATTTTTATTCAAAAATGTCCTCAAATAGTAGATAGAGCCTGCCTAAAATGCAGTTTTTTTGCAAAACGACATAAATCCAAAAGTGTTTCTTTGCAAAACGACATAAATCCATCTCACTAGATATTGTTTTGGTGTGTATGACTCTTAAATCCTGCATGTGTAATGTTTAAAATAAACATTATTACATAAGATGTTGCTCTCTACTGCTAAAGGTATTATCTCAAAACGAGATAGGCACTCTTACTTCAAAGAAATATGAAAAATGGACACAAAAGTGACATTTTATGATCATGTGGATTTATGTCGTTTTGCAAAAAAACTGTTTTTGGATTTATGTCGTTTTGCAAAAAAACATAATTGGGCATATATTTAAATCAAAGATATATGATGCAAGGATCTTTAATAATTACATGTTGGTGATTCATTGATGTCCTACTCAACCCAGAAAAGAAAAAAAAAGAAAAAAGAAATGTCTGTGACCAATTTAGGGGTAAATACAGAAAAACTGCTTTTGGATTTATGTCGTTTTGCAAAAAAACTGAAAAATCACATTTAATTAGCCATTTTCTCATTCAATTATGATCAAGGATTTCAAAAACCGATTTCTATATATTTCATTTATTGCCCATTAATCATTAGTAATTGAAAATAATATTCTCTATTTACCATTTCTTCAAAATTAGAAATGTGCTGTTATCTCAAAACTCCCAAAATGGATTTATGTCGTTTTGCATCCAAACTCTTCATATATAGAAATAAAATAAATTAGGAATTTATCTAAACATCAGTATCTAAACATAATAATAATCTACATGTCTCTAGACACACCACTTTTATCCTTAAACACTTGACAGATAAACACAATGATATGTGGCTGTACACGGGAAAACCAGCCTTATGCAAGGAGTGCATAAGTCTGTGTTTAGGATTGTGTTTAGGATCTAAACACATTTTTTGCAGTGTGGGTGGTGGTCGGAAGGTGGTACACTAATCTTGCAGAATCTAAAGGATCCGAAAGGGAAATGCAGAAAAGGGAGAGGTCGGACGAATAGGTCTGTATGCCAATCATAAATTGTACTCAAAGGGGGATTACAGGTGAGAGGGCTAATCTACTTTCAGGTGAACCAAGTACACTACAGACAGGTCTGGCCATTCAGCAAACACGTCAATGAGCATCTACCATTGTTAACCTTTGGAATTTAGTACGCTTACAGGCATAAACCCTGTCCCTTTTTGTAAATATTCCCCTTTTATATTTGACAGGTAGGGCCCCCCATGGTGATAACCACCACTGTGGATCCTGAGGCTGTGGTTGGGTAACTCTGGGTAGGCTAAGGTCACCTCGTGTTTGGGTGTAATGGTGAAAATGGTGAGGTGTGATTACATGTCTCACTGGCTCCAATGTACTGTGTGAAAAGGACAGGGTATGTAATCACATTGCAGCCACCATAATAAAAGTACTATGTACCTTACATGTATTTAGGAACCCGAAATTAGTTATCAACGTATGGGCTCTTGCCCGGGGCATGTGCATGAAGAGCCCACAGTAGCTTACATGTAAACCATATAGGTCTACGGCCCTTACACCCATAAACTTAACCCAATAAAAAGTTATACTTTTGATTCTAGTGTTGAGAATACATGCACATTTCTAGCCAAAATATAGATGAACTCGAATTTAGGGACTTCTATTGGGGGCTCTAAACCGATAGAAAGTGAAAAGGGTGGCAATAACAATTGATTTCTATTTTCTAGGTCACCCTTAGTGGGGGGCGGAAGGTCATACTGGGAGACCTGTAAAATCGTATGTCATAAGTTGAGATTGAGGCCCGCATTTCCGGCCAAGACTCTGCCCTTTGTGGCCTTCAGATTTGTGCAGGTGGAGCCGAGAGATCTAAATTACGTATATACGACTTGCACCTGAATTGTGAATAGGCATCTGTGAAAGTAATAAGGAAACTATGGGGTTTAGTCTGTATAATGGGTGGGGTTAATACTATGTGGGGAAAAGACAAATGTATGCCTGTACTGATAGAGGAAGAAGAGGTCTACCAAAGTACATACACATAGATTTATGTATCAGATAACATTATGGTGGTGACCATTTGGTGTCGGAAGCTATCTGAGGTATAAGTTCTATACAGCCAACTGTCACGCCACAAAACCCCTTATTATACCTTCATCAATTGTATTACGTCATATTACGTCATAATTATGATTTATGATTATTAATATTCATATCTATTATTATTTGTAATACGCACAATACTTTATACATATTTTCAATCCATATGTCCATCAAAGTACACCTAGACGTCAGACATACCTATTTCTCACTAAGCCAAGTCAAACTAACCCCCATGCATAACTAATCCATAGATCACAAGCAGACCCTTATCCCAGGGACAATAGGTAACGGTCAGCCCCTCCAGACGACAAGGCACCGACCGGTCACCTATACACAAAACAAATGAACTATATGTTGACCTCAAGGATTAACTGTCAACACATAAAACAATGCTATAAAGCTGGACACCCTTAATCAGTGTGGCACCGCCAAAGCCACTTGAGCCGGCTGGAGGCCACCTGGAAGGAGGGCGACAAAGCCCCCATGTGTGCATGCTACTTATTATGTAATCCATTACCCATAATGCACTGGACCCAGGCTCCCCACCCGCGGTCCAGCGCACGCCACATGTTAAAGCCATGAATATATAATTATCCAATCAAATGTCAAATGTATATTATCCAATGAAAACCACTGTTACATCTACTTCCGGTCACATGGGCACCCCCTCCACCTGCCGGGCACCTGTACTTATACCCCGGTCAGATGGAGGAGGAAATCACTTATCATCTTGCAACCATCAGTAACTTATATACTGAGCCCTAGTGACTGGTACTCTGATATTAATATTATTATTAATAAAAGATACCAAGTATTCGAACTGACGTCTCACTTCATCTTTATGCCCTCATTGATGTGGAAGGGTTTTCCCTAGCCACAGAGTGGTGGAGAACCCGGGCAACCTTCAGCTACCTGCGACCATGAAGAAATTTTTTAATGCAGAGACACCAGTCCCTCAGTGACCTATCATCACGGAGGCACACTAGGAGCCAGGGACCAGCACCAACATCAGGTCTACATCCCACCAGGAGGAAAGGACCAAGCAACAACAAGCACATCACTAAGTCCACCTCCTGCATCTACAAGGACACAGTAAGACATTCTAAACCAACACTTATAGACACTGTACCTATTATACCTATAGACATAGCTACCCCACCCACTTCTCCCATTCGTGTTGAACCCACTGTCAACATGGCCGGAGACGATCAGGTAGAGGTAGAAAGACAACGAGAACTAGACGATAGGATATCAAGAAAATTAGATGAACAATTAGCGGCGAACGACAAAAATTTCCAAAATTAGCGGCCCACAAGGCAGAGTTAGAAAGACTCAAATCTGATATCGCCGAATATAGAAATGTCAAGTCAATTAGCGACCTGGCTAGCGCCATTTCAAAAGCTAACAAGTACACCATCCGTGAACCAACCAAGTTCTCAAAACCAGACATTAAGATGAGCACCAGAAAGTGGTTCACAGACCTAGAACGTTTTGTCAGACTAAAATATCCCCAAGAAGATCACCCCATCCACGTCACCTGCGCAGTCTATTTAACTGGACCAGCATACGAGTGGTACAGTATGCAGCCCACTAGCATACAGGATGATTACGATCTTATAAAGAAGGGACTTATCCACCACTTCAAGGATGTCGAAAATGACATCAAGCTATTGACACTGTCCCAATTTGACCCCACCCTACAAACCATGGAAGAATGGCTCAAGGACGCCAACACTCACTTCCAAAACAAAGGGGTGGACATAGAAGCTGCCATCATCCAGGTAGCCACAGTATTAAACGAGGACTACCGAGAGGCGATCAGAGCGGAAAGTCCTACTACATGGGCTTCCCTCTGTAGAGCACTCAGGTGTGCATACCTCTACAAGAAGACCTCCACACATAAGGTATCATCCCTTTCCAGTAACACCCTAGACCCAGTCATAGCTGCTCAGCTAAGGGAAAAGGACAGGGAGAATGAGAAACTAAGAGACCTTCTACAGAAGCAACAGGAAGTTATGGAGACCGAACATACCGTAGCTGCTATGGGGGGTGGTAAACCAAAACCCACCTACCACAAACAAGCAGCTACACCGACACAGCCTCCATCAGCCGACTTCGCATTGCCACCCAACTATAGGGGGAGGAGAGAGGACTTCGACATCAATTACGTCGACAACATCAGGAAGGCACGCTCAATGGGCCTCATCCCTCCCACCCACCGATTCAAAGGGGGACCCAAAGACATTATAACCCTTCTTCAAACGGGTTCCCTACCCCCACATCACTTCAAACTCATCCAGAGCCAACAACAACAACAACAAAGGTGGCAGCCCCAACAGCAATCATGGCAGCCACCACAACAACAACAACAATGGCCACAACAACAACAACAACAATGGCCACAACAACAACAACAACTACAACTTCAACCAACGCCACAAAACCCCACTCCACAGTACACCATGGCACAGCTCGTCAGCATGATGAACGACCTCACCAAGACGACGGGAAACTAGATTGTCATCCTATGGATAGGCCTCATCAGGATGACAAAACAGTCCCCAACACCGAAGACGCAGCATCGCCCATCGACATCACGCCACATGACCCACAGACAATCCACAACGCTGCACCAGTGCGCGGGAAACCTGCCGACGTCCAAGCTACTCTGGAAGTCGTCCCCCCACCACTCCCCGACCTACACATGGAAGAAGGTGAGCAGAGTGTTTTGTTTATCAACATGGTCAATGGCAATATAGATCTACAATTCAAAGATACCAACATCCCCAGTCTAGTAGACACAGGAGCCACCGTCTCTTGCATGAGAGAGGGTCTAGCCTCCACTCTATCGAAACTAGTTCCTCATGAGTTTTCACGAATCAGGTCCAAAGTTTATCTTGCCGATGGAGCATTGTGTCACATCAAAAGAGCTATCAAAATCAAATTCAAAATTCAAGGCAAAACATTCAGTCATCAATTTGCAATTCTTCCAAATTGTTCCTCACCAATCATATTGGGAACAGATTTTCTATCAAAGACTAAAAGCAAAATCAATTACTCCACTGACCCAACTCCAAAATCTCAACCAATCAGGGCAGTGAGAGCCATTTCGATACCTCCATTTTCCGAAATGGCCATAACAGGCCAAGTCACATGCTACCACTCAGTCAGTCAAATCAATGGTATAACAGACAATTTTGACAGATCAGACAAACTTCCAAATTACATCGTACAACGTTCAGTCGTGACACCTGACCAAAGAGACAGACACCCACTGATATTATTGAATATCACATCTAGAATCTGCAAAATCCAGAAGGGTGAAATCGTAGCCTTATATACAAAAACAGACATAGACAAAGAAAATCATATATTATCGACAGGCTACGAGGACACACAACCCGAGGAGACAGACATAGACATAGACATAGACAACAACTCCACTATCAGTGACAGTGCATCATCAACAGGGTCAGACAAAACATTCTATGTACCAACACCAACATATTCAGAGTACTCTGACTCTGACATGGATCAATCCATGTCAGACGACGAAGATCATATAAATATGGTGCAAGAGACGACAGGTCACGACGAACAAGACATAGACAAAGACATGTACATAGGGAAGGACATAGACATAGAACCAGAAAAAGAAAAATCACATGTCTTCCAAAAACCAGACTGCCTCACAGAAGATCAATTCACAACATTTTGCCAATTAATAGAAGAATACGATGATATATTCGTGGGAAAAGATAATATGATTGGAAGAACCCATCTGTACACCCATAAAATCAACCTGATCCCAGACGCCAAACCCTTACAGTTCTACCCATTCAGAATGGCCCCGCACAAAGCTGAACGACTTGAGATTGAATGTCAAAAGCTGGTAAAGCAGGACATTCTGGAGGAAACCAATACGGGCCCCTGGTCATCCAGAAGTTTTCTTGTAGAGAAAAAGAACGGGCAGGGTTACAGATTAGTGACAGATTTAAGATATGTTAATTCCCAATCCATCAACCAAGCACTTACATCACCACGAGCAGACGACAGCCTAGAAATGATTGGTGAGATGCGACCTGCCGTGTTCTCTAAAATGGATGCCCAACAAGGGTACTTCCAGATACCAATTAGAGAGGACGACAGGGACATCACAGCCTTTCTCACTAGGACCAAAAAGTATAGATACAAGACCATGCCCATGGGACTCGCCAGCAGTGCTCAGGCTTTCCAAGCTGTAGTCAACTTGATACTACAGAACCTGCAGTACAAATGTGCAATCCCATACTTAGACGACATCTTGTGTTTATCACCTACCATAGACCAACATTTCATTGATTTAAGAAACATATTCGAAGCACTAAGGAATGGCAAACTAAAGTTGAAGAAAACCAAGTGCGAATTCTTCCTAGAGGAACTAGAGTTCCTAGGAATGAAAGTCACCACTGACGGTATCAAACCATCCCCAGACAAAGTCCACAAGATCCAGACATTCCCCACACCGAAGACCGCAAAAGAGGTGCGATCATTCACTGGACTCGCCCAATTCTATAGAAAATTCATCAAAGGGTTCAGTGAAATTGGTCGACCCCTATTCAACCTACTCAAAAATGGGAACAAATTTGTTTGGACAAAAGAATGTGAGACCGCATTTCAGACCCTGAAGGACTCTATATGCAATGACGTCATCTTGCTGTACCCAGACTACAACAAGCAGTTCCATCTTACAACAGATGCATCTGGTACAGCCCTGGGAGCTACCCTTTCCCAGGAGAAAGACGGCGTTCTACGACCAGTAGCCTTTGCGGGCAGAGCACTCCATGACCACGAAAGGAATTATGGTGCCACCCAAAGAGAACTATTGGGAGTAGTATTTGCTATAGAGTACTTCAGACACTACCTAGAAGGAAGACCATTCGAGTTATATACTGACCACCAAGCCCTCATCCACATGTTGACAAAATCAGATAACAAAAACATGTGGGCAAGGTGGGCACTCAAAATTCAACAATTTCAATTCAATATCCGACACATAAAAGGCAAATTAAATATACCATCAGACGTTATGTCAAGACGAGACTACCCACTAGACAAGACACCAATGACAGATCCTCCACCAAAACCCAAAGCCATAAGGGTACAACATAGAATTATGTTTGAGGATGACATACACACACAGAAATTCAAAGAAGACGAACCACCATTGACACTACCAAAACGACTACCCAAATCAATTCTGAAGAGAAACTCCACCCATCACTTCTATGGTGAATGTATGGAAGAAAGCACAGAAGATATAGAAGAAGTAAAACGATTGACCCCCAACCTGAGAGCAAATCCTGACATCCCAAGTACCAAATTACATCATTTTGGGCTTCCACAAACAGAATACAAGGGACTGTTAGCAGCCATAGTGGCCTCAGTACAACAGGAAGTGGATTCAGCTGCACGACCGGTCCCAGGCCACGCCCCACAGCAGCTGACAGTACCCTCTACATCCCTAGAAGCCCTATCATCATTTATAGAAGAAACTCAAACAGAACAAATAGAGCAGGTTGCGGCGACCCGACCGGTCCCAGGCCACACCCCGGCACCGCAACCTAAGAAAACCACAGATAAACCAAAACCAAAGAAGAAAAATGAGAAGCCTAGAAGAGATGCCACAGACATGGCAAAACACTTGGCCAATCAGACCAATCATCTGATTGAAATGATAGAGAGCCTCTCCGACCCACAGATCTCCATACTCAACCTGAAAAGAGAACAAAGATATAATCTACACACGAAAGCTATCATCACGTATTTAGAGAACGGACAGGTACCCAACGACAAAAACAAGAAGGAAACGGAGCAATTTATCAAAATAGCTGATGACCACATCATGCTGAATGATATTTTGGTCCATATCAACACGGTACTATGGAAGAAACACAAGGAATTCTCATTCCAACCCGTCATCCCAGATGACATGAGACTTCCCATCTTGAAGCTTTTTCACGACCTACCAATGGCAGGCCACGCTGGCGCACAAAGAATGCTGTCGACCATGCTTCCCAAAGTATATTGGAAGAGCATGGCGGCCGACGTCCAGAAATACACAGCGACCTGCCACGTCTGTTTGAAAGCCAAAAAGATGAACCTAACCAACAACCTGCCAATGACGGCCCATAGTACCCCTTCTTACCCATTCCAGTTTGTCCACATAGATGCCATAGGCCCACTACCACCAACACCAGGAAAGAACGTATACATTCAGGTAGTGGTCGACAGGTTCTCTAAATTCTGCATAGCTTACCCTACTACATCATTGGACGCGGAAACAACTACCGCAGAATTCATAGAGAAGGTTGTTCTGGCCGAGGGTATACCAACATACCTCCAGTCAGACAATGGAACGTCATATAAAAACTCAAAATTCAGAAACATGACATCTTCCCTCAACATAAAACATGTCTTCAGCTCGGCCTATAGACCAAAATCGAACGGCCAGGCTGAAAGATATGTGAAGACGCTGTCTGAAGGCATACGGGCCTACTGTGAGGAACACCAGGACACATGGGATGTATTCCTACCACACCTCGTGTTCTCCATCAACAACACAGAGTCCGCCACCACTGCCTTCACACCGTTCTTCATTATGAAGGGAAGGAATCCAAACACCATAATAGACAACAAACTCAATCAGGAAGAAGAGAAAAGTCTAAATCTCCACATCATTGACAAATTAAAGAAAATAGACTACACATACAATCAGGTCATTGAAAACATTGAAAAGAGGACAGAACAAATGAGACAACAACACGACAAAAAGGCAAAACCTACAAAGGTGCAGAAAGAATCACTAGTGTATGTCAAGGTACCCCGACTGATGGATAGAACAAAATGTTTGAAACTTCAGAAGGTGTACTCTGGTCCATACATAGTGTGCAAATTCGCCTCAAAAACATCTGTCCTCCTCAAATCTGTGATCACAATGAAAACAATGAAAAACCCAGTCCACGTAGATAGGCTGAAACTTGTACGTCACGTGAGAAACAATGACTTCATACACAGACTCATTGACCCGAACGACGACCTCATAACCAAACTATGGAAGAAAGACGGAGATTCATATAAAGCGAGACCAGCGCTCCTACAAACCAAAAATATATATAAAGCAAAGCCGGCCCACTCCAAGGTCAAGAGGAGGACACCGGTAGGACTAAAACCATAATATAAACTATAGAATATATAAGAGGAAAAGAGTTATCACCTATATTACATAAACAACAAAAGCTCACTATATCATCGCTACTATTACAAAGAGACATAACTGTCATATATTATCAACTTTAATATCAAAAGGATCAACACTGACTACTACGACTACTATTACCACTACTACTATTATAATGATTCACAAAGAATCACGACTTACACACGGATCATCAAAAGAAATACTGGAAATACAGTATTTATCACCATAAAGCGCACAAGCTTCATCAATTATTACTATTATTATTATTATCCATCTATACCCATTTCACCACACAAGTAAGTGGCAGGGCGACTCCATATTATTGCTGCTCCTTTAACAAACTGACACTTCAAATAGAACTATTATCAACATGTCAAAATCCGACATGAAAGGACAGTTTGCGCACTCTTATTAACCCCCCCCCCCATAGACCAGTGGAAAAGCGGTGTATGCAGGCGGCCGCCCGCATGCATCACAGGTGTCAACAACACCAGGAGGATGACCGCAATCTGAGCCCTGGATGGCGCCACCACTGGAGCGCGCAAACAAAAGCTCCACTTATGGGAGTGTGATAACGACCAACATGGCAGGGTGACATAGCCACCACCCTGTACCCAGACCAAAGGGTATAAGTTCCCACACATCCCCCCATCTTTCCACAGTCACCCAGTGACCACACCCCTACACACATCGATTCAGTCAGGAGCAGCCCACAGTTAATTTGGTAGATCCCCGCCAGTACTGCGCACTTACACTCATCCTTCACCAACTATCAACTATCAACTATTACTACTACAAACGATCGACTACTACTATTATTACTATCAAATCCCAACAACTCGGAAATCATGAGGTATACACTCTACCTCCTATTAATCATCACACACACCATTTACACGGCAGCACAACCAATAGTGAGGCAAAATATCGGCCTCATCTACGAACAGCTGCCGGGACAAATCATCACCGGTCATGACCTACACGAGGTCATACTGGCCATCCCCTACAACATCCCAATGGCTCCTCGTCCGAAGCCACTCATTTACAACACCATCAGGACTCTTCAACTGACTTCACTAGGACCCCACGACAGCCACGACGCTAAGATGTTGCAACAAGCTGCTGACCTCGACCGACTACTACAAAATGTAGATATTAACATTATTAAAACTTTAAAGAACATTGCACACTTCCTCTCGGATCCTATTACTAACAGGCCAAAGAGAGCTATCCTAGGATTCTTAGGGGAGCTCTTTAAATCCATCTTTGGCCTGGCAACCACTAGAGACATGGATTCTATTATCAACGTCATACATCACCTAGATGCTAGAATTGGTACACTGGCCGACGTCAATGTTAAAACTGCACAAGGATTACATGACGTCACCCAGCAACACCAGCAGTTTCTAGACACTTATATAAAACAACAAGACGTTGTACAGGAATCCCTACTCAATATTACCGAATCCATAGACTCATGGTCTGATGATTTCTCCACAACTCTAACCTCCATCCAAGCCGACCAGGATCGTAGGATTACCCAGTCAGCCATCATATCGGCCCAGGTAATTGTACTTATGACCAGGATCGCCTACCAACAAGGGTTATACAAGGTGGAAAATTCTCTCAGATTATTGTCCACTGGAATATTAGCACCGGATATGATCCAACCCACAGAACTAGCACTCAAGCTAGCCACCCTGGACACACAACTCAAAATTAGGAACCCAGGATCCGAGGTAACCATTATTGACACCGCATATTACTATTCACAACCAGTTGCACTATACACCTATTCCAAAACTCACTTATACATTCATATTAATGTTATCATTTCTGCCACAGACGCAGCATTTAACTTATATCAAGTAATTACAACACATGTCCCCATTAACACCGAAAATACGACAAGTTCCGGATCTACCCTATTACACACTGACAAAACTTTCCTTGCTGTCAACGAGGCAGAGACATTGTACTTAGAAATGACAAACGCAGATCTGCTTACGTGCCAAGGCTCGATACTGAAAGTATGCGCTAGGACCATGCCTAGAATACGCAGTGACCAGCCAACCTGCCTCATGGCGGCCTTTAAAGGTAACCAGGCTGACATAGCCAGACTCTGCACATTTCAAGTACACCCTCTGAGACCCATACAAACCCGTGCTATAGCTATTGGTAAAGACAAATATTTAGTAACTACTAACAGGGAGTACTACCACGTCATCTGTCAGCACATGACACCAACTACTAAGAAAGCTTCGGCCTACGCAGTTATTGGTGTCCCATGTATGTGCCACTTACAGTTTGACTCATTGTACCTCCCAAACACCAAAATTCCTTGTAATGAATCTTCTTCAACACATTTTCTAATGCACGCGGCCAACACACCCATACTACTCGCACTCACAAACAATCTGAACATCACAGCATCATCACTACACCACGATCCAATACACATACCACATCTACATACACAAGCTATTATCAAATCTATGACAAACATCAGCAAGTTGTCATCAGACATTACATTAGACCTGGAACCCTTCACCAGGAATATCCTAATAGAAGCCACCAACGCAGCAGACATCTTAGACCGACCCATCCAGGACACACCCATACGAGAGAACATAGCTAGCTTCTTCGCTAGCCCTGTATGGAACTATATAGTACCAGTCACTTGCATTCTAAACGCCGTAGGATTCTTCTACTTATTATATATATCAAAAGGAAGAGCACTATTCGCGACCATCCCGACTGTTAGTGCTCGACCCAACAACATTTCTTGGAAATTTATTAACCCCATCCCCCAGAGTGAAACCAAAGAAAATCACACTATCAATTTGGATCAATACGTTGATGCCCACAACATTTTTACCCTAATATTTGTAGCTTTAATCGTATACGCTGTTATCAAAACCATCTTCAAGTGTAAAAACAAGATTACACGCCACTTTGGAATGACAAACTCTGGACATAAGACCAATCCTACTATTACTCTCAAAATTTACCAAGGACACATCAATCACACCATCCCACTACTATCCCTACCCTACGAACGTGACTCTATTGTTAATGAATTCATCCCAACTCTGACGGCCATCTCCGCCCTGTCATGCCCATACCCACGCATAAACATGACATGGAACGGCCCCATATCATTCAACATCAACGGAAAACAGAAGTCATACTATCTACCCAACCACGTCATACTACCCCTAGCGGCACGGTTTTCTATCATACCGGCCCTGAAAGACGACACCACCACCACAGGATTAACCCTTAAGACTATAGAAATGACTACATCCCTACATCCGACCGAAACCCAGGACAACATTGACATTGACCCCGACAGTGACAACACTACGTCACTTATCAAAAACCCAAAAGACATGACAACTACCGAACTATTGACAGCCATTGTTATGAAAAAGAGTGAGACAGGAAATGAAACATAAAAATTTAATATAGAAGGTGATAACTCAGAACGAACTTCCTCCATTGCCCCTCGACATTGAGAATGAATATCAAAAATCAAGTATTGCCAAAGATCATTGCATAAACAAAATACACTGCTCAACCTATTGTTATACATGTACTATCATACCATACTAAGTATTACACATGGCCTATGTAAACGCTTAGTACATCTATATTATTACTGAAATGAATTTCTTACAGCTTCCTATCGTATAAATTGATTGTATTATAAACTAGGACGGAAGCGCGACATATAGAAACAGTACGTCACATTACATTTTTCACTGTACCACGACTTGTATTATGTAAATAATTGGTAAAGGTTAAAAGCTTCCAAAAATGTATAATCATATAAATAGAACGGAAGCGAGACATATAGTACCAGTACGTTACCATAGAAATATTATTGTTACCACTGCATAACATGTATGTATAAAACACTGTACTACCTAGAAAACGTGATTAAGAACCTAGTCATAGTCATAGCATAAGATTGATATATCAAAAACCATAAAATATAAAAAAAATATATTCATACAAAATACTTTTGAAGCGTGACATAACTCTTCCTCTACTACTTCTCGGCCTGCACGAGGGCGTGCAGGAGTTGTATTGGGGGGTGCTGTCACGCCACAAAACCCCTTATTATACCTTCATCAATTGTATTACGTCATATTACGTCATATTACGTCATAATTATGATTTATGATTATTAATATTCATATCTATTATTATTTGTAATACGCACAATACTTTATACATATTTTCAATCCATATGTCCATCAAAGTACACCTAGACGTCAGACATACCTATTTCTCACTAAGCCAAGTCAAACTAACCCCCATGCATAACTAATCCATAGATCACAAGCAGACCCTTATCCCAGGGACAATAGGTAACGGTCAGCCCCTCCAGACGACAAGGCACCGACCGGTCACCTATACACAAAACAAATGAACTATATGTTGACCTCAAGGATTAACTGTCAACACATAAAACAATGCTATAAAGCTGGACACCCTTAATCAGTGTGGCACCGCCAAAGCCACTTGAGCCGGCTGGAGGCCACCTGGAAGGAGGGCGACAAAGCCCCCATGTGTGCATGCTACTTATTATGTAATCCATTACCCATAATGCACTGGACCCAGGCTCCCCACCCGCGGTCCAGCGCACGCCACATGTTAAAGCCATGAATATATAATTATCCAATCAAATGTCAAATGTATATTATCCAATGAAAACCACTGTTACATCTACTTCCGGTCACATGGGCACCCCCTCCACCTGCCGGGCACCTGTACTTATACCCCGGTCAGATGGAGGAGGAAATCACTTATCATCTTGCAACCATCAGTAACTTATATACTGAGCCCTAGTGACTGGTACTCTGATATTAATATTATTATTAATAAAAGATACCAAGTATTCGAACTGACGTCTCACTTCATCTTTATGCCCTCATTGATGTGGAAGGGTTTTCCCTAGCCACACAACCATCATTACCTAGAACATTTATACTACATCGGATTTCTCACTTCCTCAGGCAGTTGCCTACCAAATATCACTATACATGTAGTTGGACTTGATTCCTCGGATAATTTGCTTCCTCAGACATTTTTCGTGCATTCTTTTGGAGGAAGTGAGGGCCAACTGTATAACGTATATAAGGCCACATAAAAAAAAAGTTTGTTTCAGGTAACATGGGGAGAAACTCTAGGGTCGGTAGGTCGTTTTTTAAAGTGTTTTTTTTAAACTCTTTTTTTACAGCCCCTCTACATACTAAAATTGACCCGAAAAAGTGTTGAATGGGATGGTTTTTTTTTTCAGATTTTTTGTAAATCTAAAATTTACCCTAAAAAGTGTAAAAATATAAAATTTCTTTAAAACTGCATAAAAAACGTAGGGTCGGCCCTGTTTAGATAGGGTTGGTCGGGTGACCTGAAACTAACTTTTTTTTTTCTTTTTTTTTAGCCTAATGTACAACACGGTTCCCATTCCGTCTGTGTATCAAAATTAACTGATTTTTGATTGACTAACACTTTCAACTGACCCGAGTTCAAACTTCCCAGAAAATGTTCAATTGCAGTAGGCCTACTAGTTTAAACATTCCTCTTGGCAGAGTCTAGCCGGTTAGTCAAGCACCACTTTAATATCTTAAAACAAGAATAATTATTTCTAGCTGCAGAAGTATCCCCCATCACGATCACGTTTCTGAACCTATTCATATTAAACCACACAAAACGTCCAGTCAATGCTAATCAATAGCTACCATTCACGAACGTAGATATAATGTGATGGAAATATGGCACATCATCTTCGAGGCACGTAGTTATTATATATAGTGTAGATCTAATTTTAAAGTTTAGTCAACTTCAATGCCATGGTGTATATTAAACGCCATATTTCAACTTCCATGCACATCAAGCTTTAGTTCCCAATTATTGGGAACTTTTAAACATCATGTGCTTGGATCTCCTACCATGCTAACCAGAAATAATTTCACATTCGCTCTTTGCCTCGCCTCAGGCACAGTATTGCCCCCTGGTGGACAGTGGCAACACCAGCAGCGCCATCTGATGCATCGCGTAGGGTATTCTCATCTTATCCAAGAACACCCGTAAACTGCACACTATCTAATATTGAAGTCTTCCTCTTATGCAAGTACTTTTCCCAGGATTGTATTCAGAATTCGTGTTCGGTAAATTTGGTGCAGACTATATCCTTTGTGTAATGTAGGGATGTCATTGACATCGTATTTATGGCGATGACATATAGTTGTCAATATATCAATGTATTGCAATGTGATATTTAAACAGTTAAGTACGTCTTGAACACTGTTTATTGCCTTAATAAGCTGAGAATAATAGCAAAAGCAAAGGCTAATGATAGCTGAACACCAGTCTCATTATTTTCACTGAACATTTTCACCCCAACTGTAAGGTCAGTTGTTAGACTTAGGACACTTTGTCTATTCCCCCTGCCTCCCTTACTAGAAACTCAATCTTTCTGAGGATGCACTGGATGTAAAAACATCCAGGTACCGTAATACAAGTGCATACATTGTTTTTTCTACTGGCAAAAAAACGATTTTTCATGAAAAATATATTGACATCAAAATTGTCAATATAATATATTGACAGAATAGCGATATGCCAATATAGCGAATGTCAATGACATCCCTAATATAATGTGTTAACTTAGAAATGGCATCAACTACACAAAGTCATCCTTCTGATTATAATCATGATTCTTTATTTTTCTTTCCACCTGTTATGATTATATCATATAGCAATAGAAAGTTCGTACTACAGGGAGGGAGAAGTTCATCTACAGTTAATATCAGATCTTTAATGCTTCAGAGAAGAAGGAATGAACAACTGTTATGGCCCACATGTGGCGTTCTCAGGGAGGCCTGGGGTTGAGGGGTGGGAGTGCGCACCACCCACGCGGCACCCTGCTTGAAGTGGCTAGCCACGATCCACCGAGGCAGTTCAAAGATACATGAATTCCTGCCCCAGTTTCAATAGTCAAGGAGGGCGGCTGCAGTGGACGGTGCGCACGGAAGCCGACAATATCAGCCATCCGCAGTCATGCAGGTAGTGCTCAAGTACCGCTCGCCTGTCGGGACAGCAAGTTGTCGGCATTAGGAGAGGGGGCGGGTTGGGGGATCCTTGTTAGCGAAGGACAATGTGAATTTTGACTGACACCACGACAACAACACACACATTGTCCAATGCTTAACATGGCCAACCAATGTAGGTCCGAAATCACCTACGGCAACACCCTGGAACGGCAAATGTAGGCCAAAAGCAAATTTAATGTAAACTTCTACGGTTTAATGACAATTTGAGGTCTTTAGGTTTCCATGCGATATATTGGTATGGGAGAAGATAGCCAATATTGTGATAACTAAATGAGGAGGTAAATGCTGTCCCTAAAACACTGAACACCGGGATTGGCGTAAGTTCTGCACCAGGCAGGGTGGTGCCAAAACTGCGGTTTTACCGATCTGTCGAATACACTGATAAAAGCTGTCTTTTGGGGATACTGCAGACTTCACTGTTTAACACGTTCACGAATAACAAGCAAGCAGGAAAAAATAATGCATTGGCTTGCAAATGGTGAAAATCTGAGGCGATGGTATACAACATGTAAAGTGTGTTAATATCAGCTTCTACATGCAGATTAGATGGTCAAGTTTATCGCACCTATAGGTTAAAATAAGTCGATTTTAACTCAATATATCAAGCAACTATGCTGAATGTTTTCCAACTAGGGAACTAATTATCTAAACATTCAAGTAACAACTTAAAGCATACTGGACGTGGATGACAACAGCTCTAATGGTGTAATTTGTTTAAGCATAGATACATATATATGTATGCAATTTGTGAAAAATGGCATGATTTGAGTGAAATTATTATACATCCTCCCTCGTGATATCAAAGTTCTTTTGTCGAATCTCGAGCAGCGTAAAGACGGACCTGCCCCACTCAAGGAGCCAGTGGGATAATCTACCAGAGTTCTCCCTCCTTCTCCTTGGCTGGGACTTCGATGACCCGCGGCTTGTCAATGATGCGTGCTGTTCTGTTGCCCTTCTCAACGATCCCGATGATCCAGGCCTGGTAACCCTCTTGCTTCTCGATGTCTTTACAGAAGGCGGCAGCTTGTTCTCTTGGCAGTGCAACCAGAAGTCCACCTACAACCAAAAGTATCGGATTAATGGATGGTTATTTTGCTTAACAGTTACAGTACTAATTTTGTCAATTAACTGTCTATTCGATGTGCGCTAATCTGGAAATTATTACTTCTCAATGGACTTCTATGATTTTTACATGCTGGATCTCCAAACAGGAAAGAATTTGATTGATTGATTGATTGATTTGTTTAACGTCCAGACGTACATCAAGTACCTCACGGGACATCTCAAGTTGGCAAGGAGTCATCCACAAATAGTGGTAGTCTGCCTTGCAGTAGTAGGACAGGTATTTATATGCTGCTTGCCCAATACAGCAGTGACCGCATCTATGGATGATCGAATCTATGAAATAAATGACCGCATCCATGAGGTGAGGGAGAAAACCGCTACCGGGGCACGTCCCCTACTCTTTTCGAAGGATAGCAAGTGTTCTTTTATTTGCCTGGTCCTACCCACCTGGGCTAGTACCATAGTAGGCAGAGCCAGACAAACCACGGCCTTTGATATCTCAGACGTGGTTCACTGAGGAGGGATCCCATGCCAGACCACCAGCAAGAAGGCCCGGGCCCGCGCATATGGGCAGCGGTTGCCAAAACAGCTTACGTGACTGATCACAGCAGTAAGACACGAGACCCTCAAGTTTTGTCGCCTTTTACGAATCCGGTATGCCCATTGGTATTATGGAAGGCTCCCGATGAAGTTATTCTACTCCTTCATGCCCCCATCATGAAGGTCCCCACTAACACAGGGGGAGCCCTGAATCTGGTAATATATATTTGCAAATGATGTGCGAGAACACAAGGGGGTGGCGAGCATCTAAACGTCTTAAAGTCAAATGATGCAATTTGATGTATTTTGGTGTCCTTGCCTGATGAAATTGCTAAGATACACCCCCGCTAATCCCCGGAAATAGCGAAACTAATTAATTGGATCTGAACGAATAACAACTTTTAAAAGGAGGGAATCTGAAGATGTATGATCTTTTAATAAGGTGCATGACAACATACCTGAGGTCTCAGCAGAGTGACCCTGAAGTAGACCAAACATGTTCCCACACGCCTTGCTGACCGACGCCATCTTGGCGATGACCGGCAGATTGTGGATCACGAAGCTGACTTCATTCTTCTGTATGCGGGCCAAGTTGGTAGCGTGGCCGAGCATACCGAATCCGGTTATGTCTGTAGCGCCATGGGCGTTGTATTTGTGCATGAGGCGAGCAGCTGCAACATAAACTTGTAATTGTAAACAAAGCACTCACAGGGGAAGTTGCATCAGAATATTTTTGAGATGCTACACTCTTCCACGTAAAGTAGGAAATATTACTATTTTTAGTAAACCTTTTGCAGAAATTAACATGATTTCATAAATTGATATTCTAGCAAATAGAAAAGTGGTAGCTCTGATTTAAGACGGTGTCTGTACCAGATACATTCTTAAAAGTGAGAACCAAGGAAATCCTTATAGGACACAGAATAGAAGCTGGAACAGCTATCAGCTCTAACGTATTGTATCAATCCTTAGACCTTACCCGTCCTGTTCAGTCTAGCCATACTGAACATGGCTCGCTGGTAGGCTTTCTTCACCTCTTCCTCACTGACCACAAGACGGATTCGGTTCATCTTCTCAGTTCCCAGCCACTGGTAAGCGTTGACCGCTACCTGTGTGCCGAGGGGTTTTGTCATGACCAGCACGTCCCCAACCACTGCGTTGTCAGGCCTGCAGAAACAAGTGCGTGTTTGCTAATACTTGAAAACTATACATTTCCCCTGAATAACACCACCTTAGATGGCATCATGATCGACTACAATGAATGCTGTAGTTGTGTTGTACAAGAGGAACGTAAAATAGCCCCTGAATGCAAATACCGTATTCGACGTAATAAGCGCCCTGGGCGCTTATAAAATCATTTTTATGGCGTTTTTAGTACTTAAGAGTTTAATTGTCTCCAAAATCGTGAAATTTGAGTCTTTGTTCTAGTCTAAAAATTCCCCGTAAAGGGGGGGGGGGGGGGGCGGGTGCTTATTACGTCAAATACGGTTATACCTCCATTAGTAATACTGGCATACGTCATACATGAGATTGCTAATTGGCAAAGCTACTAGAGCATTGCAGACAACAGTACTCCATTTAATCTTTTTGTCGATTTGGTTCTTCCATTATATTTCAGCGTGCGTTATTTCAGTGACTGTGTTCATTCAAGTACTATATAAGAGACTAAGGAGTTTAAGACGTACATGATAAATTCGTTTGCCTGACAAGCAGTGGTTGCGACACCTCCAATGGTAAGCCATGGGTTCATCACAGTTTGTCCTCCGTTTACGCTTGTTCCTGCTTCTTCAGCTAAATCCTGCAATGATTCACAAGTACTTTATTAATCCAAGTTTACAATGGTAAAACCATTTTATGAAATATGCATTAAAGTAATGAAAGTTTTGCGACTAGATTACCATGTACATGGACTAGTAGTTGTATGTGGTGTCCCTAGTTAATCGGCACTCCAACTGGCAATTTATTGCTCAAATTCCCTGGCGAAGGTCTGTGAAGACCGAAACTACATGTAATAATAGTTCCTTGAAAACTGGGGTCCAGTTACCATTTAATTTCGCAAAATATTGACTTTGGATTTAGGCAATATATATCCTTTTCCCCTAAATAATATCTCTAAAACACTAAATACCTCTCGCTGCAATATTAAGCTACACCATCGAGATGTAAATTAGGTTTTATTTGTACTTACCTTGAACCCTCGCAGCATGAGTGGTACTACTACGTCGCGTTCCTTGTCAGTCATCTTCTGACTAACTCCTAACAGCATCAGCATGTTGTCACATTCTGTCACGCCCATGGCGTACAGATCGCTGATCACGTTAGCACATGCAATCTTTCCCTGTTTAATAGATATGTAGCGAGTTAAAGGAAGAGGCCTGTTTTACAAGTGTTTGGACCACTCACCTGGCGCCAGCACTCATTCGCCCTATGTAAAGCTAAAGGTAATTATAAGGTCACACCTGTTGATTTTTTTGTGTGTTTTAAACGTTTTTCTATGGCATGTATTACTGAATTTGAATGAATTTGTTTTTGTTGAACCCATAAATTCCTAGGATGGGGTTCAAATGAGAGCACTCCCAGAATATTTTTTTAGTGAGATTGTCAACCGTCATAATGGGAAATTGCCATAAACGTTCTAGGGTTTGTCCAGGGAATTACCAGTCATGTTGCCAATACATGTCTTTAGGAAATCTCGTTGGATTTGCATCAATTTCAAAACTAACACGGGGAGTATCTAAAATGAATAGGACAAGGGCTGGCTATGCTCATCAAGTTTCGGTTTCTCACCATCATGTAGGGATCATCAACGAGAGGGTAGAAGAAATCAGTTGTTTGCACCAGGGACAGGCCTCCGTGTCGAAGTGGTGTTACACACGAGTCCATCCCGATGCCTGTAAAATGAAACCATGTTCAAGATTAGAGTACAGAAACACAGGAGAATCAATTCAATCATTATTATTGTCTTGCACGTTTTACTACCTGAAAACTTTAATAATGGTTCAATTAACACGCTGTAAACACTGACATATAGCAATGTAAATGGAGATTCACAATTTTACTTTTAGTGTGGGCGTTTTCATACTACTGTTGCGACCCCGTGAACCAAAAAGAATCAAAGTTTTTAAGTCTGGCCCAAAAGGGTGTTATATCATTTGGTGTGTTTTTGGCCATGGCCACTAGAAAATCCGGGGCAAGGGATTACGTAGGGTAGTTTTTTCTCTTTGCCTTTTTGCCTTTGGCTGCCCAAAATGTTGCAGCAAAATCATACAATCCAATTTATCTGAACTAAGTGGCCTGACTGCGTGGATGAGACCACCTAGGAACATGTTTTGAAGGCAAGAGCTTTTCTTAGAAACTAGACCAACTGTCAGATCAGGAAGACCCGTGTCTTGTCTCTCCGATTGTTACTGTTCAATTGAGGGTATTATGCCCGCACTATGGTATTTTTCAAACTCACATTTCTTCCCTCTTTAATTTTTTTAAATTTTTTTAAATTTTTTATTAAACCTGTAGGAAAACTGGGGAGAAACTGCACTTCTGTTTATTTATTTCTGTAAAAGATTACTACATGTATAGCTTAAATCCATCAACCATTCCCTGAGGAAGTGCAGGGTTGCCACAACAAAATTTCAGATTGAAATTCCTGACCAAACTAAAAGGCCTTTTTCACTTAGTATATTTTGGGGTACAACCATTAAAATCAAATTCATGTGGAGAAACAAAGTTACTATGCTTAAGTACTAGAATGGTCGTTCTCCACACCCCTGTGGAGAAAGTGATGGTCGTTCTCCATGGCCTGTTTCTCCATGATAAGTATTAACATCACCAAAATACTTATGAAACCAATATTCAAATGTATATTTTGATGAAATTAATCAAGAAGTACACATAAATACAGAGATCCACTCTTAATCAGTCTGAACTCCTGGTTTCTTCACTCGTGGTGCATTGGATCGCATCACACTCGGCTCCGCCTCATGTGATACGATCCAATGCACCACTCATGGAGAAACCTGTCATTCAGACAGATTATCGTGGACCTGTCTATTATCCCCCAGCCATCTACAGGTCTTTTTAAAAAAAAGATGAGGTGCATCATTTACTATTGATGACAAATCTACATTTTAATTATTTTTATCCAGCCCATTTCGCTCTTGGGAGTGATCATCTTATAACAGGGGCGGGGGTTAAAAATATTAACCATTTGGGTCTGACTTAAAGGGGGGCTAGCACGGAGCGTAGCAAAGACTGGTACCTGCCCGTAGGGCCAAGCAAAACGGCCGGGAACTAGCGGACCATTAGCGGCGCCCTGATTGGTCAATCGGTGGTCACGTGACTTGCTAAGGCGGGTAGTCTTAGCGGTGCTAGTCCCCCTTTAAGAGGAAGGCTAAAAGGAAAATATCATTTTTTCAGGGAAAATCCTGCCCATCTCTTTTAATGTAGAATAGTCTGCCACAATCAATTTAGGGCAGACTCATTCATTGTCAGCTTGGTGGGAAGGGAGGTCATGGCATTAAGAAAACAGGCCCTCAGAGATTTTTAGAGAAATTTACCAAAGAAAAAAAGAAGTAGGCCTATGTGCTGACTATCAAAAACTCGAAATCTATCCTTTCAAAATGGGGATATTTCTCAATATCCCTTCATTTGATAGCCCAAAAGGGGTTTTCGAAGCCCCCCCCCCCCGTTTTAGGAAAATGCGCCCTCCCCAAGCCAGTAACAAATGTCTTGGCTCTTATTTTATAGATATTGTTTCCAAATTTGTCGAAAATGGGCCTGAGACTGAGTCTGCTCGTCCAAACTATAGACAGGCCATCCCGTAGCTCGACGATTACTACTATCTTGACACTCCAGCTAACCCACGTCCCCCGCCGCTCACTCCAGCCCTGGTAGGCTGGTAACTGCGACTGTGCGCCCCCCTCCCCGCCCACTTCGCCTCGGCCTCCACTCCCCTCCCATAACACAACACACACACGCACACACACGCATGTGTGTAAGCCGGCGGCTCGGCAGCCATCTTGAATTTCTGAGACACGAAAGGATTTTCCCCATCGATACATTTTCGAATAAATAACCCTAAATCGATGACCCACCATCTCCAAAACTACGCCAATAATAACACCATGCCAATATGTATCGACAATGTAGATAAATATTTCTGAGTATTCACGTAAATGGGATATAATGGGAAGAGAACTTTTATTCGGCACGTGGCCGAGGGAGACTCGGCGCCCTGTTGGTGCTCTAACAGCCAGACATCACTTACCGATTCGGGGCACATTCGCCACAAACTGGAAATGGCCTTGTTCCGACTCCTGGCTACCGCCATCCTGTTGGAGTCCCTCAAGAAGTTTGAGCAGAACTTCTTGGGGGACTTTACACCCTCATCCTTTCAAGTCAGCGAAGCTCGTGAGTCGGAACTTGGCGTCCAAATCGTGGGCCACCGGGTCGAATGGTCGCCGGAGAGACATTTCGGCTTGTTTGGCGCTTTGCTTGATTCACTCGACCTGCAAGCAAAGAATTAAAGTAGTAACCGATGGACATTACATCATTGTCAATTATATGGTGTATGTCATGTTGACATTCAGAGAAAATAAGGTACAAACCACGGGAATCTTTGGTGCCGAAATGAGGTAGACCTCCCTCTTTGTGTTCGAGGCACGCGAAATCTGCAGTGAATGCCCGGATGTACTATAGTTTGTAATGCAGGCCAGACAGTGTGTTCGCCTAGTTTGTCCTGCAGGGAGCATTTATTACTCTGCCAAGGAGCGCTGTGAAGAAAATAAGCAACCATTTAAAACTCCAGGTTCTGTTATCAACATTAACTATTCTGTTGTAATATGATATTCATTATAATGCCATAATTACTTAAGATCTTTCCTGACAATGGCTCTAATATAGATGAGTTCAATGTTGTTTATGATCGAGTGGTTGAGGCCCAATGCCATGGGCACCTGCATGTCCTTGTTATCCGGTGCGGCACAACCCCTCCACGGAAACGCCGTTCCCTGGGCCTAGCTTATGGAGTTCATAATGATTTATATTGCCGTGTTTACGGTGATACATATATAACGCGGATGGATGGAATGACTGGAGATATGCAACCCTTGGCAAATAGGACTAGGCTTGTATTTCACGAGTGGGGGCTGGGGCCATATCCCACGAAGCCCCAGCCCCCACTCGTGAAATACAACAGAGACTGTATCAATGGGCGTTGGCATTTGTCTATATATTTGCCTCATAATGACGGGCTACGTCTACGGCTACGGTAAGCGTAGCCCGTTATTAGGGGGCAAATATAGCAGTGCGGTAGTTTTGTTACCTTTGTTAGCCATTTTCGTACCCCTACTAAGCCTCCCGATCCTCTCACGTCAGTAGGCTAACCCCTTAGAGACAGGTACCCATGTTTTGTAGGCCGTCAGGCAATTCAAATGGGGTCTAAGGGAAATTGGAAAAAACCGTCAAAAGGACTCATTCGAAAATGAATGTAATGCATAAATTTCAATGTATTCATTGTTTAATTATATTGAAATTGATTTGTATGTAAATGGCATTGTCAATGTAAATATGCCTATTGTAGGCTAATATAAATGTTGTGAATCTAGGCCTAGTTGTTATTCTTTAACTTGGAAGGTGTGAATTAAAAAAAAAGAAAAATTGAATTGATTAAAAATAACACTCCCTAAAAGGGACGAGTTCATTTAGGCTATTCTATTAGAATTTAGATTGGGGACAGGGGAGGCGGGGTAGGCTACTTGAGAGAGAAAAATGAAATCGGACAAACACCATCATGTCAGAATAAAATGCTTGACAAATCCCCGCCCCCCCTCCCCCCTCTCCCTGGGCCCCTCACCCATGATTGTGTGTATCAAGTTGGGTAATGTTTTTGTTGAAGGAGGGGATCTGCTGACCATTTTTGAGACAAATAAACTTCTTTCCATATCCTAGGAGTTGTCACAGCCTCACAGTGTCATAGTGTCTACCTCTCCCGGGCCCACCTGGCACCCTGAGCCTTGTGCAGGTTGGACGCGCACCTGCAGCAGCAATGACCTATTAAATTGCGCGGGAAAATAGGGCGTAGTAGTCATCGGCTTGTTGTCCCTGATCCCTGCAGTGCATCATGGGAAATCTACAGCCGCCATATTGACTTTTGCATCCGACAGATCGAGACAACGGCGCAGATGGAAAACGAAAAATACCAAGGTTTTGTTCGTTCATTTGGAATTTAATAAGTCCTCACCGCTTGACTACATTTGCCAGTATACCGATAACCTTAATTGGTAAGTTTCCTGAATATGAACATGAATCGCGTACCAAAACTACCCTCTCAACCTTTTTAATTTCCCCACTTGCTCTCATGAGTCTCAACAACTTCTACTTGGACTGGTTCAGACCGTCGCACAATCACAATGAGTCGATCACTTCTTCAGGTCATTATTTTTCTTTCTGCCCCCCCCCCCTCCCCCACCAACACTTGTAAAAAAGAATTAAACAGTACATAAATTAGTAAATAGTTCTATCTTGGGCAAGCATCATTTCAACGGGGTCTACGGGTCAGGGATAGTTGATAATGAAGTCTGTGGGAATGTGACTACTTAGTACTTGTCAGACAAGTTGAAGTTGTCAGAACGTTAGGAACGTGGCCGTGGGCATAGATAAGATAATTCAATAAACATCAATGTATAATTGTATCTCTCAATCATTCAATCAATGCGACTTTTTTTTCAGAATAACTATGGATCTGGAGATAAACCAGTATTTAAGTGCGCAGCGTGAGCAGTCAAACAATGATCACAGAGACAGCTACGACCATGACCGCCAGAGGGACAGGTGAGTTAAAAATAAAACTGCCAGGATGCACAGCTGAAGTGAAGACAATCTCATCTACCGTAAATTCCCGCGTATAACCCGCACCTCGCGTATTGCACTCGAGCGAGTACACACGCACAAAACATTCCAGCAGTGGATCTGCTGCTGCGATTCCCTGCGACAAAGTTGTCGCGAGAGGCGTGCGGCTGCGAGTAAATTCGTAGAAATCTAAAAATCTAAAGCAGGTGATCCACTGCCGCGAGTCTGCTGCGAATGTAGTCGTATGACAGGTAGGCACTTGTGAGTACACTCGCAGAAATCAAAACTTTTATATTTCTACGAATTTACTCGCAGCCGATTTACCAATCGTTAAGCCTTGCTGGAATTTACATAGCCATAGGGATTTTGATATTCACAAGTTCATTTAATTCTATTCAATATTCAGACTGAGAAGACGTGATCGAGACCGAGACCGACGGAGAAAAGACCGTGGACCAGGGAGAGAACGTGAACGAGAACGGGACAGGAGTAGGGAGCGCTATGAACAACCAAGCAGACCTGATGACTATGAATTCCAAGGTTACAACGGCTTCAGTGAAGGTGTAAGCCCAGTGAGTCAAGCATACTTTTCCCTTCACAAACACTTTAGATCGTTGTTTGTACAGACTACAGTGTACAAAACAAGCATCGATTGAGATCATGTTGACCATGCTCTAAAATCCAATTCCCCTTCAACAAACAATGAACAAATAGTTATAGACATATCTATATAGTATGATATAAGTATATATCTTTGTCTATTTTGCACCTGTATCATGATTTATGGAATAATATTCAATCCTCACTTGTAGCATAAGCTTACCAATTCCCAATATTCGTAGATCATTTTACATGTATTTGTAGATATGACAATATTTTGCAGGCGGCAAGACCCACCAATGGAGACTACGACAAAGGCCACACTACAAACAGTACTAACTACATCAATGATGACTACGATAACTACTCAGAAGGTTCACAGTCAGAATCATACAGTCGTGACGGATCCTCTCGTGACTATGGTAGAGATAGTCGTGAACGTTCATCAGACAGGGACAGAGACGGGCGGGACAGAGATTCCAGAGACGGGCGGGATGGACGCGATGGCAGGGACAGTCGTGATAGCCACCGTGATAGAGATTATGGACGTGAAGAAAAGGGTGGGGAACGATGGATGACAGCAAACCCAACTAATACCATATTGCTGCGAGGACTGGTGGCCCAAATAGACGAAAAAGATGTAAGTAACATCCTTTGTTTAATGCTCTAACTAAGCTCATGTGCAATACAGTGCATTAATAAACTTATTAAATCAATTGACAAAATCGAGTACTATAAATTCTCGCGTAGAAACCACAGCTAGTAGGCGAGTCAGATTGGCAGTCTGGCGTATAGGATTGGCCGAAAGTCTAGGTGCAGCTAATATACGAGAGGCTTATACGTGAGGTTTTGTGGTAGATCTTCACAATCAACTTTTTCAATTTCCAGATCCGTGCGGAGCTGATGATGTTTGGCGCACCGATTAAGGAAGTTCGTCTCATGAAGAGGAAAGATACAGGTGAGACTCTACGACACGCTGTTTCTTGGTGCTCAGGTCCATCGGCACTTATTGATGTGCAGTCATTGGCGGCTCTGGGGCTATGATAAAAGAAGCTGTAAGAGACGAAAGGAAGGCTCTCACAAGACGTAGGCTGTGAAAGCTAGTAGATAGTATCCATGCTCAGCTCTGAGTCAGTTTAAAGGGGTTCCAGAGGTGTAGAGGTGAATTGTAAAGTAGCTGATAGTGATAGGTGTGTTTGGGAGATAACGTTAACATGGGTGTCCAGAGAAGTTGTGTTTTTTTTTGTGGCAAAAATAGTGCTTATACCTGATATAGCACAAGAAATTGGGAATAGCTTATTCACGTTCACCAGTTGTAGATAATTGTGTTTAGTAAGTACATGCATAATGTTTTACAGACTTATTTGGCCCAGATATATATTCTTTTTTTCTATTCTAGTCTTACATTAGTGGACATGTCAAGTCTTGAGTTCAGATATGTGGCAATTAAAGAAACAAAATTCATGACGTTAAATGTACAACACTGACAGGGCGGTGTCTGCATTTAGTTCTCACTGAGGTAACTATCCTTAAGAATTATCTAGGGAACAACAGTTATCTTTGACATGAGGACTTCGGTTGCAAACACTAGCTGATTTCAGCGTAGTATCTCTTGAATCCTCCCATACTGTTTGATCAACATTTTGGACGCTTATACACTGATATTATAAAGCATCATTTTGTCCCTGTTTAACGGTAATATATATATATATATATATATATATATATATATATGTTGCCTTGTGATAAATAAATGAGCAATCAGAAACAAATACCACAACTGCTAGAAAAGTCTTCGCTACTACTCTAGGCATTTCCCCTGATGTGAGACTAGTGTACTTGACTTGAAAACGCAGGTACTCGCGGTATACCGGTGGTAAGTGGGTAAGTATGAGAGCACCTGCGTTTTGCGATGACAGTGAAGATGAACCAAAAACATGTCTTAAGTTTAGATTAAAAGATCCATAATGTTAGCGCTTAGCCACCAGGAAAAAATACAGAACCGCCCGAGAGGATGGCGGAAGAGATTAAAAAACAGAAGAGATGCTGAGCGGTTGGCCACTAGCAGAAGCCCCAGAGCCACATTGAATGCCAATGGTGACAGTGCCTGACCTATGTCGTGTTAAGTGTGCTGAGGGAGGCAACGTGATAAGTAGGGCCTGGTTCCACGTGTGATGTTCGCCCGTTACCCCTCTACGATACCATGTCACTAACACGGAGCCGTTTAAACTCCTCCACACAGGTGTCTCCCGCGGCTTTGCTTTTGTGGAGTTTCAGAACGTTTCGGACGCTCAACGTTGGATGGAACACAACCAGGTTTAAAACTACTACTAAGCTCTACTACCTCTCGTCTCGTCACACCAGTGACGTTCATACCAGGGTATAGTAGTAACGGCCCCAGTGCCTGGTGAGTCCGGCCCCCTGGCCTGTAGGCAGGGTCAGAGGTAGGCCTGGGCAGTTCACTCAGTGCACGAGTGATGAACATCTTTGTACTGGCTACATTAAGAAAAACATCCCCAAGTACCTGCCATAGATATTGAGTATTTCTTTTGTTATTTCGGCTTAACTTCACTTAAGCAGACGCTAGTTTGGGGGGATAAATTTGGGTAAACTTGTAATGAAACCATAAAGGGAAAAGCAAAGGAAAATTACAAAATTTGTCAAATTTTATCCCCGTTCATGGCATGGACAACGATCGATATATATATGGATTTCCTGTAGTCTTTTTTTTTCCTTTCTTTTTTCCCTACTTATCAATACATACACGCTCTTTTATTCTTCCTGGCGTATATTATGTAGGAATGGTCATGTGTTCTAGTGCCTGTGACTCTTTGTTTTCATTTGGGCAAAATGAATGGGCAGTTCTTTCGAGCTATACCTGTTTCTAATTGGTAGTCAACGGTAGACGTTAGGATGTCTTGCACCCTGAGACAATTAACTAATACCAGGGTTTCTGCAAGACTCGTTCAAACACTCATAATTAGTCTCAATTCCTCTAAATTCCACAAAGCTTTTCATAGATGAAAATGGTTGACAATCAGAGAATGAAAGGATGAAAGTGTGAAAGAGCCTTGCGTGTCATTTCTTTCTATGCTAAGCCCATGTTATTTTTCTATATTTTATCCCATGATAGATATTCCTTAAGAAAAATCCAAACATTGGTATTTCGAAGATATACTTAATCGTCGAAACAGGTTAATAAAACCTGCGTAATCAAAACAAGTAAATATATTTTTGATGCATGTGCAAGTGCTTGCATCCGTCGACATGGTAAACCCGGCTATAAACTGAATTCTGACGTCTTGAGACAAGCCACACCGAAAACAAATGTGACTTGCATTTGGACAATTTTGATTTGAAGTCGACCCTGGACCATGTCGATGGAGTGTGTGCGCAGCACGCCTGGGCAGAGTCTGTGATGTGTTTGCATGGTGTGAGAGACGGTGTGACAAACCAAAGAAGCATGCATGCTCTGATATTACACAGTGATAGCACACAATAGGTCATACATAATTGGCGTTACCATTGGAACACGTGTCCTGTGATGCGTTGTTCTAGCCTGACCGGTGTCGAGGCTTGTGGTTCGTCAGATGGTATAATTTGACCGTACACATTAAGTGCTTTCTCATGGTGTCCGGACACACATACCCATTGATGAGATGAATAAATTAAGTCTAAATTGTTGCACAAGTATTTTATTCACCTGGAAAAATACCAATCACTATTAGACATTACAGTTGAGACATGAAATGGGCGTGCTATGCTTCTTTGGGCTGACTGTGGCTTGTTTCTGGGGTGGGTGTTATTTTAGATGTAGAAAGGCCCATTGCGGGAGGGTAATGTGTAAATTCCAGGACATCGATGGACCGGGCTGGACAGCTCATCTTCCTAGTATACAAGTGCAGCACCATTCCATTTCAGCCTCAATGGGCAGAGCGGTTGGGCAAACTCTAAAACTAACCTATCGCCCCTGACCGCAGCCCGCCAGCTCAGCTCAGCATTAGCCAACCACTTAGTGCTAGTGTCAAGCGTGTAACCTTTGACGCGTGGGGTTTTGGATGCTGCTGGTCGGGCTGCTGTCAGGTCAATTTGACAGTTACTGATTGTACGCTTTGTTTCCATCCAGGGCCAGCTGGTCATGCTCAACCAGTATACTGTCAGCATGTACTACTCCACACCCAAGTCCGGGCCCGGTGCACCCGCTCCAGCTGAAGTGCCACGCAACGCGCAGGATACCTGGTCGCGAACTGACTGGATTTGTAACAAGGTGGGTTTTAGGTTCTACTTAGGATCAATGGTTTAAATTAAACATGTCAAATATATATGTGTAATGCTAAGTTGCATAGAAGACACGGATCATTTGCTGCGATAACTCATGTTGGTATTCCTATCATATAATGTGCCCATGCATGGCAAAGCTTTTGACATCGATAATCGATACTCACATGGGAGTGTGTATAAACTGTTGTCCAGACTTGTACCAATTATAATACATTGAGCTGATACCAGGCGATGTTAAGGCCACTCAAAAAAAAAAAATTGTTTCTCATCACCGCGCGCATCATGAAAATCATGATCTGGGGAAAACTTTTTTTTTTTTTTTTTTTTACATTTTGAATGAAAAAAATGTTAAAATAGGAAAAATATTGGCAAATTTGGTACCAAATTAAAGCTTATGCCGCCAGCAATGCAGTCCACTGGTGATAACTTGCATTATAACAACCTTTGATGATCAATAAACACTGAATGACTAAAATGTGAAAATCTATCGCGAAAAATTCTAATTTACCCGCGAAAAATTCTAATTTACCTATGTATTTCAGCTTCAAGTAAAAAAAAAAAAAAAGTTAAAATAAAAAACGCCCTCATCATATTTTTCACTGCTTGCTGATGAGAAACAATTTTTTTTTTTTGAGTGGCCTAAAACTCTTCCTATTTCATCCCACAGTGTGGAGTCCACAACTTCCGACGAAGGGATTTCTGCTTCAAGTGCAATATTTCCAAAGAAGGTAAGTCAACCTCATGATACTTAATGGAGAATCCTACGATGCGTTCTCGATTAGAATTTAAAATGCCTTACTAATGTTTTCTGTTACATGTAATAGCATACCAGATTGGTATGTATATCAACTTCCATTTCCAGTGAGTTAAACTGAATTCTTTTGTTTCAGAATCAGAGAGGGCAAAGGAGGGAGATGGCTTTGACCAAGTCGGGACCAACCCATGCAACAGTGAGTATTTCTAAGAATGTTACAGAATGAAAATCAATGAAATTTCCCACAGTAACCAGTGAACTAGCAGCTTTAAATGACAAGATAAATACAGCTTTCTACCATTGGACTCGTTGATAAATTTTCCCTGTGGCTCATAACATTTTATTTCCCTCCTTGTAGCGCTTATATTCCGTGGGTTGGATGCCCTGACGACAGAAGAGAACTTAGTGGCAGCCGTCAACCAGGTGACCACTATGCAGGTCAAAAACATCAAAATTATCCGTGATGATCTCACTGGCACGTCGCGCAGCTTCGGCTTTGCTGAGATGACGTCGATCCAAGACAGCACAGAACTACTGGAGGCCATCCAGAATCTCAAACACCCCTTTGAAGTTGACGGCAAGGCTATCATGGTGTCTTACGCCAAGAACACATTTACAACAACGTAAGTAGACAGTTTGCAAACCCTACATACATTTATCGGTCCTATATCCGTCATGTTTGATGAAGCACTCTTTGAAATGTCTTATCATCAGAAGAACCATGTTCTAGATGTACGGGTATATTGAACTTCAACGGATATATCTGAGGGTATTTTAATCAGACTTCAAAGTATTTTTGTACAGTATTTTGAGAAACCTCTCCAGCGTTTGAAAACCTCAAATCCAATAACAATTTCTGAACATATCTCTTTCAGAATGGCTACAATGAATCAGACCCAGTTTGCTGTGGCTCAGACAGCAACAGCTACGTGGGACTATACACAAGGTACTTACGACTACAGTCAGACGGCATACTACGACCAAACAACGGGTCAGTACTATGACCCTGTGACAGCGCAGTACTATGATCCGGCCACCTATGACTACGCAGCTTACTATGGGACGGATTACCAAGCCCAAGCCCAAGCTGCAGCCCAAGCCGCGGCCGCCGCTGCTGCTGGAACACGTAAGTAATAACACAGTCCAATACACTGTACTTTGTGTTTTGTAGTCATAGATGATAAAATCATTAGGAGAAGATGATTAAAACTTCACATCCCTAGTCGACGTAATAGGCGCCCTCCCCCTAATTTATAAGCGCCCCCTCCCCTTTTTGGGACATTCTTTAGACAAGCAGAAAGCCTCAATATTTGCGATTTTGGAGACAAACTCTTACACACCTGCGAGTATATGGGTCCTTTTAAAGAGAAATTTATTTCTTAGACCTGTGCTTAAACAAGAAACCTGCGCTCATAAGCCCATGTGTGTAAATGGGCCATTACGATATACACTGGGGCACATTTTGAATTACTTTGTATGAGAATGTGCTGCTTTACCTTTGTAGAGGACACAAATGCTGCGGCTGCGGTTGCCCAGGCCGCAATCCAACAAGCACAAGCAGCCAAACAGTACCAGAAACAACATGAGACAATGCAGAAACAAATCGTGGCTCAGATGCAGCACCAACAGAAACTTGCCGACATGACCCCAGAACAGCGCCTCGTGCACGAAGCGCAGGAATGGTCTTCCACGCCGACAACCGGCTCACCGACACTCACGGCTGCACCGACTGTTTCACAACCGGCACAAGTAGTCGCGGCGACTGAATACCCAAAATACCGTGAGTGTGCTATCTTGAAGACTTTCCATGTGATGCAGGCGTAAACATCCACAGATTGTAAAGGAGTATTACTGCACTATTCTGATAGAACTGAACACACCCCAGTTTCATATTTAGCATTTCTCTGAAAAAAAAGCTAAAATAAGGGAATATAATTCATACTCTTAACACATTCATCCAGCGAGATTTTACATTTCCTAGCTGGCGGTGGTCTGTATGATTGAAGAGCGTTGTTTGACAATGTAGCTACATTTTGTACTACAGTGTATATTACTGTTCAGTTGCTCTACTATATAAATCGACAAAAAAAGAAAATGCATTATGGTTTAACAGTGTGTTGATGGTGGGCCCATTTCTGTTGTAGCTGTCCCAGACGTGTCGTCCTACCAGTATGACGAGGCATCCGGCTACTACTACGACCCCTTGACAAGCCTCTACTACGACGCTAACTCACAGGTGGGTAATGCCATTTTAATGGGGGAAAAACTGTCCCCATGGCCTGCGTTGAGAAAATATCACAGATGTCACTTTTCTTCCTTTTGCAAGGATTCCTTCTTTTTTGCTGGAGTTTTGGTATTACAATTGACCAAAAACGTAAGATTTCTCATTTTTTGACGACTGAGAAGCATCTATATGTATCACTACCCGATAGGGATGGTTAACACTACATACAACAGTGAAATTCTGCTTGGATATTGCAACCATACACAGCTTTTACAATGAAATGTGTTTCATTCTTCAACAGTATTACTACAACTCTACAACTGGCCAGTTTATGTACTGGGACGGAGAGCAGTCTACATATCTACCTGCACCGACCGACAGCCAAGAGGGGATAGAGGGACAGACACCAGAAGGGAAGAAAGGACAAACTAAAGACAAGAAAGAAAAAGTCAAAGTAGCTAAGAAAATTGCCAAGGACATGGAGAAATGGGCTAAGACACTAAATGCCCAAAAAGAGGCCATGAAAGAGGGTTTCAAGAAGAGCTTCCAGCCACTAGGAAATGACAATAAGGAGTCGGCTTCAGCCGATGCCGGCTTTGCAATTCTCGAAAAGAGGACGGCGCTAACAGACAGAAAACCGGCCTTGGACTTCACCAAAAAGGAGGACACTAAAACCCTGATGCCACCTCCACCTATGGCCAAGGTAAGTTTAATTAAGTCAATTGAGTTAGTTAAAACATAAGAAATCGCATTGTGCCTATAAGATATGCTAGTGCCGGTATGTAACATTTTAATCGAGCAACGACATTTGAATAAGAATTAAAGAGCATGACAATTGCATATAACATTTAGCAAATGTCATCCATAACATGATGGGACGGTATAACTTTCTTCTTTACAATCCACTTATTCTTGACTCTCACTTTCCTTAATGTAGCCCGGCAAGTCGAATGACGCATCTCCTGGTCTTGTGGCGTCCTATGGAGGAGACAGTGACGATGATGATGACGATGAAGGTATGGATGCGTCGGACGAGACCAAGCTGGTGGACCTGAGTAAGATGGCGTGTCTACTGTGTAAACGACAGTTCCCCAACAGGGACGCACTCAACCGTCACACGCAGCTATCGGACCTGCACAAAAAGAACCTGGACGAGCTACGCAAAAAACAAGCAGCCACAGGAATATCGGTAAGTTAAACTTTTAGAACTACTAATTGTAGCCGTACCAATGTCTGTGTATTTTTTCCCTTTCCTCTAAACACTTTATATACCAATGAATCAGTGACTGATGAATTCAATCAGAATACTTAACCATGCGTACTAAGTACAAACTTCTCTCTTTGGCCGTTAAAATGTGTGTTGTAAAAAATGAAAATAATATTAGAAATTCAATTGTATTGCTGTTGGCTATTACAGATACAGTACCGTGATCGAGCTAAAGAAAGAAGAGCAAAGTATGGCATCCCGACACCGCCAGTCCCCAAGAAGAGAGCTGCCCAATTTGATATCCCTGAACCGTAAGTTCACTTATTCAAACAAAATCTTATTAACTTCAATTAAATAATGACCACTCTCCAGGGTGAAGGTATTTGCCTAGTGATATCGGTAACCATCACATCATAAACCAGTAGATGAAACTCGATATATTTCAGCTCATTTGACTTAAGCTGTATGCTAGCTGCGTACATTCTTGTATTAAAGGAGCATTTACATTTGTGTTACAGATATGAGCAGCCCACCAAGGAAGGCATTGGTCACGAAAACATCGGCAACAAATTGTTACAGAAAATGGGATGGTCCAAAGGACAGGGCCTCGGCAAGGCTAACCAAGGAATCGTAGACCCAATACAGGTGACTAACATGCACGCATTTATTGTAGTGGTATCTGATTTACTAGTGAGCAGGGAGTCTTATCTTACAATATAACAAAATGTTCATCAAATTCAAAGTCCGTCGGAAGTTTTTGGATCTTTTGTGCATCTCTCTGAAAAACTACCAACGGGTCATAGAATGTATTGGTAATGACATATATGGAAGGGGGGGTGGGGAGTAGCTCAGGCGGCAGAGCGCTGGACTTGGACGTGGGAGGTACCCCGATCGAGTCTCACTAGCGCCCTGCTGTGTCAGGTTACGAACTCCCCCCTGCTGTGGTTGACATACAGCATACCAAAGGCCTGTCCATCTGACACTATGCCTGTGTAGTGTGGGATGTAAAAGAACCATTGCCTCGGTAAAAGTGTAGGGGCGTGCTTTCTATCTTCACTCACCTCATAGATTCGATCACCATCACCTCCCCCTTGGCACAGCCTACAATGGCGTTGTGTGCCTGTCCCTCCAGTAGGGGCTTCAAAATGAATCAATCATCATATATGGAAATGGGATGAAAACAGATGCGCGGTACATGATATAGATTTTGGACATCACTTCTGCACCTCTTGTTTCAATACTACATAAATCAACAACCTGACTAGTTCTTCCTTCTTTTAAGAATGTCCGACAAGATAACACTCTGATACATTTATATGTGACTTTAAAAGGACGAGGTAAAATATTGAACTAAGTTGATCGAGAACAAATGTTGTACCAGCACAATATTTTTAATGCTTGTTTATTTTGTAGGCGATGCACAGACAACAGCAAGCCGGTTTAGGTGCGCGGGGCAGCAACTATCAGGTGAACCCCGGAGAGTCTTATAAGGAGACCGTCAAGCAAGTGATGTACGCACGCTACCAAGAGCTTCAATGACGAGACCATGCGCGCCAAGCGTAAAACTAATTCAAATAATCGTGCTAGCCGATAATACACGGACAAAGATTGGCCATCTCCAATGAACTGTTAACCTACTCCCAGAATCAATACGTTAATGTCTAACTATGTTCTTGTACAGAAATGTGTTCATTGAAAGTCAGTCATGCATATCACGTTCAGTTCAATGAGAGTCTCAGTGTTCTCCAAAGCAGCACTTAACTAGTGTCTGTTATGGAAGGAGTCATTCCAGCATGTCCTATAGCCATGGGCATGTGTTATGTTGTCTGGGATAGCTCAGCAGAAAAGCTTCCTTATTGTATTCAACCCAGTGTCAGACTAGGCATTGGAGAGATGTATTTGCTGGTTCTAATACCCCGATCTACCCTAATGCTGAGCATGTAGGCAATCTCCCTTATTAGGGGAAATCAAGGTGAATAACACTTAATAGTATTCCTTATTTAAACATTATGAAACATACAGATTATGTTTTAGTCACCTAGACGTGGCGTACTGTGAATTCTCAATGTTATCCCATTAAAAAAACGGTATTTTGTGTGTATGTGATAGTAATGAATGGAAAGCATGCTGTTTGAGGATTCCGACTTTTCCGATTTTTGGCGAGTAATTTTTACACAAGATTACTTGTGTAAAGTCAATGGTTTTGGAAGGGGGTAATAATAGAACGTATATCTGTGCGACAATAGTCAGATATATACGCATTGAAAGCTGTCAAAAACAGAAATAGCAAAATTATTTATATGGAGAGTGTGGTATGAAGCGTCATTGAGATCATGCATAATGTATAGTGTGTTTGGTAATACAACTTTAATGTGTAGCCGATGCCTGTTCTTCCCTGATTTCTGCCAGGAGCGATTGAAAACCTCACTATAATGGAGGTATGAGTGCATGGGTGGTAGAAATATTAGGCTTCCTTGTCGTACTAATTGTAAATATAGATAATAGGAACCTACTGCTGAATGAAAGACGCGTCCCCTGCAGCACGCCCATGCTTTTCTATTTTATGTGAGCCAATTATTGGTGTATAATGCGTATTAAAGCAATCCTAAAATGAAAGTATTGTCTCTGTGATTTGTCTCGACTACGGATTTAACGAAATAAGTGCCTGGAAGGATTTATTCATAAGAATAATATTTGAGAATTAGGAATAGTTTCAACACAAAAAGACTGGATGCATCGAAAATGAAAACGAACAAGCGTAGCTGACATTAGAATAGCAAGACCTCTTTTAAAAATTCAACGTCATATACAGAGCTACAGCAATATGAGGAATAAAAACCCGTCTTTTCTAAAATAAGTTTGGATTGGGAGGGATTAATATGATAAGCGTCTCATAGACCAGTGAAGTGCAGATGATAGGGTTTATCAGGCCGTGTCTTATGAATTTGTAACAAATTACAATTGAAACGTCTTTGACCGGGTGTCGTCTTTGACCTGTGTCGTCTTTGACTGGTGTAGTCTTTGACCAGCAATTTTTAAAATGGCTGAAATGGGAGCTATGTACACAGAAATGGGGGGAAAAGGTTAATGGATATTTCAACACTATATATTACAAACTTCCCGGCATTTCTGTGTACATAGTTCCCATTTCAGACATTTTAAAACTTGCTGGTCAAAGACTACACCGGTCAAAGACGACACAGGTCAAAGACGACACCCGGTTAAAGACGTTTCAATTGTTACAAACTCGTGAGACACATCCATCAGTGGCAGTACAATGCTGGTTTTGATTGGTGCATCATTGAAGACGACTTGCCCAGTACCTCACATCTCATTTGATATTAGATATACATGTAGAAAAAAAGTACCCGGGCACACCATTTGCTCCCAAATTTTTCAAATATTGTAGGGAGTTGATAGAAAATGGCTTAGGCGCCTTCAAAATCTACCCAGCCACATCGATACAGGCGGCTAGGCGCCTTCAATATCTACCCAGCCACATTGATCCCCCCCCCCCCCCACCCACAACATATAACACGTGAGCCTATGACATTTTCAAAGTCTTGGGTCCATCCCTGCAACATCTAATACGCTAACAACTAATGTCTTCCTCATTATGCCTCCAGCACAAGTTTACATTTTGGTCATAGCTACTGTATTTCAAGAGTAATGCAAAGCACTGTGCGGTGGAAGAGCAACGTATTATGCTATGAGGAAAAGGGCAGTAAATAATATTGATGCAATTTCATCACATTGTAATACAATGTAATGAAATAACTATAGATTTAAAAAGGAGTTTGTTTGATTCAATCGATTACATGTAGTTTCACTTTAATACATTGCCCTTACCCAGGTGGCACCACTGTAGTTGCTTTACACCTCTCCAGTTAATAAAATAGGCTGTAGCCTGGCATCAGGTCACTCTCCACGCAGGGGGGAGCTTGTGATCCAACCAAGCTTCCTCTCTGCAATGGCCTGGGTACGTCATATAAGTAGAGCTTATATTAAGGTGGGGGGCAAAAATAAATAAAATGCTGTGTTTCTAGTATTTCACCAGTCTCTGCCACAGCTAAGGTCATTTTCTAGCGCATTCTATCCATGATTTCGCTATAAATAATTAATACCCCTATCACTATTAAAATAGAACCTTGCAGATGAAAAATAATTCATAAATTGATTGAATTAAGTTGTAGCAGAGAAAGGTTTTAGGTACGGGTAGTGAAACTGGAGAATGCTAGGGACCTGAATCACCCACTCCTCCTCAGGAGTAGCATAGTTGTCAGGATACAAGAACATGGCCTCTGGAGCCCTCACCAGTACAGCATTCATACATCATACCTATGGGGTGAATCAATCCATATGTGTATCATGACAACACATGAACATGAATCTTAAGCCATTTGCATATAGGCATCATGCTGCCATTACAGGGTTTATAATAGTGGCCACACCAGATGTGGTGGTGGTGGGCGGGGGCATAGTCATGGGCTGCCTGTGGTGCTGGTATCCTCCAACCCCACTGCAAAAGGAAATACATTTTGAAACTGTATAAAACATCTCATATCACCCACAGGTTGAACGGGAATAAGATCCATCTTTAATTCGGTACCAAACTTGCCTACATATATATTCTATGGGCCAAAATTTAAAAAAGGCTGGTTTCCGGTAACATGGTCTGAGAAAGCAGGCCCGGCCGGTCGGATTTTTTATTTTTAAAAAAAAAATTTCTTCTTCTAATTTTCTCATTTTTAGGCCTGGATTTAGGGGTTTTGCTCTAAAATCCTTAATAATTGTCCGATTTACAAACCGTAAAAAAACAAAAAGTGGCAAAAAATCTGAGAAATCCAAAAAAAGAGGGGGACCCGGCACTGTTTTGCTAAACCCAGTCGAGTGACCGGAAACAAAACTTTTTTCAGTGCGCCTTTAAAATCTCACCAAAAAGTTTGCCAGAAAAATTAAACTCTGAAGTACTAGATTCGGTTTTTGTCTACAGTACAGTCCACACAACTCCAGTGCTAAGTCAATGGCAGGTATCTTGTAATACTAGGTGGGACGTTTTTTTGTAAGACATTATCTGTGTTTACAGCCTGCATTATCTTTGATTATCTTGGATTACAATAATGTGTGGATATATTATACTACTGTGATGGAATAAGGGATGTCCTTGCTATTGAATTGTATAGGTTATCAGATATCCAAAAAGATGTGTGTAACCCCCCCCCCCCCCCAGCCCCCCTGCTGTGTGATTTCGCTTGTCCAATCAGCGCTCAGCTTACGTGATCACCACGCCAAAAGGCAGTGTCACATGTCCTCGAATGAATGGACGGCAAATTACCGTTGTTGTGAGAGTTGTTTTATAACATCGATAAAATATATATTGTTGTTAAATTATGATCTATGTTCAATAAGAAAAATAATAATTCTAACAAGGGTACAAAGTAATATTACTAGTATTACTAATATAATTTCATGTAAAGCTATACTTAAGAATTAAATCAATTAACAGAGGATTCTAACAAAAGGTGGCCCACGTAAATTAGAGGAAACTCTTACCAACAGCCTGTATATATGTATATATATATATATATATATATATATATATATATATATATATATATATATATATATATATATATATATATATATATATATATATATATATATATATATAATATTGTATAGTGTATATACAATGTACGCTGAAAATATTGAATCTCAAATGTTAGTCAAAAGTTAGTAGGTTGTACTAACTTTTTACTAACTTTTGTACAAACATTAGCGAAAATTACGTGCCCAAAGTTCCTATCCTATCTTAGCGTTTTGCTGCTAACCCTTAGCTAAAAGTTAGCATTGCCCAGGTCACCTGAACTTATGAGGCTACCATAAAATCTGGTGAACACCCGCATCTCACACCCCGACTTGAGAGAATCCTATAACCTCTACCTAGGGCTTGAAAATTGTGACTTTAGTACTTACATTACCTGCCCATAGACCTGAGGATATTGTATGACCTGCACTAGAGGTTTGGTTCTAGTATAACCCACAAGTTACATGCAGGAATTTACGGTAGTCATTCATTAGTGATTAGTACATCTATAACCAGTCAGTGGCATGGCCCTGGTTGATATGCAACAACCACATCATGAGTTACCTGTGCAATGGTAACTCCATCCATTGAAGCAAGCTTGTCTACATAACAATTATTGTCCTGTAGAATTGGCCATATAGAGACTTGAGTCTGTCTTTAATATATATGCATTTATCAAAAACACAAAAAAGGTGTCCCATTCAGAAAACCTCATTGGAATAGGTTGATCAGTTGTTCTTAAAAAATCTGGCTAAGTAGATACATTCATACATTATGTTACACCCCATATCATATTCAAAATTAGAAAAGGTTACCTCTAAGTATGATAACAAGTGCAATTACAATCTTATCATATAGATAAATGTCTTATGATTTGCTTGTGCTGTCACCTGGTGTGGAGTTCCTGTGGGTAGCTGGTTAGTAAAAAGTTAGTCAGAGTTTAGCAAAATCTTAGTTCGATTTAATAATGCTGATAAGTTAGTGGTTTTGACTAAGATATATTAGCATTTACTAACCCCAAGAATTTTCAGTGTATCAAATCAGGAGAGACCAGATTGTGTGGCTATTCTCATTCATTATAATGATATATACATTTTAAATGATTTTGGTAAGATAACGTCAGACTATCATTAGACCTATAACATTATGGCATTACGGTCCCTTATATAAACGTTTACATGCATGGATATCAAAATAAAACATGACCTATGTTATACTATTAATCCACAGACATATACCAATGGAAAATCGTCGAAAAAAACATCCCTTTATGGGCTCCAGACATGGTCTCATCTCTACTCCAGCTACCAGTGTATAACCTATGTATATATGTATATAGAACACACAATAGGCTGACCTATAAGGGCACAAAAAAACTTATCTTTTGTGTTTTGTGTACATTCAGAGAGTGCACAGCCCCGTAACGAGCTATAACATAAGGGATATTGATGAAGTCACCTGTCTCCCCGTCTCACGTAAACCGTGCTTGTCAACGCTGGCCAAAAGGATCGCTCAACTGTGAGGAATACGAATTGGACTCCATGTCTAGCAGGTTTCTACCACTTATGAATTACGTTGGCCATTCATTTTACTGTACAGGGGAAGGTGCTAGACTTCAATACCCCCTGCTGTTAAACATGAGCACTCCCTTAGGTGTCCCCAATTAAAAGTATACCACGTGTGCTCTCTTTGTAGCTAGCAATTAACATATTTGCTGTTCTTATTAAATGATGTTGGGTATATGGACAAAATTATATATCGTCTCACCGTGCCCCATAATGAAAAACGATGGGAAACAATGAGACGCTGGGCGGGGCACAGTAAGACAATGATTATTATGGTACACTGTGTTAGGTCATGTTATTACGTGAACAGAAATTACACTTACTGGGAACACAATTTGATGGTTTATTGAATTCAATATCTAATTTTCATTAGGCAATGAAATATCCTCACTGTTCTCTCATTACTGGACATCGATTCTCTGGCTCTTTATAGCTCTATAGTGATCGATGCCCAGTTTTATACTTCAGACCAGTGGCTCATTTTGGCTCATTTTGGCCTCACAGATTGCTTCTAACTCAAAATCCTGACTAGGTGCCATTATATTCTCTATGCCAATGTTTAATATGAGGGTAGAAAACACTGGAACCTCAGTTAGAAAAATTCCTACTGAACAGTTTTTGAGAAAAATTGGGTTTTGTGGCTCTTTTTTGGTGTTTTTAGTACATTTCCTACATAAACCGTGAACGCCAGCATTTCTCACTTTTCAGGTATTTATAATTAGAATTTGACTTTTTTTTATTCGCAGTAGGATTTCTGAGTATCGGGCCATTCTAGAAAAGCTGTTATTTGGAAAAAATATATACTATTTCTTAATGATTTTCGTTGCACAAATTTAGGGTTGTATTATAAAAACTGCATTGTCATCCAATCAAAGTGTTCATGCACTGTTGATGGTCACCCCCTCCCACCCTCTTCACCCTGCACCAGGCCCATACAGCCCATTGAGCAAGCAGTCCTGGTGTAGGTACGAGGGGTCTGTCTACAGGTAGGGATCCATGTATTGGTCTATATTGGACATGTAGAGGGCGTGTTGACTGTTGTGCCTCAGGTTATAATTATAGGCTCATTGAGCCGTGTCCCACCCGCCTAGGTCAGCAGGAGAGTGTTGTGACGATGCTATACACCTCAGTCCGCTCAGGTTATAATTATAGGCTCATTGAGCCGTGTCCCACCCGCCCAGGTCAGCAGGAGAGTGTTGTGACGATCCTATACATATATGTCCGCTCAGGTTATAATTGTCGATGTCCAGTTCTAGATATATATCCATATAGTGCATTGGAGTGCTATAGTGTTGGACTGCTGTATATTTCTATCAACAATTCAATGCCCTAAATTTAAGTATGCTCATGTAATTCATAACAAATGTTAGGCTATTGTCTAAGAATATGTTATAGGTGTTTTTCTGAATGATGGAAATGTTTGGTTGCTATAACAACGGCTTCGTCCTACTCACATCGATTGATGGAAATCTACCTGTGCCTGAAGTCGGTAGATTAAAAACAATTTCCAAAATATTTCTCAGGCCCCAGTGAGGATTGAACTCACGACCCCTGGTTTACAAGACCAGTGCTCTAGCCACTGAGCTATAGGGCCACACAGGAAACGTATCACACAAAGTTGTATTTGAACAATAATTGATCTATGTTTATTTAGGAAATCAAGTAATGGTAACAGATGGGAGGAGCTGCAGTCAATGTATGTGTGTATTAGGCTATGTGTGTTAGGGCCAAGTCATCCGGATCAATGTAATGACTATTGTATTTATGTTGCATGCGAGAGTGACTTCTACAGACAGTTAACAGCGTGATTTATACTCTGCTTTCCTATGACCTCACGGTTATTTCATTTATAGTGATTCACCCAATTCTTTGTGTTTTTATGGAAAACCTGGGAAATTTTATAACAGTGCGCTATAAGCTGTATAACGAATGCTATCTATTTGGAATTAGGATTCCACATCTATTTTCTATTTTCATAATGACTTCTTAGAAATAGATAGGTGTCTTCCAATTTGAAAAGCTCCCCCGAGCCAAATAAGGGAATTTTGCAGTGTGTTGACACAAACGTTATAGGTTACAATTTTCTCCCATCAGGGTCAAGTGAGGCGTGGACAATGGGATATATTTAGAGTTTTAATCGCAATTCTAATGTATACCTACCAATGTCCAGGGTTCTCTTTTTACAGCACAAATGTTATCTCGAGGACTTTGAGGAAATTGCTTTGGGTTCACAGTCATCGTACAATTACCTCTTGAGATATGCATATATAGGCCTCTATACATGAACCACTTAGGACTGTCCTGATGTGCACTTTCCTCCGTGCATATAACACACCATCTGTTATCTATATGGTGACAGCTTACTTTGGGAAACAATTATTACTGACAATACCCGAAGGCTGTATCATGCTATTCAAATTAATTGGTGTCTCCGCCACCCAACTTGTCTCCTGAGTTAGCATGGCTATGTGGGAGCGCAATAGTCACTTTGATAAATGGGTCAAAACATAACATCAGAGATAGTTTCATTCTATGTTCTCAAAGTCAACTTGTGTTCCAGTCCCTTAGTTACATGAGATGAAACTAAGATAGTCCATGGAGATATAGTCCATGTCCATGTTATATTAATTAATTTCACCTAAGCAGCCTAACACGGGTTACTCTGAATAATAGAAATACATTGGTCAATGTGTGCAGATTATTATTGTGTGCTCATCCATTTATTGTACTTTCTAAGGAGACCCCCGTCGGAAATTATCGGGCAGATCATAACAAGTTGTTGTTGTATGTGTTATGAACGATAAAGTAATAAAAAAAAACAAGGAAAATCCGTTTTACCGATATACCTATGTGTTGCCATTGCATATAAAGTTACTAAGTTATAAGACCATGGCATGGAAGTAAAGCATACATCAAGGAGGGATATAGATTTTGACATACGCCATATGGATAGGCCTATGGGTGAGTGAGGATTTGGGCTAAGACGTTTATGGGGTACAGTTTAAGTGCTAATGGCTAATACAAAATCCCAAGAGGATACTTAAAGTTAATAGAGCAGAGAAAACTATGCAGCTTGCTATGCCATGTTTAAAATGATGGTGGCAAATGCTGAACTGTAGGCTGTCGCTGGCTACCAACAAGACCCTGACGACTACCCGTCCTGCAATGGAAAACTAGCACATTTCTTGTAATTTTATATAATATTGATGTGATTCAGACGAGTGCATGGTGTCAGACGTCCGACTAACAATGTCGGCACAGGCGGTGGTCCATTTCAGGTGACAAGTCTAGGGTCTTCAAATTAACAACCCTAGAATAATTAACCCGTTTAAGGGCAGCATACTACACAGAGAGAAGGAACAGCGTCAAAAGGGAGTCCAGGTTGCCTCCAGAATGACCCCCATGTTTAGGGGAGTCCAGGTCGCCTAAGGGAGCCTAGGTGACTCTCTGGCTGACCTAAGGGAGTCGCCTGGAGGAGTCACACTCAAAAATTAAACTTGTCTCCAGACTCTTCCAAGTGACGGTCATTAAATTCGTCTAAGTGACAAGGAAGCGGGTCTTCCAGCTGGTTATAGAAGACCCACTTGGCATGTGCCGGCCCAAAACCCGACATTTGCCAGCTCCAGATTCTATTTGTGTGATGGTAACCTGATAGGTTAGACAACTTTTGACTTGTTTATTTTATGATAGTCACTTCGACGAGTCTGGAGACAAGTTTACTTTTTCAGTGTAGCATTTACAATAGATTGTCCTCAAGATATTCTCTATGATATTAATGTGCATTTCCATAGTTATTATTAAGATCAACATATAAATTCATCGGGTCATTTCCTCACTTTCCTGATTGACCGGTTAAGGGTGCAGGACTGGAGGACACATCTGTACAAATCTAGCACCTGTGCAGTGGCAAGTCCGGGGCTAGCATACTTTGGGTTTTGGGCTGGCACATGCCAGGTTGGTCTTCAATCTGACAACTCTGGTTAGAAGACCCACAAGCCTGTCAATTAGAAGAGTCTAGGGACAAGGTTACGTTTTTAGTGCATGCTTGACCAAAGTTCGTGTCTAAGCAAGGTATATACCCATTAGAGGATATCTAAAGAGACACGTTGGCTATATCTAAATAGATAACATGCATGTCAATGATAACACGTGCTGGTACATCCATGATCGAGTTTATTACTATTGATCCACTTAGAGATAGGCGGGTGTCTACTTCAATGTTCTCACGCCATAAATATAGTGTAGAATGATTCATACGTTCAAAGATAAATCCAAAATGCCCCTTCTCAGAACCCTCAGAACTGTTGTTGCTTGGAAGAAAAGGAATATCCCATGACACAAAATACCATATCCGGAAGGTAAAATATCGATATTATCGTTTTGTTCACGGGAGATGCATTACCGGGTACATCTTGTCTGTGTGTACACTCCCATATTAAAACTAGACAGGCTGATGGTGCTAGAATTAGCATTTTAATCTTGGAATAATGGGGGGGAGGATGTTGTAATAAAAATATATAAATTGAGTGGAATGCATCTACATAAGAATACTGCATCTAGGTTGAAAACATGACTATGTTCTTAATCTCAAATTATCCATCAGCAGTCAATATTAAATCAATGTAAATCATCATTATTATGTTTATTCATTGTTGATTCACAATGGCCATATCAATGTTGAATCACTGATGAATGATCAACGTTGATGACCTCATCAATATCAACCAAATGACAACCCTGTATCAACTGTTGATATCATGTCACTACACAGATTGAATCAACATTGAATCAACTAAAGTTTGCCCACTGGGATGATGTCGCTCATGTGTCACTGACACCGGAGAGAATATGTCCAAGTTGAAACCCAGCTAAGTTATGTTGTTTTACTTAGTTTTGAGACGGATAGCAAATACCAAAACCCAATCAGCAGGTTACTTATAGTATTCAGGGTATAATATGAGACATGATGCTGTTCAAAGATGCACTCACCAATAAGACAGTGCTTCAGAATAACAAGTGTCATGTTGGAACATGCAGATAGTATCCGTGGGTGATAAAATGATCAATAGTATCATGTACAGTCAAGATAATATCATAATGCATTGTTCGACCAATGTTGTCTTCTTGGAATCTTACCCACCTTTAACAAAATAACATGACTGAATGGAGAATACTCCATTGTAAACCAGAGGGAGAGCCACCAAGCCATTATATTGCTGTGGAGTGGGGGGCGGGTGGGTGTACCTGCTCATGTTGTCTGTAGATAAAACTGAAGGGCCCTTATCCTTGGTCTGATAGACATACAGGTACATAGTGTACATGCATATTATACTCACCTGGCAGGGGCTCACTACACATGCCTATAGCCTACACAGAAAATCTAAATGTCCTAGCCCTTATAGTCTGAAGTGGCTATCCCAGGTTAGTCATAGTGACATTGGTCAGGCATGACCAAGTGATATTAAAAAAAACCTGAGGCATAACAACATATGATCGATGCCTCACTCAAATGGAGTCAGCTTAAAACTCATTGAGATGGAGAGGACTATTAAAGTGAGTTGGTCAGTACTGACTAACCTGACAAAAAATGACAAACTTGGTTAGGCTATAGTGACTGATAGATTGGCATAAAGAGCCAAAGAATATCAGTGTAGGCTTCACTTAGCATATGTAACTCAGAAACTGCCCAGTAAACACCCTACGTAGTTCCAACGTAGCTCAGAGGTTTCTCTAGGTAGATGTCCAACCAAAAGGTTTGAGATTGGTAATTTTGGAAGGTTTGTAGACGTCAAAATGTTAAGGTTTATTTACGTTCAACAGATGTAGACGTCTGATTTACGTTGATCTACCTCATTCAGACGTAAAAATTCTACGTAGATCTACGTTAAAAGACGTAACTTTTCAACTTCAATTGGGTAGATGACTTTTCCGTGTCACACTAGGTGGCAGCACTATCAATTATGGAGAGTATATTACAGCTCCTTAACAAATCTACCACATTCAAGCAGTAAATTCTCATTAATTGTGAATTCAATATCATGCAAATAAACCACATTCAATAGAATATTTAAATATAAAGGACAGGTGATTAAAGTATTGTGCATGAATAGGTGCTTTGGGGCACTTTACTGTGAGGACACCACATCAGTGGTAATGGAAGAAATACAAAGCCTCTCTGCAGCCAAAACTATTCAACTGATCTATACTGTCAGGCTGTTCAATTGAACTACAAGAATATACTATGCAGAATGAGATGAGATTGAAAATTATAGGAGTTACTTTGTATGAATATTGTTTGTAAATGTAAATTTGTCTGCAATATATTACAAGTCTTTGTCTGAGTCCCACTATGTAGAATTATATGTAATGTGTTAAACATAGATTTACATCTTCAAGGAGCTACGTAAATCAGACCTGCAGGTTTGAGATTGGTAAATAAACCTTAACGTTTTGACGTTGATAAACCTACTAAAATTACGTAGTTCATACCAAAATTCAACGTAGATTTACGTCTGACCAACGTCGTTGTGTTTACTGGGTGCCGCCCCTGCATATAGAGACACAGAAGCCCTGGCGGGGAGGGGGAGGGAGAGATTGTATCAAAAATAAGTACTCAACAGTAAGTTAGCCTGTAATTGACAATGTATCTTCGTAGAGTGCCCTTTATTCTATTTCTAACCAGCCCCACTGGTACTCCCCTAGCGTGACATTATCATTGTACACTGTACATATCGGCCTCAGCATAGTATCACATAACCCTAGTTATCGTCTGGTTTAAATTTAGCTTTTTGCACCTGAGCAATCCTCTATACATTGCTTTATTCTGCTTTATGCAGCTTTGTATTGAGAAGAATTCCCAAAAGAAGGGGTAAGATCCGATCCGATCTTGCCACGCCCACTATAGGTCTCGTCAGCATGATGCTGCGCTGACAATAATTATTTTCCAGAGGGTTTCTGCCCATGCTATAATAATAGTGAGGACTGTTATAGAAATTCTCATGTCATCGATGACCGAGGCACCATATTAAATGTTCATACAATTTTCAAGCATTTTTGATTTCATAAGGTGTACGTGCTAGGGACTTTGAGGGGTATAGGGGCATCACCCAGGACCATAAAACCGGTTGAATTCTCCTTTGTCCTAGCATGTTAAATTTTAATGACAACATGCATGTTTATATGGGGGAAAAGTACTAGTATACTCAGGAATATATATTTGAAGAGATTTGGTTGCCATTTAACTCTACAGGTCAAGTTTAAGGTTGCATTAGTAGTAGGTTATGTAGTCACAGTTTGTGGAAATTTTCTTTTCTTTCATTGACTTCATTTTATGTAATAGATAGACTATGGTTATGAGAAGGTATGTAGAATTAACCACAGCTTGCTGGTGGCGCCAGACGAGGGCAAACCCCAAGTCGCCATACCAGCAAGCTGTGGTTAATCTACATACCTTTTCATAACCATAGTCTATCTATCTTAAACCAGGGTATGCAGTATAACTTAAATAACCAAGGTGCGAACTCTATTGTTCTGCCCCAATGTGACTCAAATACACTCAAAGTAGCCAATATATGTGGCCAGGTGAGGGAAAACGTGCCTCCAGGGGGGAAATGGCTTTTCAAAGTTTATGTTACAGGCTTTAAAATAAGATATCTTGAGCTAAAATATCCCAAGTAGCTTTGCTCTAACTGCTTGTCAAACCGGGGTTGGTGTGTACAACTGAAAATGGCAAATAAGCTCTAAATCCACTATATCCTATTATAAATACTAATAATGTAAAAAATACAGTTTTGTTGAAAAATAACCAAAGACATCTGATGTTTTTATCATAAAATTGGTTCTAGAGGGAATTTCTTAGGTCTGTTTTCGACTCTGAGTTCCTTGTGAAATTTTCAAAAACATTTGTGGCAAAAAATTCCCATTTGGAATAATGGAGTGTTTCCATGGCAACCAGAAATTGCCATATATGCCAATTTTCCATGTTTCCATGGCAACAAATGTTCCTTTTGCATCCCAAAAATGGAACGTTTTCAGTGGAGATGGAATAATTCTAAGCATATCACTGGATTCCCCATGAAAAATTGGTCTCGAGCATTTTTTAGTATATTTTTCAGTGTTTTACCCATATACTGCCCCCTGGTGGCCAAAACCAGTACTAAAAATCCCCCCTGGAGGCACGTTTTCCCTCACCTGGCCACATATGTCATCTGTCACGTTTCATATCAGATTAACAGGTCATTTGACGTTAATCTATCTAAATGAGATAAATGCTTCTGGGGACTAACTTCTAGTAATCGGATTTAGGTTGCAATATGGCTTTTTTACCAGCAATTAATGGTGTCCCTAGATGGAGTAGACTCATAGGCACATGGTACTAGTAGTATAGAGTACATGTACATTGGTTGAAGTGAAATAGTAGCTTTCCAAATTCCGCCCTTCATAAAATTCTACTTTAAAAGGCAGTTAATCAGGCCAATAGCTATACAAATACATGTATAGGTATGACACATAGACACTACTGTAGCCCATGCATGTAATAAGCGCACACACCCTCTTTTTGGGGGAATTCTATACACTATGAATTACTCAAAATCTCTCATCTCATCTTTGGGTTCTATCAAACTCTTAGGCACTAGAAATATAGGATATATACAAATTTGCCTTATGCACTGTACGTCGAATTCGATATATCAAATGTGACTATTGGATTTTTAATGAGAAATGATATGCATACTTGTATAGCCAAACCCCTTGATAACATATAACCCTATCTATAAGGATCATCACTGATCTGTATAATTGGGTTCCTTTTGCTACATTAGACGGGACCTGTGCCGTTGGCTGCAGTGCGTATGGGGGTTCATTGGCTGCTAGCTGTGCCCATGTCAGATCGATGTCGACGCTGTAATCCTTAATCTCCCTGTCAATATGGCTATCTATAGCCCCTCAGCCATCCACCGAGTTATGGATACCCTGGATAAACACGCCAATAAATTGAAACTCTACTATCAATGTTGAACCATGAGAATAAAGGTACCCATTTGTACATGTCAAAAGGTGGGTGTTCATATGGGTTGTATTGACAATTTCTATTTATAGAATCAAAATCTATATCATACTGTGATATTGGTACCATTGTACAGATATACATTCTTCTGCCTTATATTCAAAAGGTGGGTGTTCAGATGGGGTTGAATTTGTATTGGAAATATTTGTATCTATAGACTTAAGATCTATACATCACGCGTTGGTGTTTTCACCATTGTACAAATCTATATTGTTCTGTCCCATATATCCTCATAATCTGCAATAACACATGCCAGAGAATAGGTGTCTTAGATAAAGGGCACACAGAAATGCTGATACATGTGTATTGTGGGTCTATAGAACAGTATTGGGCGCGTGGGTAATTATGGGAATAAACCAAGCACCTGCCGCCACGCGCGTCCGACAAAGAGTTAAGTAATAAATCCAAAGTGGGGCAGTAGCAATCCCAATCTGTTTGTTCTGAGTATTGATTTGTCTTTACGGTCAACGAGCCTCTGTCGGGCCGACTCAAGTAGAGGAGCCGGGGTTATAAGGGAGGCAACTGAGGGAGGACGTGAGGTTGGGGGGGGGGGGGGGTCAGATCAGGTAGAGACTCCGTGATCAACCCGAACAATAAACACATAAATAATGAAAATAGCAAGACCCCCGCCCCTCTCCCCGGTCACGTTCCACATTCAAAAAGAGTGAGAGAGAGAGAGATGTGAAGGGCGATGCCTTGGCTGCCCGGGTTCTCAGCAGGTTTCAGTGAATACGTCTATAAAGTTATATAATGAAAGGTTAGATCAATTTAGTTAGGCAACTTACGAGTGCACATAAATGCAATAAACGTGTTTCGGGTTAGGATAAATTCACCTGCAATCGACCACACCGCGAGTGGGACATATTTGATTTTGAACTGTGATTGATTTTACATAGTAACATAGGCCTATAGTAATTAATTCATAAAAACGTGCAGAATACATTAGTCTGACTTATATTGGCACTGAGCAACAGCCACTTACATATCTATGCATCGTCCGCACACCTTACTACATGTACAATGTATGACCATTCAAAGCTAAGGGTTGTTCCACCAACATAACAATACAAAGAGCTTCGACCCATTCACAGTAATACAACGTATACATGCTCTATGGATGCTCACCCCTTCCTCCACTATGTCCCCAGGTTGCTATTTAAACTTCCGCCACAATTCCACTAAGCCCTTACATACAAGCACTAAAATCGGTGTGACAAATCAGACCTAGTTATTTAAAAAAAAAAGAGTTATATTGGTGGAGGTGCACGGCTCTTAGTTCCTGTGCTGTGGAGAATAGAACCCCCCACTTTGAAATTGCTTGCCACGCCCCTGCATGCACATGCATGTCATGGTGCATAAAGTTTATAAGTAACTCTTTTGTAGTGAAGATTTGCCTGTGGCTTGTTCTTAGTCTTATTCTGTACGAGCGAGTATTCTGGAGATCATTAACCATTAATATGTCATGCCTTTAGTTGTTTAATCAATAATCATGTAGTCAGTCATGATGGCGGCTCTGTAATGGAATCCGGCCAATACAACTTCACCAAGCCATTCCACAGGAGCTTGGAGACGCAGCCATATACTATGGGAGTAGATGCTTAAATTTGACATGGCGACATGGCCATTTCTTAAAATCGACATGCGACATGGAGCTTAGTGACATGAGGGAAAATTTTAGTGATATGACATAGGGTATTTCTTAAAATCGACATGGGACATGGCAGGTTCTTAGAGGCGACATGGGACATGGAAACTTTAAGTGACATGACATGGCCATTTCTTAAATTCAACATGCGACATGGGGCCCCCCATCTAGGCCCCCTATACTAGACCACTTTCCTCTAAGCACCTAGCTTAAACCTTAGATCTTACTGCACGTCCAGTAACAGTCAGAGTGCAGTCGGGACAGGTACTCAGCTCTATATATAGGGGCGCTGGGCATTGAAAAGGCAGATTTCACATTTAGCTCGTGGTAGATAATCTGGAGGTTGGGACCTAATGCTCTTGGCTGTGCCAAATACAACCAGAAGTTTGTGGGCAATCATTATACGGATAAAAAGAAATAGCAAACTAGATGCATTGCGTTAAAGAAGTTGTCACTAGCGTTTATTAAAACGTTGGTCAATGACTGCAAGTGCCACAACCCTGGGGTCAAGTTGCGACATTTCGTGGAGGCAGTGGTGGTGATAAATTCCACTTGTACCTCGGTGTAACAGCAGTGGCCATCACAAGGCAGGTGCTGGCCTATAGCGCTGGGCGGCAAGGAGGCACCTCAATTAATTGAGTGGCCAGGAGGAGCAACCGCGGTGCCACTGCTGCTACTGCAGTCAATGCTAATATGGAAAACAAAAGGCAAGCTCGTGCTCAATCTAGACTGTGGGCTCCCCACTCCCCTTTCATAACATTTGTATCCATCTAGTACCAGCTCTAACCGAGGCCGTGATTGAACTAATTTGGTCGGTGGTCTTGGCCAGCTGAGGCGATCAGCAAAATGCCGACCGCTGTCATGTCGCTGTGGCCTGTCTGACCAATAAAAAGAAATTAAAGAGAAGCCGAGGGCTAAAAACTAAAATAAAAGGTGCGCGGGAGAGACAAGAAAATACAGGAATAAAGATAACGCTAGTGAATCACTGACTCTTGAGGCGGAAGTAAAGATAAGGAAACGCGGCGTCTCAGTAGGCAAATGCTGACAGTGATGTTTTCCCGGCGTGCTTTAAGAGCAGCTCAGCATCTAGGAGCTGCTCTGGGTGGGACATTTAATGGTGGACAGGGACTCCTCACCTTCTCCACATAGTTAATGGGGCTTGGGTTGGTTAAGTTGTTAACTCTGATGGTGCTAGGAAAACAGGATCCGCCGACCATGTTGACATGACTGGACCTGGTGTTCGTTTATATTGGTAGGAGTACTTTATTATAAATCAACTTGGAAATACTTTTCGGTTAGAAGCGGCAGCATTGGTTGCTAGAAGGGTAGGTTTAGGCATATATCTGGAGAAGTATTAGTGCGAACACTTTCAAACACGAATACCTATATACTTTATAATTTATTCCATAACTTTTGAAAAAAAAGTGTGGGAAGGGGTATAGCACCGAGATGTGACGTCTTAGCGCGTAATCCCAATGTCCAATTGCTGCATGAAAGGTTTGTCTTTACAATATATTGGTTGGAATTCGGCCATACGTTTATACTCGTACAAGTAGGCTACTATTGCCAGTTATATAGCTGGGTCATTATTACGTCGTTGCTGGTATGTCGAATTCGACGGGCTTTGTCCAGAATCGTATATGCTACATTATGCATAAGGGCTGGAGGTAAGTAAGGGCACAGTGTGGATTAATCCATGGTGTGGATCTACTGCATTCTATATAGGTATATATGGTGATGGTGGGAATATAGGGGGTGCAGATGGGTCCCCCCCCCCTGAGGTCAGAAAGTCGCCGAAATTAAGGGGTCCAGGTCACAAAGTCGCTTTTTTGGACCCTTTATTCTATAGTTATTTTTGACCAAAAGTCGCAAAGTCGTTTTTATTATTGCCTTAGGACGAAAGTCGCCTCCCAAACGGCCCAGGTAGCCAGGTCGCTTTTGACCCATCTGCAGGCACAATATACAGGTGCATTATGTGGTATGTGAGATAATTGTTGACTACTACTAGTATCATACATGCCAACTCCAAAACGAAGTGTTAAAGCAGACAGGCGCAAACGAAGCGCCTGGGTGTTGGAGGTACATGTAGGCCTATGCCCTCTACCCCCCCCCCCCCCCCCCCAGCCCCACCTCCCAAGAACGATATGAACACTAGAGGCCAAATGGTACAAACTCACGAAATATTGGTGTTTTGCCTGACAAAACTGCATAACTCCCATTGGCTGTGCATTGAATAAGGGAATGTATTTCTCATTGGATCTGAATGAATTACCCTATGCCCTTTAAAATGCCATCCCAGGTGAATCGAATTGTTACCAGTTGATTATTACCAGATATCATATACACAAAATCACGGTTGCTCGTTCCATTGACATGAGTAACTGATATGACGTACGTTGACCCTCCTCACTAGCTGCCGGATAGTGGTGGCCCATAAAGATAAACACCTCTATGACCAAGGGTCGAGTGATTCAGTGCCAGCTGGAGGGAATTGTTCGATGGGAGCATGACTTCACTATTGATTGATTGTAAATTTGCACCGTCGCCAGGTTTCATAGAATATGGGTCACTGGGATTCATACTTTATCTAAAACTAATAAGTATAATACTATTACATGATTCGCATACATATACGTGTGGACGATGCCTTGATCAAGCACGTACCTACAAATATATGTAGTACTGTAGTAATATAGCACCGATTTCAAAAGAGCGCCGGGATTGGGGATTATCTAAATGCACTACATGTATGCTTCTCATATAGACGCAGGTCTCAGCGATATTACGGACAATGCCAGTTCAGGGGTAAACGTTACGATGGTCAAGTTATCCTATATATCGGCCTTTTTCCGGATTTAGAATTATTCCCAAGTGGCTCAAATGACTGCAGCATCTTGTTAATGACAGTAATTTGGCTTTAATTTACTTCTATGTTGATTAAATAATACAATGAAATAATACATAGGCCACATTTGATCTACCAATTGAATTAGGACTTTCAGATGTCTGAATGGGGTATCATTAAAAACACGAAGAGTTTTCTGTATTTCCATTACATATCTCCAATTTGTTTTATTTGAATGATTTCTTTCTACAAAAGGTTTCCAATGTTGTGCATTTTCAACGTTATATACAACTGCCAACACCATAGGTGTTGGTTTACTTCTAGATTCGACAACTCACGGTCCCGATGGAATGCTCGACTTTCGGACATACGTCCCCGTCTTTATTGTGGTTTAATGAAACTTTGTTGTGTAAATAACATTGACAATCTTTAAATCAGTCCATTTTCTATTATAATATAATAGTTTACCTCCAATTATGAAACTTCTTACAGGAAAGAAATTTACCCAAGTTCAATCATCCGCCGTGTCATATAAGACAAAAGGCGGCGGTTTCACCCCGAGATTTTCAGGCAATAGTAGAATAGACTTGTGTAGACGAGTATCAAAACATAGATACGAGGAGCCCGCCACATTATATTATAACATGACAGCAGAACTTATCAAAATTCCTCTAGATGCTACAGCATCTGGTAATTAATAACCTGCTTTAATGGTAACAACACGGGTACAGTCACTAATACCTTAGAGAGAATGACATGATTTATCAAAATATCTTGATCATAAAACAGAAAAAGAGATTTTCTTTTGTCTTCTTTCCTCGTACAAATACCATGACAACGAAACAGACAACAAACAATAATGTGTAGAGATGAAAAATGATAAGAAATGTTTAATGTCGCATGGCAGTAAGGTACAAAAAATTTACAGATACATCGAAGGTTTCTTTCCTCTGCCACCAATGCGCATCATTGTGCGCCCCCCAATGTAACATATGGATACGTTATAAGTTAAATAGAGTCCGCCAACTTGGTCAATTATCGCTCATGACCCCTTTTCTCCAGGGTGTGCTGCACAAAGTAGTTGGTGCCTCATGAGCGGAATGACAAGGGTCACTCGTCTACCTTGTATTGTGAGGGTACGTATACACATTGACATCAAGGACCAACACAGAACGACAGGAAAGGGGGATGTCAACAATGACATCAGTATCATCATCATTATTCTTATCGATAATAACTAGATCAGCTAGCGTCATCCTTACAGGTCACCTTCCTCACTGTTCACTAGCACTCCTCATGACACGGCGGCAGCCTATGGAGGGTGCCCCACAGGTCCACCACCGTGCACGTCAGGGTCAGACACATACACTAAAGTACCATAATGAGAACCGAAATGATGAAATATACAGCCGTGTCGTGTGTGAAGATATATCGATAAAAATGTGACTAGGGTTCTTTTTTTCCTCTCGCTCTCTGACTGCAAATCTAGACCTGTACATATCAACGCGGGAAGGGGGTTCCGCATTTACTTGGATGTCATCATAGTTACAAACTCTGCAAAGAAAGAACAACGGGGAATCGACTTTACTTTTGGCAGTCAGATAAATGATAACATTGTAATAGTATAAGGTATAGTGGAGCGATGACATGAAACATTGCGAATAGTTACTACAAGTACTACTTTTCCTGCACACTTTAATGTGCATGGACTAACTAAAGTTGAATGAATTTGATGAGGTATGCTATATACCCAAATGCGCCATTACATTTACTTCTCGTAACAACAATGCATCTTAAAGGGTTCCACTATATAAAAGGGGTATTTAAAATATAGATATCTGGATGATTTAACAAGAGGATGACTAGACTCAATTCATTGAGCACCATGCATATTTCACCCCCACAATAGATCTGATGTGAGAGCATCTATACTTTGTTATAACCTACTCTCCATTGATTCACAAGTCTAATTCAGAAATCCTTAATATAAATCTTGGTCCGTGGTATCTTATAATACTGACAGCATTGAAATAAGTCAGAGCCACAGAGGAGAAATCACTTTGCCATAGTGCCTTCAGTCTCTGATTATTCAACTTTCTCACATTTCAGGTTATGATAGGTGATATATGGTTTCAAAATTGATATAAATTTCAGAAGCTGGATAGCAGCTTAAACAAAGAGTGTGGAATGGCTACTTGGCATATCTCTTCTAACAGTCACCGACTTTAGGAATGTGTGCCTTTTGCCATGCTCTTATATTAGTCCACTCATTTCTTCTTATGCCAGAAAAGAAAAGAATGATTGTGTCATATAGAGAAGAGCATAGGAATTACTGGCTCTTATTGATGTTATCCACAATGTAGCTCATTTCAAATGTCAGTCTTACAAATACATATCACAGATCTTCTGGTCGCTCATATCAAGCGAGTTACTTCCAAAATATAAAGGCTAGAACTAAGAACTGAAAGTTGACAAGCATGAAGTCACTACTGAAAAGTGGTACATGAAGACTGCAGAACTAAAAGTGTGTACATTTTGTTTGACAAAGCGAGAGGGGATTTAATGTCATCTAAGAGGTCTTAATAATAAATAATCAAGCAGCTACTATTGCTACAAATGACACGGGGTCAGTAATCACAGAGCGTTCGCATCTTTAGAAACGCGCATCTCCATTGATGGGTTATTCCTCCAAACCCAACGCAGTCTCCAGCCTATTTGCACATCATCATATTTACAAATTCTGAAAAGAAAAAAGACAAACCACCACCTTAGAAAGTGTTAAAAGCAAAGGAAATTGAAAAAAAAGTGACTAGGCCCAGTACAACAGAGGTGGGTGGCAGCGTGCTCGGGGAACAAGAGGTAGTAGAAGAGAGCAATCTGGGTGGACTCCATTGGACGTCGGGTGATGTCAGGGACCATGGGGAGTCAGTACTTCAATCTGAAATCAAGTTTGTTAGTAAATAGGCATTCCACAGGAAGGTGCACAGGTAGACAGACTTGAAGCTACAGGACATTCAAGACATTCCAAACGTAGTAATCAGTGATGATGTTAATCCACATGTTCAACGGTTAGTAAAACGTCTCTATATTAAAAATGAGGTTTCATTTCAACTTGTCTAGGCAGAGAGGAGCGTAAGGAATTTATGTATTTGAAGTTGTTTTCAATCCTGAAGTGACTTTGTCGACTGTCTACAATGGAAGTTTGGTTGCCAAAGAGTCAACAGAGAAAGAGCTTCAAATGCAGAGGTTTGGCTCAAAGCAAACTTTGGTTTCACACTTTTGTTTGGAACAGAGACAAAGACGAAACAGAATCGCAACAAGGCAGTATTCAAGGAGCTTTACAAGTCCTAGACAAAATTATATATTAGAAAACCGATAATTCGCCTATTAAATTAAATCGAATACGTAATTACTTAATGGATGTCTACTAATGTTAAGTGATTTCGTGTTAAGTGTCATTAAATTATGTTAATTAATTTAATACTTAATTTATGTGGGATTAACATTATCAACAGTACCACTACCACTGTACAATGTCAGGGCCTGGTGTTTTAAGCATGCTGCAATCATTGCAAAATGCTTTAAAAGTCTTATCATAGGGGGATGATAGAGCAGCGCGCTGACAAAGAATAGAAATAGAGCAGGCAAGAAACAAAAACTAATGAGAACTTAAATATAAAAAATCACCGACAGGGCCAGCACCAGTTGTGATATTTTAGTAGGTGATCTGGGTTTGGTTTAAGCAGTAAAACCAGTCGACCTGGACATCACAGCTGGTGCACTTGTTCGCTAAGTCACCTGCCCTGTTGGTATGGAGGTGTAGGGTAGGTAGGTAGGGGGGACATCCATATCCCACAAATACACACCTTCATAGTTGACCTGGCCGTCGCCGTCTATGTCAGCCTCTCTGATCATCTCGTCGACCTCCTCGTCTGTTAATTTCTCTCCCAGGTTTGTCATAACGTGACGTAGTTCAGCAGCAGAGATAAAGCCGTTACCGTCCTTGTCAAAGACGCGGAATGCCTCCCGGATCTCCTCCTCACTATCTGTGTCCTTCATCTTGCGTGCCATCATTGTGAGGAACTCGGGGAAGTCGATGGTACCGTTGCCTATCAAACAAAATAGATAACATAATATCAACTACCTAGCAAAGTAGATACATAATATCAACTACCTAGCAAAATAGATACATAATTTATATCAACTCATGTATGAGTGTCTCTTGTTGTGCTTATATGAATCCGCCCTGAATTATAGGGGCTATTTACAAACGATTAGTAAGAAGTGCTCCTACCATTGAGGGCAATGAGTTTATACCTTAAAGATTCCCGACACTAATTTGAAAACTTAATTTGTTCTAGATACCAAACCCTGAATTTTGAATTTGCGTTCACTTCCAGTAAGTGAAACACAATCAGATTGCAAGTAACGCGGGTATTTATCAGCTAATCTAGGGAGCGTCCTGGATCAATAAGGTCCAGGGCTAGGGATTCCTGCGGGCATTGGCCTGTGAATGTTTCTGATTAGTGAGCAGACTGTAGGGCGTTGTAAGAGATTGGCCATCGGCCCACACTAGCCAGTTCTTGGCTTGGGTCCCAGTTACTTATAGTAATAAGTTATAGCCGCCCCACTCGGCTTATGAGTAACATTGAAACACGATAGCGTAAAAAGGCAATACGCTTAATTAACAAAATCCTTTCTAAATCACATAATGAAATATTTATACACACTCCTGTCCACTGGATTATGCCAATCTTATTAAGACGGTGCCAACAAAGCTAAGGTTAGGCCTCTCCTATCCACATACGCTTTCATAGTACTCGAGTAGTTGGGCGTCAGGGAGTTGGACACTTGCCAAAATCCCATGAACCCACTCTCACTTAAGACCCCTCTGAGGCTTTACAGCAGCAGATGATTTAGAATGAGAGCAGACAACATTTTTCAGCTTACCGTCAGCGTCTACTTCATTGATCATATCCTGAAGCTCAGCTTCTGTGGGGTTCTGTCCAAGTGACCTCATGACAGTTCCCAACTCTTTTGTGGTGATGGTGCCATCTCCGTCCTTGTCGAACAAGGAGAACGCTTCTTTGAACTCTGTAAGGGTTAACAGAACGGAATGACATTAGCATTACAGTCACGAGGTATGTGGGGCTGAATAGAACGGAGTGAAGTTAAAGAAAAACAATTATTCATAATTGTGTAATGTTTGTTAATTGTACCAGAACGTGGAGAGCTATTAAACATGTATTACTGTTATTATAACGCTGCAATTGTATGTTATCAAAATAATTTAAGCGCTGTAATGCATAATAATTTCTTAAGATGTTAGGACCATGACATATCAAGACATTCTTTATATTTTTTGAGAATAGACATCTTCACATTAACTTACCAGCGATCTGTTCTTCTGTGAGTTGGTCAGCCTGAAATCGGAAGTAGCAGAATTTAGAATATATACAGATATGACAGAATTGCATTCATTTAGTATCACAGATGTAATTTCACTAAGGTTAGGTTAGGTATTAGTTTAAGCTGAAGGCTGGAGGTTTTAAATAGAACGAAGTTCAACTTGTTACTGGTTAGTCATAGTTAGTCATTTAGAAATAAAGTTTGGCGGAAAAATTGGAAAAAGCGAAAGAGATAGAAGTATGAGAAGTCATGCCATATAAATTCTCGACTGGCCAAAAGGAGAAGTAGGCACAGCATTGACATAGAGAGGTTCACATTTAAAACAAAGACTTTAGAAAAGACCGTAGCATCTCAAAAGAACACATGACGTATATTCTACTATACAAAACTAAAATACCACAGTACAAAACGGAGTTCAAGTACAGTTCATCACAGGAATGTAAAGGAACAGAACAAAAAGAAAACCACACAGATTTACGGAAGACAAAGATCATTCATGCATGCATCTGTCACATGCTGAGGGTCACTTTACATTTGGAGGAAATTGGTCAAGGACGAAAGGTGACCGATCCTACGTTATGTTCTAATTAAGTAGTAGTAATAGTAGTAGTGGTAGTAGTAGTAGTAACATTAAAGGGTCTGAACATTGTGAAAGTTCTATAAAGTCAGGGCGAAAGTTTTCTCTTCTTCATCTTTTGCTCTGGCCACAATACCCAGTGTTCTCCACACACTAAAACTTTATTCTTGGTGGATCGCCACACCTTTCTTTTTTTAACAGTGGTTTGATTAAGTCTTTTTTTCTTTTCTTTTTTATTACATCAATACCTTGGATCGACCTCATCATGGACATGAATATGGGCGGAAAAAAGACCCAAATATTTTCTACTAGCACTAAGGAAAAAACAAAATGGCAATATGTAATAATAATAATAGTCGGTTTAATAACAAATAGATGCATGGGAGAAGTCTGTCGGACTGAAGTCAATAAATCCTATACATTATGCCATTGGCACCATGCTTTTTGGCATCCCGTGGAGAACACTGAATACTCACAGAGACATCCTTTGAGCCAGTGTGAAGATAGAAACCATACATAAAGTGCTAGCAAACAGCTGTGGTGATTGTGCGAACACTACAAGTGATTGCTCAGAAGTTACTCGGTTAAGATACATGCACTCTTTATAGTTAGCTCATCATGTAGATATACAGTTAGTAGTGAGGGGGGAAGGTAATAACTATAATATAGTTAAGTTTGATTTACAAACATTATGAGGATATCAGATGTTGCGTATACACCCGAACTCCTCATCTACACAACAAGGAACGCACTCTTATGTTATCAATAGTTCAAGCAGGTCACTTTCAGTAGAGAGGACGACAAATAACAGTTAACTACATTACAATGAGACATATGTCAAGTCCATCGTTATTTATATATCTTAGCATATAGATTATCCACATGTAGGAGATGTAGTTGGGATCTACGTCTTATAGTCATTAACTGTGCAACTTTCTTCTTAGACAACTATATACAATGAGTCACCGTTTAATGGACACGCCTAACGTACTGGCCACTTAACTTATTTCCTGAAGGGCTTACTTTTACTGCGTGGCACGTCCTGCCCCCATTCCCTAGTATTTAGTATTTGTGTTTTTTCTTTTATTATTACTATTAAATAGTGTCGTTTTATTATATGCATAGGCCTTTGTCAATTATTCCCAATTTGTATTTTTCTCTGTGTCGCGTCCCAGTTTTGGTATGTGACGTGGTGGTGGGGTGGGTGGCTGTATAGTACCGGTAGTTAGGTGGGTGGGTGGGGGAGGGGGTATCAACAATGGCAAGTCTACTGTTTGATCTCAAGTTGAACTGAACGCGTCGTTGCTCTGATGACTCTAGAGTCAGCCAACCCCCCGGGCCAAACCACCCCCGTTCTGACATCTCTTTCAGCATGAGGTGATCCAGGGGTGTCACACAGCTAAAAGTATGTAGGATGCAGATCCCCCCTGCCTCTACCGGCATGAGAACTAAACTCGTCCACTTCCCAGGTCTCCCGCCTTCCCACACTCAATATACACACACGTGTATACACTGACACACTAAGGGTGGCTGACATTTGGGCCCTTCCTAGGGACTACTTCCTGCCCAATATATCATCACAACCCTGAATTGGCGCAGTCCCAAACCCCTCCCCTCGGGCCTTGTTCTCCCCTATTCTCACCCCGACCACCCGAGGTTCCAAGAGTGCCGACTTCCCACCCCTGGCCCTGTGTTTTACTACACCATGTGGGTGTGTAGTTGTGCTTTGACGGGGTGGCTTGGTTGTGATAAGTATAGGGGGATCGTGTTTCGGCCTGCTGCTGCTGCTGCCTCCACAGATACCACCCTGGAGGAGGAGGAGGCAGGAGGAGCAGGAGGAGGACTGACTGGGGTAGGTAGACGAGCCAGTGGCTGTCTGCTCGCCAGTCTGCAGACACCCCAGCAGCAGCAGGCCCCAGTGCGGCTACAAACCGCACCGCGCGGCGACGATCGAATCGACGCCCGGCCGGTGCTCGGCTCGTCAAGTCTTCACCATCGCTACGTATCGATTTTTGGGAGTACCGCGTTCTCCGTCCAATAACCTCACATCCCACAGCGGACTGGAGCCCCCCCCCCCCATATGCCCGCCCCACCCCTCTGCTACTCTACCACTAGGATTACCCACGCCGCCTCACCTAGGCAACCAGGCCATCCGTCGCACTGATCAAAATATTTGGTCGTCGAGCTGGCGTTGCTGGCGGGCGCGGCTAACGCGGACAGGTAATCTAGTCTATAGCAGAGTGTTTGGAGCTTGGGTTGGTCGTCACGACAACAGGTGGTACTGCAGTGTGTATTCAATGTGTATTTTTAGTATCAGACCCAGTGCAGACCCACCCAAATCAATATTTACAACTTTAATATGCATGGATGTTTGTGGCATTTCTTTGAATTATTTTTACTTTTGTGACCGGATGAGAGTGTTAAAGACTCGTGTATGCAATGAGTGTATAGTACTACAAAACAGTGGTGAGGTGTGTCTTGGCCCGGTCTGCTCGTGGGGGCGATGGGGGAAGGACTGGTGCAATGCGTTCACATTAACATGTTGACCATGCAGCCTGCAGGTGAGGGAGGGGCCATAAATCGCTCCTGTACCTCTGCGCCTTTACAAGACCCAAGCACTGCTTCTGGACACCCAGGGAATCAATGACTACCCCTCCCTGCCTCTGGACACCAAGCAAATTAGTGATTGTCCCACTGCCTATGGACACCTAGCAAATTAATATCCTTCCCCTCCCCCGACTCTGGACACTCAAATGTCAACCTCTCCCTGCTTATATGGAACCCAGCCTGGGAACCCAGCAAAGTGACCCCCCCCCCCCCCCGTCTCTTTACACGAGGCACGTTAACTACTTGTCTCTCCAGATATCAAGCAAATGTGTACCCCCCCCCCCTCCCCGTCTCTGAACACAGGGTACATTTCTGTCTACCTTTGCTTCATAGTTCCCGGTCTCTACCTACAGCTGCACCCAGACCCAACCACAGTGTCCCCGCCTTTTTTCGTTTCTGTCCTCATTCTGGATACTCAACCCACATGCCCCTAGCCCCTACCTCCCTCACTCCATTTTTCCTCGTACTAGGTCACCCACCAAACAGTCGTCCCTCACTACCTCTTCCTAGACCCCAACCACACACAGCTGTCCCTGCTTGCCTATAACGACCGGTGGTGGTGGTGGTGTCCCAGTATGGGAGGTGACCGCCACTTTTGCATTCAGCACCACCATCCCACACCACCACCACCCAGCGCTGCACCACCACCACCACCACCGGTAGCAGAAGCAGCAGCGGTACGAGCAGCGTCGACCACCACCACCAGCTGTAGACTGTAGTCGACAACGGGCCCGCCCCTCCATCACCACCGCCACCACCATCACTGCCGCATTCATGACATTATGCGCCCCGTTGCTATGACAACAAGCGTCAGCATTGTGCATTGCGGCGGTGGCGGTGCCTCTGTCCATATGACAGGTAGGCCTATGGGAGGTCCCATGGACCACATAGCCATTACTAGAGTCAATATACACTAACGCCAGAAATTGATATCCATCAAAAATACAAGTACCGACCACATTGACCATCTCTGTTGGCAAAATGATAAGTGTAGGTCACAACATGCCATGGGCTTGGTAACCATGACATAAGATATAGGTCAGATAAGCCGATTCTAGGACACTGCTCTGATATGGACGCAGTTGTTTAGAATGACACCCATGGGACCTGTCACAAGACTAGGCCATACACTATGCTGTGTGGAAAATATATATACAGCTATCGCATATTTCAGTAGGTCATGGGGATCTATGGGGATCATATGGTATTACCTCTGGGTCATTATATGTGGGTTGTTCCAAGTCCAGGGCTATTGCAGAGAGGGAGGGGTTGAGAGCACTGTAATTAGGTCTCACCCACCACACAGACGGCTGGTGTGTGATTTAGGTTAAGCCCGCAATGCGGAATCCAGCCCCTCACTAGTCAACTCCGGATACGACGTGGTCTAGTCACGACTGCTGCCTGCTTGGTGGGACTTTCCACCTTCTGATTTATCTGGTGTTTCACCGCAACGCGGCACTACCGGGTATTGGAATCGTGGTAGGTGCACAGAAGTTATTACAGGATGCAGTAGTGGTGATATTGAACACATCCCTAAAAATGATGACTACAACTCTGAGGGTACTGCAGGGGTACATCGCCACCACCGGGGTAAGAGGATATCTGTTCAGGAATGAGGTGGCACAGGGTCTCCCCCTCCCACTGAGAATGCACCCTCCCACCCAGACTTACTGGGCCAACGTCCTATGAATACTCGTCTGCCTACATGAAACGTGACGTTTTATACTAGTAACTTATACCCCACCAAAGGCTCGGTCTTGATTCCCCCTATTTTTGGCGGCAATTCTCTCAGCATGCGGTATAACGCTTATCATGATTATAGAATGTTTAAAATATCAGACCGGTGCCCAATGAATTGCAATGGTGACGATATGACCAAGGCCGTGAAACCCATGTTATATCTGTGTGTTGTGAGTATTTATTGTGTTAGTATTAGTGTGCAAGCAGCAAATTAATAAGTAAGCCAAATTTTGTTAGGTATTGGTAAGCCAGTCGCCCAGTGACATATACAGGGCGTCGAGACACATGGCGCGCATCGACCGGCAACTGTCACTACAACTGTCAGATAGGATACCCCGGTGAAAAACGGCAATATCATGGGTGAATCTGTGAAATACCACTTATCATTGTTATATTTACAAGTTATGGGTGTATATTAGGCATGAATGTATAGTAGACACTTACCATTTTGTCTGTTTGTGTGGGGGGTAATGCGTATTCCCTCTGAGCTGGAAGATGACTTCAAATCCACTACTGCAGCAGTGTAACTGGCGGGTAGAGCCCTGTAACAAACCCCAAGACAAGTATTCCTGCGCGCCGGTAGGATCTCCCTTATTGAACTCCAAATCTGCCAAATTTAAAAGTCAAAGCTCCTGATCTTACAAATTGATGTTTAGAGTTTAGTTACTATGTGGTCTATGAACGTAAAAACCCAAGTATGCTGGCTATAAAGAGAGGGACTATGTTATGTAGGCCGCATTACTCCGCGCCCGGCTCTTCACATATGTAATGAATGGGTGCCGCGAATGTAGCGGAAGTGACATTCATCGTGGCCGCTGATTGGCCGACGTGCACCTGCAATGCGCCAGCGCACCTTAGCATGGCGGCCGTGTTTATGTTCGTCTTTGTGTTACCTGTGCGCTCGCGTAAAGACGTGAGTTGGACGATCAGGCATATTGGGCGCACTAAGGGACAGGCTTTGAGGGTGTTTACATGGGAAGATCGTTGGGTCCTGAGTGACACGTAGTCCCTAGTACAGTGGGCCGCGACCTCAATCTTCTCGGTTTGAAAATAAACCGATAGGAATTAGATTCCCGCCAGAGACACGGCTGGACGCGCGCGAACTGCCGGGTTCAGTGGAACGCCGGCTGACAACGGGCAACGCTCTATGCACCTATTATTAACAGCGCTTTGGGGACGAGTTGCAGTTACATTCCTTTGACATTAGTCGGCCACTACCAGATACCTCTTTGGATCTTTTTTTTTTCAAATTGCCATTCTGTTTTGTCTACTGTTTTCCGTGTACATAGCTTCTTAGCTCACCCTGGTCTAAGTCACTCCTGGGAGTACCACCACTACCAGACATTTAATATGATTTTAATAGACTCAAGGATAGCGGGACGATACTTTTAGTGGGCGTGGGATACATCTGCGTAGGTTATAGGCTAATCTAAAGAAAAGCCCTGCTATATAGAATAGAAGGATCTACATGTAGGTCATGTGCTTCATGCTTTAAGAGAGTGATAGGCTAATTGGGATGCAGAGGGGTAGGAGGCTACCCCTCCTCGGGTCGGAAACTCGCCGAAATTAAGGGGATATTGATGGAGAGGTTGCCATGTCCCCTGTCGATTCTAAGAAATACCAATAAATGTCCTCTGTCGATCTATAACAGAAATGCCCATACCACAAGTCACTATTGAAGCCCCTAATTGTCCAGGTCAAAAAATCACCTTTTTATCCGGAAGTCGCCAGTTGGGAGGAGCAGTTGCGGATACAGGATTTAGGATAGGAGGGGGCGCCCCCCCCCCCCCTCCTTTTAGTGAAAGGAGAGGGCGCACCCCCTATTTTGGGGGTGAACTGTTGGAGACGGACTCTAAACATGGCATAGGCTCTAAATGCCGCTGTATGCCTGTCTGAAAGGGGCAGTCTCAGCACTCTTACTTAACCACATAGTAGACTAAAACAGTACTAGAATTGTGAGTGGGAAATGCTCGGCGAGAATGCCACTTTAACACGCAAGGGGTTAATTTTAAAATGTAACAGACTCTTACAGGTTTAATCAAAGGAGGAGGCGCGCGCGCCCGTCTAAATCCACCACTGAGGACGGGGCGGGGACGGCTGTGGGGGGTTACTAACTTTAATTTATAATAGGCCCCTAATTTCCATAATTAAGGGGGGGGGGGGTGGATCCTACCATAATCCACCATAATTACCCTAAACCCTGCAGCGTTTAATATGTGAAATAACCTTGACTTATTTTGCCTTACCCCACCGTCGAGGGTTAAATGTTAAAAGATGACCATGGGTTTCCAGCAGTCCCTTGTTTACCTGGTAAATAGAAATGATCGAGTCCGATCATATAGGCCTACCTTTAGGATATCTAGATTCTCTGAAAACACCGCTTTGTTGCCTGCATATTTGATGGTGTATAGTGGAACAACATCAATATTTTGAACGTGATATGAACGATCAATAAAAAGTTTAAAAAAAATATGTATAAAAAAGGGTACCACTACCATTGTCCACTACCACAATGGATTGGCGGTTCCAGGAGGAGGGTTCGCATGCGTTCTTAAAGGGAGCGTGTGTGGCTTGGCTCCATTTTGGCGCGCTCCTCACGTAAATTGATACATTGTTATTGGTAATGGGGCGCCAACAAATGCTGAAACATTAGCGTATCTCAACAAAGAGCATTTTGCAATGTATACAGTATATATGTATGTCTCATATCGTGATATAGAATCCCTTCCAAAGAGCATACCAAATAGCTGAAATAGATATATTGGCTTTTCCGATACACACACAATACAATGTATATAGGTCTACAGTGTTATGCATGTACAGGGCTGTAGGGCGTGGTACTTGGTTCATCAACACACTGGAGTGTTCATTCATTAAGAACGGGGGAGGGGGGGGGGTATATCTCACGCGAAGGTGCGGACATCTTTTACTCCCCCTCTCCTCCTGTAAAGGGGGACAGCCCTTCTATGAGTTAAATACATAAAAAGTGACGCAGTGATATACACTCAAGAATCGGAGGACACATGCAAAGGCACAACATCAGCACCTATAGCGGTGAACTTAATTTGAGTTTTCATTTTAAATGTCAAACTTAAGATCTGAAATTTAAAAGTGATTTCCATAAAGGGGGTGCTTTAACCGAATTTGCCTCCATCATAATGGTGCCGCACTAATACTGTTAAAGGCCTACAATATAGAATGTGCCGCAACAGCCATGCAAAACAAATTGTTACGCGATTACCTAAATGTATACTTCAAGATCTCATTCCATGGGCAATACAGCGCTGAGATTAATTTGATGGATGCTGGTCTGCAGTGGCGGATCCAGGATATGGACGAGGATGCGCCATTGGGGCGCATCCATCTGCAGCGACTCGCGACGCGACACTTTTCAGTACTTGGTATTTGGTGGAGCCCCCTTTTCAAATTCCTGGGTCCGCCCCTGCCCTTCTCATGGTAAAAGGAGGCGAAAGGGTGGGGGCACTGCACCCCGCGCCCCGTCTATAAATCCCCCACTGGCAATTGCAGTTTAAAAACATGAACCAACGACCAACATTAATCAACTGACCATAACCGTCAGTGCCAGTCCTATATATCGATCGCAGCTGCCCTGATAAATACTAGCTTAAAAGGCATGGATAGTGCCAGATTTGGCACTGAGAGTCTATATTTGGATTCCCTTCTATAGTGTGACTGACATGTAGCACGAAAGGATGTCTGACGACCTTGCCGTTTTGATACTACGGCGGTATAGTGGGTGCGACCACACCCTTCTCTCCAATACACCTGTAGTGTAAAAAAAGACCCACCTGTACCTGGGCCTTAGGAGTCAAAGTCTCAACACTGCCTTTTTATCTAACATAATCTTAATTCCTGGCTTGGGTTTGGTTGTTTTGTTCATGATATAGGTACATTTTCGGTCGACCGCCTCACTTAGTTACGGCCTTTAAAAAAAGAATGAGTCCCAAAAAAGAATTGTTTCTCATCACCCGGCAGTGAAAAAGATGACGAGGGCGTTTTATATTTCATCTTTTTTTTACTGAGGGCTAAAATGTATAGGGAATTTAGACTTTCCGTGAATCATTTTCACATTTCAAATGTTAAGGGAGTGATCATTTATTATCAACAGGGGGGGTGGTGGGTTTGGGGGGGGGGGCAAAAAAAATTGGACCCCTCAACCGGGGGGGGGCAAAAAAAATTGGACCCCTCAACCGGGGGGGGGGGGGGCAAAAAAATTTAAACTGTTTTGAGCCAAAAAGCCCGCGCGTTACTATGCTTCAAAGGGCCCGCGCGCGAGCCGTTTTTTGACCCTAAGGGGGGGGGGGGGGGGGGTAAAAAACTTTGACCCCTTGACCGGGGGGGGGGGGGGGTAAAAAATTTCGCCCGCTCCGCGCGCAAACCCACCACCCCCCCCCTGTTGTTAAAAAATGATCACTCCCTAAGAGTTTATTCACCCACAGTTTATTTTATTGTTGACAATATTTATAAGCTTTAATTTGATACCAAATATGCTTATAGCCATAATTGCCCCCTTTTTAACATAATTATTCTTCTTTAAAATCGTTAAGAAAAAGAAAGACACGTTTCCCAAAAAGATTTATGAAGTGCGTGGTGATGAAAAAAGTACAGAAATCAGAACATATTTTTTGAGTGGCCTTAAAGAACTGCTTTTGCGAAAGAGCCCGTGCACGCACCTCTACGCTGGATGCTGGCAGGTGGTGGAACGAGAACGCGGGACTAGCGTAATGCATGTCAACGTCGAAGTCAACGTCCTCATCAGTTAAGATTTATACATAAAAAATAAAGAGGTCACAAAGAAAGGGAGAAAAAGATCCTATACTAATCTAACAATAATCTGACCAAAATACATGAGGCAGCCAGAAACAAGATATGCCTGGGCCATATAGGTTGGACATTTAACAAAGCACTCTTTTGAGTGCTCGGACATGTCGAGTACTCGGATCTAGGGTGCTCAGATCCATGCATATGGATGAGGTTAGTAACTATGAGTGTAGGCACATACATGCATGGGTGTGGACATGTTTGCATGAGTGTGGACAGGGATGCATGGGTATGGACAGGGCTGCATGAGAGTATATATGTTAAACTATGATTATCTACTTTACTGGATGGATTACCCCCGCAAAATTAACCGGGAAGACCTTCATGTATCACTTGTTGTATGTGATGATCGGTTAAATAAATTTAAAAAAAAGTATATGTATAAGTAGGGGCTGGGACATATCCCACTCAGCCTGCGACTTCATGGCATATGGCCCCAGCCCCCACTCGTGAAATACGGCAGAGACGGTATCAATGGGCGTTGGCATTTGTCTATTGCATGGATACAACACTGTAGCATAGCAAGACACAGTATAAATAAATGAATATCAAACTCAAACTCAACTGTCCAACTTTACTACATGTATATACGGTGTTACATTAACACTGTGATATATTACTCCCGTAACCATAAACTAGTGCATAAACTTAGGACTGACGCCACTAGATTTGACATAAAAGAGGCAGGGTGACTATAATATCCTAAGTAAATAAGCCTATCGGGATTTCTCTGACAGGACATAAGGCATCGCGGTGCCAGTCACACAATACATGCGACAGATGGTATTTGATCAGAGCTATATGCCTATTGTGTAATATTACAGCACTACCCGACATCCTATATGAATATGCTAATCATCAACTACACAGCTGACTGCCTTGGAAGATAATGTAACATGCAAGTTGATTATCATCGACAATTAATAACGCAGCAAGTCCGGAATTAGATTATCCTCCATGCAGGTCGGCTCTGTCAATATCTCCTCAAAGTAAATAGGCTTACATAATGGTCTCTTTACTGGTACAGATCTATTGGTTTTGTGTAATATAGAGATGCATTTTCTATTGCATTTACGTATACCGGGTACACGCAATGCTACAATAGATGTCCTATAGTTATAAGGATGCTTAGATGTGCACCGAGACAAGGGGGGGGGGGGGGACGCCATCATCAAAACACACGAACAAGATATGATTTAGTTCGGGAGAGCGGCCTATCGATGTTTGCATAATGGTATATCAGGGAGCATCATATATAGGGAAGCTGTCAAAAGATTTACCAAAAATATCTACGGGTATGTCTTTATTTTCCGAGTCAGGCGAAGCTTTAATCTGATACACCGAAAACCCTATGGGGGTCTAAAGGGTTCACTACTAAACACCCTTCAGTGTTCATGGTGATGGTGACCGGAGAGAGTACCCTGGTACTCACTAGTTGGTCATATGCGATCTCCCAGGGTCGTCAGGGTGATCGCGCATGTTCATCACCCAGGCTTGGAGGGAGTTGTTCATGCTGATGACTTTGGGGCTTATGGTGATCACCCATGCCATGGTGATCACCTAGACAATTCTTTGTGGACTAGTATTTTTTTCTGTATAGAAAGGTATATCTATGATCATGATTAGTATAGGTATTAATAATCAGGACACCACCTGCAGTGGGTGCTACATATTGCATTATTATATAGTAGGGCCCTCCAGTGGCATAATTATGTCCTCAGAGTGATCACCATAGCACAGAGAGAAGAAACAGCATCAAAAGGGAGTCCAGGTTGCCTCCAGAATGACTCCCCTATTTAGGGGAGGCCAGGTTGCCTAAGGGAGCCTAGGTGACGCTCTGGCTCACCTGGGGGAGTCATCTAGCTCTCTGGGTCATATGACTCCCCCAGGTTACTCCCTTAGGTCACAGTGGCGTAGGAAAAGGGGAGGCCAGGGGGGCCCGGGCCCCCCCAATCACTGAGGAGGGGGGGCCTGAATATGTTTGGGCCCCCCCAAAATTTGTCAAGACCTGTAATATAATACACACAATTTTCAATCATTAACTCTCCTGCATAGAAAAAAGTGGGGGCAGAGGGGGCCGGGCCCCCAAATCAGACCTAAAGGGGGATCAAATACTTCTTCTCCATACAATCTAATATAAGGATGTATACGATACATCATGCACAAAAACCGATACTTTAAGTTGGTTGGAGTGGGCCCCCCTTGGGCCCCCCCAATGAAGATTTGCTTCCTACGCCTCTGCCCGGTCAGCCAGAGACCTGGACTCCCCCAGAGAGGGGAGTCATTCTGGAGGCAACCTGGACTCCCTTTTGACGCTGTTTCTTTTCTCTGTGAGGTCATCATGATGATCACCTCAGGGGGTGAACTACATGGGCATGAACACCAGCAGTCATCAGCATGAACACCTTCATCCAGGCCTGGGTTTTCAGTATACAAAAAAATGCATGCCCTTATAGGGTGCAGCTTATACGATAGTTAAATGCATTGCTGGTATAAAGCAATTTTCATAACCTGTGTACATGTATACAAAGGCCCATAGAATTGTCCCAATGACTATAGGCGCAGCTTATACACGCGTTAGGTTTTTTATAGGCAATACGTTATGGTATACAGACGACTTTCAAAATCAAAACCAAAAGTTAAGACCCACCGAAACTTTAGACAATCATTCTCGAATTAAGGAAGTAACTTATCGAAATGTGTTGTTCTAAATGTCTGAAAATAAAGCATATTAAGGGATGTAGCAAACATGTAGCTTCCCTGTATATGGGGAGGCATGGTAGGGGGTTAATGGCCATTTCTGACTTTTCCCAAATTTTACCTATTTGGGGGGGGGGGGGGGGTGGTGGTGGTGGTCAAATATGGGGAGCGGGCACATGTCCCCTATTTAATGGACATGTCCCTAGATAATGGGCATGCCCTTCCCCGTTTCCTAGCTGCCACACCCTTGTTTGTTATTCTGAGGCCTATAAGTGCTTTCATGGATTGTCATAGAATTTCGTTTACAATACAGTGGCGGGAATGGCAATCGAAAAACCACATCAAGATCAAGTTTTGTTTTGTCCGGCTGGTTTCTGGGGAAAATATTATTCGCCCGCCTCATTTAATTCCCAGCCACCTATTTGGGTGTCGCGTGGTGCCATTAAACGTGGAGGGAACGCGGTTGTTATGGCAACTAAAAATAGCGGCATGTCGGTCGGTAAAGAGTGGCCACTGCCGAGTGCACTGGGCAAGTTTTCCTGTACTTACCAGCCAACACAGCAATCACAACGATGTTCAACTTATTGATCACTCTCACTGCTTATATCGCCACGTAGTATCGCCCAGTCCGCGGGCAGAAAACTAAAGTCGTTGATTGGTAGGAGGGGCCTCTGGCCTAACGCGTAAATAGCCGCAGATTGCTTAAATGTCCTTGGTCGTCATGGTGAATGAATGCATCATGCATCATGCAAGCATCATGACGGCTCTTCAGTAGTAGGCTTCATTAGTTGTATACTGGTATCAAATCCGTAGGGTCGACAAGATTCTCGATTGCAGCATTGGTGAGTTACTCGTCAGGGCTGCATTCATGCCGACAAATGGACATGATGCATTAACGCGACATGCATTAAAGCATTATGCGGACTTTAAAGGGATAATAGGCGCACACTATAACAGAAGGCAGGCTTGCATGGATTAGGGGTGGGGGACTGGGTTACAATATCATATACCCCTCATGGATATTGCTGAGTCATGAAATGGCTGGTTTCCATCAGTGCTTTTAACTCACGCCCCCAGTCAGGGTAGAATTGGCCTAATCACGGTGCACTCAATATACCCGATGAAACGACCAGACGACCGAGGTCCCCGGTTCCCGGCCCAACTTCGCAGATCTCTATAGATCTGTACAGCATTTTGTATTATCAACACCGAATAAGAGCGAATATATATATAAGCACAACCCTTTCTCCTTTCTAGAAAATAATTTTACGATTTCAAAATACCAATATTTCTCAACAAAGCATTCCGATGTTTATATTAATAGCATAATTAACACCATGGTTTGGTGGTTTCCATACAATTGGGTGGAAAATCTAGATAGATAATATATAGTTTTAAAACCGACACAGCCGAAAGCTGGTGAGCAGGTTCACTGGGCCCATTCGGACCGAACCTGGTAGAGGGTGGACACTTTTTCAGCAGCCCCGTCTATAGGCAGCAGAATTTGCCCACCTTCCGCTCAAAGGTTGCGAACTATTTTGATACATTTTTGCCCCCCCCTCCCCCCGGACTATACATGTTTAAACCACAGCAGAGGGCCAAGACAAAGGAATTCACACCTTGGTTATTTCCACTTAGACTCACATAAACTCCTAGCTGTGGTTTAAAATAGTTAGACAATGTTATGTAAGGGTAGGTAGAATTAATCACAGCTTATAAAGCTGTGGTTAATTCTATATACCCTTTCATAACCATAGTCTAACTATTACATAAACGCCCTGGCCTTTTCATCATCGTCTGAGAATCTAGGGTAAGTAGGTCAGACTATAAAATTTATTTATTTTTACTTTGACTTGAAGAGTACCCAGAATTTGACTTGCGAATATTAGTGCCATTGATGTACAGTGAAACTTCGTTATAAGGAACTCTGATATAAGGAGACCTTGCTTATAAGGAGCAGATTTGTGTGGTCCCGATAATTTTCCTATACATTTATATAGTAAGAAAACTCTCTTAGAAGGAGGTGTTTTTACCTTAACCTCTGATATAAGGAGGTAATTTTGGCTCATTTCCTTATTTTGTACGTGCAAACCTTACCCAACGAAGTTATTTCTCAGGATTACAGTCACATACTGATTAAAATTGCCCACTGCCCCATCCCATAGAGGTGGAGAGAATACATTTGTAGCTTCCCTAGGGAGGAAGGGAGATCAAAAGCTCCATGAAGAGGATCTAGAAGGAGTTTTGACTTGAAACAATACACACACCCATCTGAATTGCATTCAAATCAAGTCTATAAGGGTATAAGAGACACAGGTAGGGAGTGTTCTGTTGCTGGACCTTTATAAGGCTGACCTTGCTTATAAGGAGACCTTGCTTATAAGGAGCAAATTGCACTGGTCCCAAGGTCCTCCTTATAACGAAGTTTTACTGTAAATGTTAGTAATGTATTAGATAATATCATAATCAATAAACCCACCCTTTCTCTATATTTAGACATTAAAAAGGCCTTTGATAGTCTCTCAGTCTATGCTAATTCAGAAAATTTCAGATTTTGCGCTAGCATGTGTCAGTGGTTTAGGAGTAATTTGATGTGTTATAACTTATGATAATACTTCTTCAAATTTACCTGTGAACTCTGTGGTACCCCAAGGGTCCGTTTTAGGCCCTGTCCCTTTCTCAATATACATATACATGTGTGCATATATATATATATATAATATGTGGCCAGGTGAGGGAAAACGTGCCTCCAGGGGGGAAATGGCTTTTCAAAGTTTATGTTACAGGCTTTAAAATGAGATATCTTGAGCTAAAATATCCCAAGTAGTTTTGCTGTAACCGCTTGTCAAACCGGGGTCGGTGTGTACAACTGAAAATGGCAAATAAGCTCTAAATCCACTATATCTTATTATAAATACTAATAATGTAAAAAATACAGTTTTGTTGAAAAATAACCAAAGATATCTGATATTTTTATCATAAAATTGGTTCTAGAGGGAATTTCTGAGGTCTGTTTTCGATTCTGAGTTCCTTGTGAAATTTTCAAAAACATTTGTGGCAAAAAATTCCCATTTAGAATAATGGAGTGTTTCCATGGCAACCAGAAATTGCCATATATGCAAATTTTCCATGTTTCCATGGCAACAAATGTTGCTTTTGCAATCCAAGAATGGAACGTTTTCAGTGGAGATGGAATAATTCTAAGCATATTACTGGATTCCCCATGAAAAATTGGTCTCAAGCATTTTTTAGTATATTTTTCAGTGTTTTACCCATATACTGCCCCCTGGTGGCCAAAACCAGTACTAAAAATCCCCCCTGGAGGCACGTTTTCCCTCACCTGGCCACATATATATATATATATATATATATATATATATATATATATATATATATATATATATAGGCTATATATATATATATATATATATATATATATATATATATATATATATATATGAATTCCTTACCTGACTTGTATAATTATGATATTACCCTGTATGCTGATGATGCAGTCATATCAGTCACTAAAGAACAATGTATGCATGAAGCTTTATTATATCTGTCCTCATGGTGTGTAGTCAATAGCCTGGCCATAAATGAAAGAAAAATCAAATGGATGGTGTACTATGATGTAAATAATACGAATCCTACCTTTATGTTAAATGGGGTATAGAACTAGAAAGGGAATGAGACTTTCAATATCTTGATCTGGCTCTTGACCCCGAATTAATGTTGATTACGCATAGGGAACATGTCAGCAATAACTTAAGAAATAAGGTTCATAAACTAGCAAATATCAGGAATTTCGTTTATATTAATTGATACTGCTCTTGTAGTGTACGCTAGCAGGGCACTGCCTACCTTTGACTATGTTGATTATATATCTGGGGCAGACGCAAAATCGGTGTAGCAAAACCAGTAATTACAGTATATCGAAAGTAAACCATTAAATTAAGACTTATTTATAAGGTTACGGTACATTATAAGAGAACCCTTTAATGACTACAGAACAGATGTATACAAAAGGCAGATGCCTTTTGCTAGAAAAAAGGAGACACATCCATCTACGTGTCTATGCCCTTTCATTGTCTAAATTCCCTACTGTGCTTGACAGTCAGTGTCAAAAGCTTTGGCCGTCGCCTTTCCTCTGTTTCTATACAGTTATAAAGCTCTACATGAGACCATACGCCCCGTCCCGGGCCCCGTCAGTAGCGACGACCTGGAATAAAGCCAAATTGGTGATCATCAGCAATTTCAAATTCAATCAAATATGCCATTAGCTGATGGTGTACTGCCATTTCAATCAATTTGGAGAATAAACTCAATTGACAGGCTCCAGTTTGCCACTTTAGTCCTCTGCCTTAGTTATTGGTATTGTCATAGCGTACTTAAGCACCGGTATAGGGAGAGCCCGGTACACAAAGAGTCACTTATAATGATGGGTAAGAGCAGAGGTTTGTGCGACAAAGTCTGTAATACTCTGTAGTGCCCCCTTTGGGGACAGACGCCCCCAACACACCCTCCCCTCACAAATAACTGAATGCGCCCAGTTGATAATGGCATGAAGACAATACTATTTCGGGTACTATCGCATTATTTGGGTGTATTGGCATTTTTCAACAGCATCACAATATTTTTTGTATCAGTATTATAAAACTTACTAAGGGTCACGTAATATGCTACCATGCTACCCATAATGACACAACCATGCACTAACCAGGGGTTGTAGGCTTGGCCCTGCAGGGGCGTGACGCAGTGCAAGTACTGGATAGGGCCGCAGTGCGCACTGGCCGACCTATTAAAAGGCAGATCTCCAAGCACAGCCATATATATGAAAGCAGAGCCGTCTGAATGCAGTATCTGGGAGGAGAGTGTTGAAGGAGCAGCTCTCCGGCCAGGTGAGTAGCTCCCGGTCACGTGGGGTGGTTGGGGAGCAGCCAAATTGACCACGTTAATACGGCTTACTGCAGGAGGGTAGCGGGCAGACCGCATTGCATGCTGTCCTGGGGCATTATACGTTCAGAGTAGGTCTTTGGCCATTATTATTATTTCCTTTGACATTTGACAAGCTTATTGGTTATTGTATTCTCTTCTACAGCATCGGATATACCATAATCGACGTAGCGCACACCCCCTAATGAGCGCACATACATGTTTTTTTAGCCTAAAAGTTTACTACGTTTAAATGGCCAAAATATATCATGCCCCTGCCTTCTTTTGGTTAACCCCATAAAAGGTCAAAAAAGAAAAAGGATACTAAAGGGTCAGAAACCCCCTTGTGTATACCCCCCTGCCTTGAAACTGCTTGCCACGCCCCGGAAGTGAATGACACATTACCCTGGCCCGCTGGGCATACCTCCAAAACTATATAGATCTATCGGAACCAGTCAATTTGTTTCTCCCTGGCTTCTTGACTTGTAATCAAATATCTTGGCTGATCGCCACTTCTACGACTGGTTATGGAAAAGTGGTGTGTCCAGGTCGCATATTCTTACCACCTGATACTATGTCAATATGAATATAAATTCTGTAAAGTTAACACCAAAGTAGAAAATACAACAGGCCAACCGGACGCTTTTGCGAGATGATAGGGGTTTGTTACAGAACAATGTTAATCAACATAATTCTGTAACAGGGCCCAGGATTCATGGTGGGGAGGGGTTGGTGGTAGTGGGGTTGTTACACCTGTATCTATAGCGATACAGTCGGCAAATGGGTGTGTACAATGTATTAGTGCGCCTTTATTAGCTCCGTGTGCCAACATGCTCGTCCACATGACATGGTATCACTCACCTAAGTACATGTACAAAGAAAGCCCATGTAAACATCCATGTACCTGTGTAGCCGGCATGTTGTACACGCACATTTGGTTGGGCATGAGGACTGAACGTCTAAAGATACATGTATTTGTAAACACTGTAAAATGGATCTGTCGAAAAAATGGAGAATCACTGGCATCAATATATAGATTCAATCTTTTTTTTACATAGGCCTAGTTTCACTGTTTTATTATACAGTGTTCCATGACTATTGATTAGCTGTTATAGTGATTTTAAGGCTACTCATTATTAACCTTTTATTGTGATTTAGCACCAGTTATTATTCACTGTCATTATGTATACCAGTGTACAGCTCACCAGAACTATCCACAATATTCATATTCACTGTAAATAGTTAGTGTAGATTATGACTTAGATATACAGTAGAATCTACTGTCTACAGATTTACACTAGAATCTACTGTAGAATGGATTTACAGGAGAATCTGTTGTAGATGTACTGTTTACCTATACAGTAAACTGTACACCAACAATAGAATCTACTGTACACCTACAAAGATGGCAACCAACTTTTTATAAAGACATTGTGCCAGGACTTTCTTCATGAGTTAGCCCCCGAGAGGCACACCACCCACATACTACCCTCCCATACTACGCTGTATAATCACAATTCATGAGAAAATGTTACTCCTGATTGCTATAAAATCTTTTTCTCATTACCTCAAGGTGCATGGGTGTCTATGGTATCACCATTACCCCCATTTAAATAACTATGATTATTTCATCAATCTCAAATTAAATCTGTTATGTTGTTATGAATGAAGATTAGCATGTTAACATTCATATCACTGTACAATAAGAACCTTCAGAAAGGTTTCCTTAGGAGCCAGGTATCCACCTTGTAGGAAAGACAAAACTGCCCGTTAGACCGAATTTTTACAGTAAAATAAATAACAGGGGTTCAATGTACTGATTTATGGACTTTGAGATTGGACAGTAAAATTGGTGCACTGCCAAATGTTATTGACATTTCCCATAAATACATGGGATTTTCTTTGGAGTGTCATCATACCCAACAGAACACGCGATATTTTTTATTTACCTGGAAGCCTGCACAATTTACTTCAGAAAGCCACTGCCAAGTGTCCTGGAAAATGAACTATCATTGTTTTACCATGGTATTGCACATAACATAACGGCATGAAATGTATGCAATGGGAAACTATATTGTACTACAATCTATATATTGGACCATGTTCAGTTCTGAAGGGAGATTTTGTATTTTGCAGTGTTTCCATTGAGAGGTGCCGCACATGTAAATACACTGTCAATGGGCTCAATGAGGACAAGCAGAACAGCTAGGTCAAGGTAACTGAAATATGACCCTGTGACACTCTTTTTCATCCCAAAACATTACTTCTCAGCCCCTTGTCTTTGAAGGAGGGGCAAACTAATTGTAGGCCTCTGTGAGAATAACAAAAACTGCGTTGTTTGGCAAGTGTACATGACTGCTTTGCTTGAGTGGGAGAGAGGAAATTGGGGCATTCATGTTGGAATGCTGTCTTTCCTCCATGTGTTGGACCAGAGACAGTCTATACAGTACAATATGCTCGACAGGCCTAGCTCACCAGAGTGCACAGAAAAACGTTCTAAGCATGTCTTATCTTTATCTTAATAGATCATAATCTGAAGTCTTGCTGCCAACATTTACCATGTATCATGTGTAGTCTTACAAATGTTTTAAGACATCTTAGAAATCCATTTTAAAGATTTCTAAAGACATTTTAAAGTTCATTTCTAGTCTTAAAAATGTCGTAAGAATCTTAGAAATACCTTTTAAAGATTTTATTAGACATTTTTAAAGACATTTTCAAGCCTTTATGTATCCTCTGCAACATTGACCTAAATAGGATGGCCTTGATTGTTCACTGACATATCATGGGGAGCTCTGCCCCAACCCCCGTTTTCCTTCCCTTTCCCCACTTCTTTAGTAACGGCGGAACCCCAGTTAAATAATCTTTTATTGTTTTTTGACACATATCTAAACCTACACATCAGCTGTTCTATGGTAAATGTTGGGAGCCAGAGTAAGACCAAATATATATATAGTGGCACCATCTATATTTGGTGAGTATTATTAGGATATTAATATTCAGATTTATCAAGATTAAGATAAGAATCTATGAATAATTATATCATTACTATTTATAGAAATGGCTGGAGAAAACCTGTACTACTACGAGATGCAAATGTATCGAATATCATGAAAATGAATGAATTAGTTTTAGACAAAAAAAAAAGAAAAAAAAAGACATGCTCAGAACGTTTGTCTGTGCACTCTCGTGAGCTAGGTCGCATTTGCGTAGAGTATCATAGTCTTTAGCTGTGAGTGCCAGGTACTGTTTGCCGAAATATATAACCTGATTTAAATCAAATGTAAATCCCGATTGGTGCAATTGATAGTTTAAAAAAAGCAAGTTTGTCATCATGAAAGACTTACGGAACATCCATAAATCATAAAATCCTTTACAACATACGGTAGATGGTATTTTTATGATGATTGTTACCTAAGAGTTACATCTGAATACTTTTAATTCATCTATAGACATCAGTATTAATAGCTATGGCCTGGTGGCCTGGGTTGGTGGTGGGATTGCAGCTAACGGGGTAATACTGGGATGTGGGCGAGAGTTGAATTGATCATTGAATTACGTATCGTGCAATTGGGGGTCGCTTGAGGGTGCAGGTACTTGCATTCGTGTGTTAAGTATTCATGAGCTATATACAATAGTAGTAGTAGTTGGAGTACTAGGACCCCTCCCACAGGTCGTGTAATGATGATGTGTAATGATGATGTGTAATTAGGATGTCTAATGATGATGTGTAGAGAGTAATCATAATCACGTCGCTGCACTATGTTCACAATGCTGCAGTACTATACCTACAGTCATGATAGAGTCTGAATGATCACTCCAACGATTAGATTATTGGAGAGTGTAGTGATATCAGGAGTAGGTGATCTAGATATGAGGCTCCTTCTATCAATATGATTTGATCCAATCCTTTCACTTGAGGGATTGTTACTTCTCCAAAATGGGGTCAAATCTAGTTTTCCTTGTATCCAAAAGGAACTCTGATACATTCCGACTAAAGAAACATCAGTTTGAACTTTTAAGGCGGACTGTGGTGGATGTTGAAAGATACAGCCACGTGGAATAGAGTTGGGCGAATACCCATTCGATACACTCTGTATTTGATGTTAATGCATTAAACGTATGAAGCATCCTTTCTTTGCATTATATTCATTATTTAACATTCATAAGTCAGTATGTGTATGGAATAATATAATTGGGTTGAATGATACATTCTCAAGACCATGATCCTAATTATTATGATGGGAGAAAAGCGAATCATCATGATGCATAGCTTTAAGGAGAAATACGACATGATCTTCACAATCTTTCCTCGATAAGACTGAGCCAAGATCATGTTACATTAATATGATCATTGCGCTAGCACAATTATTATGCTGTTATCTAAGTTAACATGAGTGATGATAAGAAACATGTTCAGACATGTTGGACTACGTGTCATGACGTCGTGACTTGCACAACACAATGCAAATTTACATATAAATAACCTGGAGGAACCACTTAATCCGCCTGTTGTACTTCACTTGGTTCCCACATACACACCACGTTGACGATGGATGTTAGGCAAAAAAACATTCCTGTTTATGGAATGGAGGAAGAATTAGCGTTGATATACGAGGATAAGACATTTTTTACTGAACAAAAGGGAGTATATACTAACTGTTTTAAATATAAGAGTACTCGTAATATTATTATACCCATTGATAAAAGCTGGGTAAAGTATATATTTATGAGATGGTACAATCCATTATGTAAGGTAATACCCATCAAAGTAATTCAAATGACAGATGCTTTATTTGCCCTAGATCGTTTTTTGTACTCTCATATGGCCGAGTATGTTATTCTAATTCATACAACTGGACCATATATAGATATTACAAAAGGTCTTGCAGCGGTACAAGTAATAGCTTCTTTTGATTCAGAAGGTATTGATTTATATGGTTTTCCCCAAATGCACCTATTTTTTAGTGAAATGAGGGAAACTAATTCAGGTATTCCACTTGAATTTGAAATAAATAACAAGAACGATTTTGTACAAGAAATAAATATTGCATTTTTTTCCGGTGAACTGTTGTCTAAAGGTGGGGGTGAAATTCATTGGCCTTTTTATGGTTGGAGTAAATAGTCTGAGTAGGTGTCCTACTTATCCATGAAACATGTTCTTGTACCAGATGTTCATATTCTTACACGTGTTCATTTATTATCTCACTCTCATTTAAGTTAAGATTAGTTCATCATATAAATAGTAGTGCCTCTTTAATATTTCATTGCAACATTCTACGTTCCTATACAAACACCACTGAGATGTCGATTCAAGTTCTCTCTTCCAAAACCAGTCTGCAGGTGATTGGAAATGAGGTGGAATTTCGTAAAAGAACGTATCGGGGAAGAAGGATTGTGAGGGTACCAAAAGACTTGGTAACGTGGAGCATTCAGCAGAAACAGCTCCTGAACCTGGCAGTTCCCACTGGAAATCAAGTATTATCTTTTGAGACTCCTGTGGTGGACTGGAAGGTGCAAAAGAGCCTGTTCAGGGTGGACGAACAGGTCTACATATCCTACACCAAACTAGAGGGGAACGAGCGAGTAGGGTAAGAATTATTTCACACACGTTATGTTACTTATTTAATTTCTTAACATAATAGCATACTTGAGATATATATATATATATATATATATATACAAAATATAATACTGTCTTATATCTGTTTCAGAATGGACACAGTCAATCTATTAGTGGAGGAGTTTGACAAAATCGACCTGTCCCTGTGCATGGAAGAGCAGCCAGCTCCTGTGGTTATGAACATACCACTAGGAGGGGTCCCTCTACCTGTTTTACCTGTTCCTGTTCCCATCCCTGAGCCAGCCCCACCCATGGACGCCCCTGAGGCATCCACCTCCAACTCCGCCTCCAACTCGCAAGCAGGCAGCTTCTCTAACCCCTTTGAGATAGAGGAAGCTGCCACTTTCGAGCCACCGAAGCCCAAGAAGCCAAAGACGGAGATGTACTACACCACTTGGGCCTGGAGAGTAGTGACAAATCAAGGGGCAACGCTTAAGAGGTCTACTTCCAGCTATCTCTCAAAAGCAAACTGTCAAGAAGAAATGAATGCAGCTAAAGAAGAGTTGGAGGAAGAAGAAGTAGACGACAACCAGCTTAGTGGCCTACTCATTCCTGAGGAGGGGCAGGCTCCTTCCCCTTTGGAGTTGGCCCGACGGGTGTTAAGGTATGTCCTACAGTTTGAGCTGGAGGAAAGGGTGCGAAAGTTTTGTCCAGCTTGCATCAAGAAGGTAAAGGGGGAGAAGGCTCACTTAGCTGGTTGCAAAGCATTGGAGGAAGACAAGATAAAAATGCATGGTCAAGCTGCAGCCAACAGGATAAGCACTTCTCGTCTGTACGAGTGCTGTATGAGCATATCCAGCTACTACAAAGCTGGTCAGTACGTCTCTACTAGTGATGTACAGGAAGCCATTTCCTCCTGCGACCCAACAGATCTTCTGCACCCGGTGGAAATCGAGTTTGAGTCAGAGTATGCTTATCTGAAGTTAATCTAGACTCATTCTTCCTACATCAATTTAACAGCAAAGCTGAATAAAAAAATTGATTTTAATTCTTTGTTCTTTTTGTCCATGAATATATAATACAGAGGATAATATGTTACAGCAATATCATGCAGCAACCTCTAATTTAATATAATACAATACATCAATCATTCGTAATATATAGTGCTATATAACTTATGTTATAAGTAACATTATTATGATGGAGTAAATCCAGCAATTAAACTGAAGAATCATTCTCATTCTCCAAACCCAAGTCACTGATATCCCACATGTCTATATCCTCTACCACGGTATCATATGTCCTATTAAAAAACATATAAAAGGATGGATCTTGTTTCTTTTTAAATCGATAGAACACAACCAACACCACAATTGCAATAAATATTACAATTATGAAGAAAACTATCACAAGAAGATACATCAATGATGTATGCTTAGCTACATCCTGATCTGTGTCTGGGGTATTAGTTCCTTTTTCTTCTTCAATGGTAGAAAAATTCATCATAGGGCTAGTGGTAGAAGTAATGCTTGATGTATAGTTCAATGTAGGAGTCGTTGAAATAGAGTTTGCTGGCACAGTACTGATGGGTGTATCAATTGAAGTATGGGTACTTGATTCAGTACTCATGGATGTATCAATTGGAGTAGGGCTAGTCAATTCAGAAGTAGTATCCAATTGTGTAGTATACTGACTTGAGGTAGAGAGAGTAGAAGTCTGAAATTCACTGATCGAGACTGTGTTCAATACATCCGTAGACATGATGTCAGTAGGAGAAACAGTGGTATAGTCAGGTGACGTGTCAATTTTCTTCGAGGTCATCAACATGGTATACGTACTTAACTTTATTGAAGAAGTTTCCGTTGTAGTACTACTCCTAATGTTAACTACAGTAGTAGTAGGTATGTTAGATTTTATATCACAGTCTGAAATAATTTTAAAAGATGGATTCAATGGCAAACTGTCACAGTCTAACAAAGGTATATACGTTATATCCAAGGTTTCCAATTTGGACAACTTTTCATAAGTTTCTGGAATAAATCTCCTTATGTCCGCTGTTTTCCAATCTAATTTTTTCCAATAGTCATGCCCGGTCATTCTTAGTCTGTCTGGTTTTATAGGTGTTCGACATTCTATGGTATAAGTTTCATATATACAATCACATTCGTCACAAATTTTCTCACCAGTCCATTGTATGGCGTGAGAGGATTGTAATCCTATGGATAGAAGAAAGATTCCTAAAAACACAGCTCCAGTATTTTTCCACATTTTGTAACGGTATAGAAGTATGTCTCGTCCTGCTTCAAACAAGTACTGTGTGAATAGAACAGCATGGCTTTCTGTATATTATATACCCCACATGTACAATGGAACTGACTGTTCTCTATGTAGCATCGATTGTAATGCATACCACTAAATAATCCTTATCTTTGGGACACATGGTAGGGAGAAATAAAATAAAGACAATGGTATTATATATCCATACCAGTCCTCGTATAATTTGATATTGTACATGTATCCATTTCTGATACAATCAAATATATGACCCTGTGTTCTTTTTATCATGGATCATATATCACAGTACACCCCTCCCCTTCAACTACGTGTACTACTTGCTACATAGATCAAGGTCGAGCGGTAAAATTGTGACACTGTCTCCACCTAGTGGAAATGTGGAAAAGTAAATACTCCTCACTACCGACGCCTGGTGGACAAACTAAACATCTCGTTGCGCTTTGTAGCATCCGAGTAGTTTAATCGTATTATGTTACTCTAATTGTAAATCTATTTACATGCATCAAATCATGCAGGGTGTTAAAAACTATAATATACATAGTCCTAGAATATACAGCTAGTATAACTTCATCAAAGTGTTAAAAAAAGAATATCTCTTAGCCCAAATTGAAAAACCGGAAGGCACTTCACCACCATCTTTGATAGCCTCGAAGCATGTATTGATAGTTTATTTACTTCGTAGAATATTGTTCATTTAGTATATGATAATACTGTATATATTCATGTTGCTATGTATTTGATCAAGTAAATCATAAATTTGATGTCATAAAGATGAGGCGCACATGTAAGATTAAATCAAACCACTTAATCTCGTCAGCCGTACACGCGGGAAGATTGGACAAGATGGTGAAGTTTTGGAACTATCTCGTGTGGTTCTGTATTTTGTTTCGGTGTACGTATGGTAGACCATGTGTGGATGTTCAGTGCAGATGCATAAACATGCATTTGACATGTCGAAACATGAACCTACTGAGTGCTCTACGCCGTATATCGTATGGAAAACCCATTTCCTTCGTTTCACGCCTGGATCTACGCTTGACCGTTGTGTCACGTTTTAACGAAACTATACATCTTATAAGGAAAGTTTTTCCCAAAGCTGATTTTGTGGAACTTTCCTACACTGAGTTCAGATGCAAAACCGGGGATTATCTAGGCATGGCGGTCTTCACTGACTGTAACCACGCTGTTTCTTCCACCTCCACTCCCACTACGACCACTCCTGAAACTAGTCTAGTCCCATCAGAACAGAAATACCACCCAAACAATCTAAACAACGACAATCTCCAGGAAGCAAATGTTTCTTTGATAATCATGGCAACGAAGGAGGATGATGAAATAACCAAGATGAAACACATGGTTATATTCATTGTTGGACCTATTGGGGGATTGTTTCTCCTGGTCGTGGTATCATTGGTTGTAGACAAAATAAGACGGAACTGTATGAAAAAAAGGAAAGGAAAGTTTGTTATGGTAACAGACCCAGTGCTAATTCCACCCGGACCAAATGATACTGACGAAGACGATGAAATGATTCCTGGCTGTAGCAGGTGGGTTTCACATGATGTTATGGTATTATATAATACTCTTTCTTACGTGGTATACAAATTTCAATTCATGCTTACTAATTTATTCTCACTAATTTATCACTGTTGAACAAAGTTACTCAAAGTTATTTTGAATTGAATACCATAGTCCATTTACGTTTAATTTTAATGAAATGTATAATGATTTACTTTAACATATGCTGTACAAATATGATGATGGGAGATATACTTTATACCATTTTAATTGTGACAAATGTGTCATATTTCAGAGAGACGTTGGCGGAATTGATTCGAGTGGTGAAGGGTGCGGAAGGAAAGGTAGTTCTTCGTACCCACGAGGGGATCAAGGAGATAGGGGAAAACGACTATGAGGACCTGGATGAAACATCAGTCAAGGAATTTTCTTCGCAAGAACTGAACGCTGTTGTCAACCCTAACTGTATTGCTACATTGGAGCATGAGGTATTAGATGAAACAACAACAAGACCAACAACACGCTCTGTCACCAAGAAACAACAGGACAAGGATACCAAGAAACAGGACTGAACATGAACTTACTGGCGGAATAAAGCTATACTAAATAGCTATCTTTCCATGGTGCTGTAGCTATTGTAGGTGTAGTGTGGGTGCAAGAATAGTATCTCAGTATACATTGGTTTTATACACGTCATGATACTGTATTCTCTGTACCCAATGGATTATATAGTTTTGTTTAAACATGCTCAGGTACAAATAGGACAGAGCTTATTTATTTTACAATTTATCCAAGCTCAAAAACATGGTCATTTGTTTTATACTGTAAAGTGTTTAGTTAAGGTCTTGTTGAGCAAGCATTGCATTGTAAAAATGGTATATAAAATGTTTGTTGTCACAGTACATATGCTAGAACAAGCTGACGCAGCGTTAATCATTTATATGTAGCAAAGTTTAATACACGGTATTTGATTTATGTCATTAAGACATATACTTCAAGCACTTGTTGAGCAAGAAGCACGTTGATTATATCATATCACATGGTTAGATATGTCACTAGATATGTATTGATATTCATGTTTGATTTATGCACGATTATTTGAAACATAGGGACAGATATCCCCACGCATGTTTATTTATTATACATGATAAGATGTATCATTTATGATCAAATGTATCACATCAAGTCTTGTTGAACAAGCTCACGCTAGTTCGTGTTTGATATACACCACATTGTTCATTTATGTTGCACCACGTGTAAGATTGATATGCTATTTACCGGAATGCCATGTATTATTATGCCCGCACCCATGTCCTCATTTGGATACAGATTCCAGTACCCGGTACAACGAATGACATACTGAATTGGTACATCATTTTTTACATACCCGTCACAGATTGGTATCATTTAGAATGTAAGGCACTATTTTAAACTACCCGGTATATTTACACCCATGTCATTATCTACTACTGATTACAGTATATTTGGATACAGATTGTAGTACCCGGTAAACCGAATGACATACTGAATTGGTACATCATTGTTTATATACTCGTGACAGATTGGTATCAATAGAATGTAAGGCACTATTTCAAACTACCCGGTATATTTATCGCATTCTGCATGCTTTAAAGTTTTTTTCTTGAAGTAAAGGGGTTAATTTATTTATCTACCCGTCACGTATTGGTATGATTTAGATGTAAGGCACTATTTCAAACTACTCGGTATCTTTATCACATTCTTATTCCTTTAAAGTACTATTCAAGTAAAAGGATTAATTTATTTCAAGCTCTTGCAAACATTTTAAGTTTGGTTAGCTTATCATATTCTGATTTGTATATGACAATGTTTTAAGTGTCAGCAAGTTTACGTTGATGAAAGATCGAGTGAGATTCTTGTTTTGTAAACTCTGATTAATAAATAACATAAAAGCATTCTTTCTTGTATTGATTTATTATAATTTTATCATAAAGTCATTTAATTTTACATCATCACTGAACATTTGAATGAATGTTTCCATACTTGTTCCCCTGCATCGGTAGAACGCAAATAATACACAATAATCACCACAAACATTTGTACCATGTCCTTGGATTTGTTTTCTTGAAAATATGTAATTCTTTTTTTGGTTTTCTATAAACATTTTTGATTCTACTGGGGCATGACCTAGTGAATCAAAGTATTCACATATTTCTCCAACCAAAACACAAACCCAATGTTTACCAGGTCCAGTTGATACATCAGTATTTATGATATATAAACCATGTGGCGCTGTTTTACAAACTGGAAGTTTATCATACGACATCACGCCACGAAAATATTTTTTGGTATATTCATCGCTAGACAAATAATTAGATATTTCTGTCTGATTCATGTTTCAAGAATAACATTCCTGGCTGAGTCCACTTTAAACAATGACTCAAAACTACCGTACACAATAGCTGTAATTGGTTTTTCCAAAGGAGTTTGAAACTTCAATGTCAATCTTGTTTGACCTCTTCTCAATGGATTAGAGAAACCTGGGTCTTTGCTCTTCTCTAAATCAAACACATATATACAATATCCATTTGCAAATTCATTGTACATAATATTTGGAGGCTCCTTCTGATGCATTGGACATGCCTCAAACAGTTTTGAATACGCACACACAAAGTTGTCATTTTTATAGTCAGGTTGTAGTATCTGGGCCCCATTGCTTTGACCGTCTACTTGAAAATCAACGTAATTCACGCCACTATTGATGAAATTGAATGGATTTTTTTGATTATGCCCAGCATATGCTCCGGCGTCTACACAAGCCAAAATCAAACGCTTTGGTACAGAGTCTTGAAATATGTTATCCACAGTCCAGTTATAACTACCCCCGGCAATATTGTATGTCTTCAATTCACTCCTTGTAAATGGATATAATGCCATTTCTTTTTTCATTACTTCAGCATGTTTTGTCAACAAGCCAGGGTGTATTTTAACAAAGGGTACAACCAAAGTAGCATCTTCAATACTTAATGTGTAATATTTAGACTGTATAATAGGAGTGTCGGGGGTGGAGGGAGCTTCTTGCATTTCAACATTGTATGATTCATTTGGTGGCTTATAATTTTTTGTGTCAGGATATTTGAATCCCTTCTCCACTGGTGGTTTAGAATTTGCTCTGTCAGGATATATGAGTCGTTCTTTATCCGTTGTTGGATAAAGTTTAATATTGATAGGGACGCTATGGACGAGCATTCTAGACTGTTGACAAACATCGTTAAATAATTTAGTTTTAAACACAGCTTTTTTACCCTCAGCAGTTTTGTCATATCGATCACTTAGACCACTATTTGGAGAGTCGCTAGGGAGAAAGTTGTCCATAGCTTCCCCTGCTCCGTCCTTGATAAATCCACCCAGAGCCATCCATGTCAGTTGATCATTTTTACCATATTTCAATAAAGCGTCTAGGATGGTTTTATATTGAAAATTAGACCCGATAGAACTTGTCATTATTTTATGTTGTAGTGAAAAGTCTTGTTGTCTAAAAATAGTACAAGCTGGAAAGTTAACCAATCCTACATTGTCAACATCTGAAATAGGGTCTCCATTGTCGTTCAATATTTGCAATGTCAACAACAAGGCAATATCATTTAGCATGATGTAGTCAGAAGAGTTATTTTGCACATCAAATTCTAAAGCTGAAGTACCAGACGTTAGTTGGGATATAGGTTTATAGTCTTTGAAATATATTTCCTGTATAGCTGTCTCTACAGGGGGTGAATTAAACAATGCAAGACGTTTGTCATAACCTTGCTTTGCATTTTGTAACACATAAGCCATCCTACTTTTTTCGCTTCTTCTTTTTCTTTGTCAAAATTTTGACACGTTTTTTTACAGTTTTTTTAGTTTTTTTCTTTAGAATGGATTTTTTTTTATTTGCAGTCGATTTCTTGTTTTTAGTTTTAGTTTTAGTTTTCGATTTAGTTTTACTTTTAGCTTTAATTGGGTTCTTTTTTATGATAGGAAAGGGAGAGGTGGTGTTTCTTCTTCTCTTGCAGGAGGAAGAATGATCTTCGGAGTTACTTAGTTGTCTTTTAAGTTGAGATTTTGCTCTTTCAATTGAACTTTGGACTGGGGAAACCATTTCAATTGAGCTACCATCACCTTTTTGTATAGGATAAAAGTTCTTTCCATACACCTGATTCTCTACGTTGTTCCAAGGGGTGTCATCTAATTTATATGCTATGTAACTCATTTTATACAACCTGACGTAGATGCAGCACAAACCTAGAAAATGACCTTATTTTTGCAGAATCAAATATGTTTCCAGCGTGATCTAGAAGTTTAAATCTAATTCTTTTCACACTGTTTCTAGAAAGTGGTATATAGTATGGATTTACTATAGGTCCTGAATAAGATATTATGTTTAAAACAGGAATAAAGTTTCCGTCCACACAACTGTTTTCAATGATATCACAATGCACTGTCAATTCCTCTCTGTTTAAGATGTATCCAATTCTACTATCCACCAAAGCACACTCCCACTTTCCTGGCAGCAATATTAGCCTAGATAACTCGCATACAAACTCAGTGCTAGTGTTATTTCCATACAAATCAATGGAGTCATTAGATCTAAGAAAGATATACATAGTACTTCATCTCTAGACCAACCACGTCCTTCTGATCCATCCTACCATGTACAATGTATTATATTAAATTTATCCTACTTGACTTATTTTGAGATATGACGTCAGTCAACGTCGTCTTCTCTTACGTTTTGGTTTGTTTTTTTCTAAAGGTTCTGCAAAAGTTCGGTCCTTTAAATCTGTGTCAGGAACCCAAGAATCATATCTCTTAGCCCAACCAACCCAATTAACAATATGACCAGGTACTCCTTTTCTTATTTGTTTTCTCCCAACCTTGTTTATGATATATTCTATTTCTTTTGCGTCACTGACCTTTTGAAGCTCGTCCTGATAGAATGTTCCTTCTATTGGTTCATTGTCCCAAGCCTTTACCTCATACAACGCTATTTGTTGATTCAAACGAGCTGATGTAATGGTGTATATTTCAACAGACCATTTTTCAGTGTAAGCTCTTTCAAAAGGTGATCTAGTTGATTGTAATCGCACCCTATCATTCACTTTGTATTTGAAAAACTTTTGTACCGGTACTTTAGGTTGTATTTTCTTAGGTCTAGGTTCTTTAACTTTGTACTGATTTTTCCAAAGTATTACTTTATCTGCTGTTCTCGCTTGAGTTGGAGTCATTTTTATAGACCTGTGTATTGCATTGTTGTACGCTTCTGTTACTTTAGGAAGTTCATCTAACCATCGAGGCGTGTGATTCTTGTACATGAAGCGTGTTAAGCGGCTTTTGAGTGTAGGATTTGCACGCTCAGCGTAGTTTGCTTTTAATTCATGTCTAGTTGTAAAATAATGTACTTTCATTTGCTTGAGGTATTTCTTTACCAAATCATTCTTGAACTCACCACCCTGGTCGGTTCTTAGTTTAAGTGGCTTTACTTTAGGTAATATAGTCTTTAATGTTTTTAACATTTCTTCTTTACGCAAAGTCTTGAGCGGTGCAGTCCATACAAACCGTGTAAATATGTCTATCAAAAGTAATATATAGGCATAGTTCTTGTTTTCCTCTTTGTATTCCACCATGTTGATAGTATCCCCGTCCCACATGTAGTCTTTAAAAGACGCAAGGACACGAGGGCGTTTAAATTTTCTTCTTACTTTTCTGTGTATAGTGTATACAAGTTGTTTTCTTAACCATTCTTCTATACTTTTTCTACTAATTCCTTGATGTTTCACGGCTTTGTACAAAGAGTCTACTCCAGAGTATGATGCTGGGTTAGATGGATCGAAATACACCTCACTTAACACTTGGTCTATGTCTATATTTTCCGCCATTTATTTGTCCAAACAGAAGGATTCATGAGATCTATTGCTTTGTTGTGTACCGGTATACCAGGTGGAGGGGGAATAGGGTCTTTTATGTTCACTTTTTTTAAAGTTTTTTCCTCTTTAAAATCACCTGTTCCTATGAGATCTGTTTTACTTGAATCAAGCAGACACTTTTGGACATGTTTTAAGTTATTGTAAAATGCTATTGAACCAATAGGAGCAATACTAGAAGAACTTCCTAACGCGTGCTGCAAGAGATCAGTAAGGTGTGAGCCAGTGTGAGTAGTATCACCTGTTATTAACTCCCCCTTTTCATTCCAGTCCATGTTTTGTTCTATATACCGGAACAATGATTCAGCCTTTTTTCTTTTACTTGGGGATAGGGGACATAATATAGTATCTTTAGCTAACTTCTTTTTCCTATTTTCATTTATGACACATGATGATAGAATAGAATTAGATAAGCAGCTGCTGTCTATCTTATTTTCTAGTTCATGGGAAAGAACAGCTGGGTTAGATTTTTCACCTGAATATTGGTCAAACGGAACTAGAACCATTTTCTTCATATTATTTTGATCAATGAAGGTTCTATTGTTTTCAGTAAAGAATAAATTATTTTTCTGTTCTTAGCTATTAACTTCTGTCTACCTTTTGGGGGTAATTTACGAGTCGAAATCTTTTTCAACAATGATTTATGACGCGTCACTTCTTTTTGTTCCTTTTTGTTCAATGGTAATTGTAACAAGTTTAAAGCAATCTCACTGATAGCAAGAGCTTGTGCTGTAGTAGTATTCTGTAGGAGAAGAAGGGCCTGTTTTTGTGTTGTTTCAATCAAAAATCGTATGAAATATGCGTTAGATTGTAATAGTTTGCTCATGATATGACTGACCTCTTCCCCTGACGCTCCACAACAGAATGAATCAATACTGTATCACACAACATACATAACAAGAAGAATACATGTTAAACTTTATTCATGTAAAGTTTCAACCAATAGCTAGTATTACTGTCTTCGGGACTTGCGTCTCTTGCGATCAGTGGAGCAGTCTGGCGCGTCATATGTAGATCCAGGCCATATGGAGGGCTTCACAGCCCATGTGGTAGGCTTTGCAGCAAGTTTCTCCCCAGCGTTCCTTAGTCTTGATTCCAAAGCATTTATTCTCCCCTTCATTTTCTTCTGTTCCAACATTAGAGAAAGGATTAAGTCAACATGAGCTTGCTCTCTCCTTCCTTCTCCATGTAGTTTTTTCTGCATGAAAGAACAACATGGCGAATGCTTTAAATGTTCAACGTCTGCCTTATGTTCCGGTATCCAGTCACCAAGTCTAATTCCACAATAGAAACACTCTGCTGTTTCTCCGTGGTGAAGGAAAAACCCAGATTCAGCCATTTCACAAGGGTCCAGTACAAATCCGCGTCTGAAGGAACTAGCCCTTATGTCTTGGTCAGCGTATCCATTAGGAGGAGACATGGTTAGCAAGATATACGATCGTGTCTTCTCCTGGGAAAATATGGGATTTTATACGCAGCTGCTCGTTTGAGTTATGCGGGGAAAGGTCTATCATCAAGTAACCATACTGCTCCTTCATACAGTCTTTATAGGCCTCCTGTATCACGGTTTCTTGACCTATTTGTCGACCTATTAATTTTATCTGTTGAATGTCACGAGGATTTTTCATTAAGATTATATAGTGACTGTTTAATGTTATACTTCTAGCATGTTTACCCTGCACAAAAAAGTTTTGCACCAGGAATATAACTGTTATATTTCGATGATGTGATCCCTCTGTAAATAAACCCTGAGCTGTAGGTGACTCTACAACTGCTGACATTAAATCGTCTAATACAATTAGCATGTGTTTACCATCTTCGTTTAAAGGAATATCAAGACCTTGTCTGAATTCTACACCGCTCATATCATTGAAACCAGGTTGCCAGACACCGTAACAATATACTATTCTTTCAGGCTTTGATTTAAACATTTTAATGTTTTTTAAAAGCTTTTTTATGAAGCTAGTTTTTCCAGACCCAGTAGCCCCGCTAAGTAATATGGTAGTAGGCGTGTGAAAGAGGAACTCTGGAACTTGAAACATTTTGGAGTAATATGATTTATTTTCACAATACATGTATATTTATATGAATCAGTATGACACATGCTGGGTACCGGTCAGTTACTTCTTGCTTGTACCTTGGGTGAACATCATGGTGCATACTCTACTTTACTACATTGCATTCATATAGGTTGGAGCACAAAAAGTACATAACTTTTCCTCTGCTTCTTTGTTCCACGTGACATCAGCTCGTTTAGTATGACATGCATCACATGCAAAAGGAATCAATATGTTTATTTCACTTTGATATAGTTCACGTATTTCTTCCCATATTTTACCTAATATATTAGATCCCCTATGAGTTGAAGATACTCGTGCTAGTCGAGAACTCATACCAATACCCCAGTATTTATCATGTATGGAATAAAGCAAAGAGTCCTGCTTTGAGTTAATTAAACACCTCCGAACGCATGCATTTGTTCGCATTTTTTCAACACATATTTCTTTCATAAAGTTTTGTCTTTTTTCAATCCACTCCAGGCTTAATTTTATCTTTTTTTCTTGAACAAAAGATTGTATTGGGCATTTATTTTCACTACACAATACAAAATTATACGCCTCTCTAGCTGAACCAAAAGAATCCCCAAACATGGATATCCTTGAGCGATAGTCTAGTGAAAGAGGGTGATTTTTGTCACCGAATGCAACATGGGAAGAAATATTCCAAGGACACAATGTTATGTCGAGAGGGGTTGTGCTAATCCCATCTGCCCCAACTACTCTTTTGGGATATAAATATGTTAATCCAGCTCTGTCTTGCTCATATGTGTATATAGTATTATTTTTGGATCTGAATCCTTTATTTTTACCAGACTGAGGATTTTGTGTTTTCAATACTTCATGATATACCGTCAATGGGTTTTTTATACCACGTGGATTGATTCCTTTTGAACTGATCTTATATTCCTCTGATGTATTGGTGGTTAGAACTAAAAGGTACGTCTTACTGGAAAGAGATACCATTTCATTTCCCACTGCTTCTAACTTGAAGACACCCGGTGTTCTCTTGTCAAATAGTTCATGTCTTTTACAACACTGTCTTGGAAACCATTGTTTTTCTGACTTGTACCCATCATAGCAATGATTGTATAATAGATCATAATATTCTGCTTTTTTACTGGGTTTTATGACATCTTCTAAAGTTTTACCAGAGATGCTGACATACGCCGAATCTGTATCCATCTCCCCCCACTCATAGTCACTTCTGTCCACAAAAACATCCATGAAATCATAATAGAATTCCAACATTCTTAACTTGGCATATTGTAAAATAAAATAGCCAAGATAAATTGGTAAGTTTAGCAATATTTTTTTCTTTGCCAACTCTACCTCGTACAAATCATTGTCTAGTTCAGTTATTTTTCTGAAGGTGGGTTGATTCACCGCACTGCAAGCTTGTTTTTTTGTTTTCAAGTATTTCACCTGTTGATGTTTTTCTTTGTCCATGATTAAAGACCCGTAAGCACTATTGCCTATTAATTTCATTGTGTCTGCTATGATAGTTTTTTTACTATCCTGATCACCTAACCTCCTACAAGTTGTTACTTCTTTTTCAAAATCTTCAAAACATCTACTGGGCTTAAATTCCACTACTTGATATACCTGAGTCACTTCTAAACCATGCTTTAAATACCATTGTAGCAATGGGGTTGCTATCAGTATTTTTTTAGCTTTCATTCCACCGACCAGCAAACGCCTGTCTTTCTGAAAAACAAATGGATTTAATCAATAATAGATAAATAATATGATTCATGTAGTGCAACGACTATATAAATATATATGTTTAATATTACACACTAACTCACCTTTGTTAGATTGAATAGATTGATGTCTATATAGTTATATGTTTAATATTACATACGATCATGAGACACTAACTCACCTTTGACAGATTGAATCGATTGATGTGATCTTGCATGTGAGGACCGATGGAATCAAAGCTGATATCTGTGGTACAGAATATAGGAGACATTTCATGAAAATGTTCATACGGGGTTCGATCATGGGGCATTTTACTGCTCCATTTATTAGGTACTTCAATGTCTACTTCAATTGCCCCAAAAAGTTCCCCAGTTTTTACTGCATCAATTATTTGAGAAGTGTTGACTGTACTTCGATGTTTTCTTGTAAAAGGGGGTATTATGTCACAGTCATCTAGTTCTGGAGTAGAATAACCTAATTTTTTTAAGTGACATTCCCACATTTCAGTGACATTGTAACCTTGGTTTTGAATGTATTTAACTCGGTCTATAGTTCTGGTTCGTCTTGTCTGCCTTAATTCCTCGTCCATTCGCCCCTTCTGACACTCGCAACCATGGAAGTAGCATCCTTGAAACTGTAATGCAAACATAACAAAGTAAGGACACAGCATTACACATCATAAATAAGTATATTATTTTTGACATAAGGGTGACATGCTTACCTCGTACACTGACTTGGTTTGAGGGCAGTATCCGTCCACCAGGTATGGTCCAATCCTCTTTTCATGATTGGAATTCAGTTTGTGTATAATTTTAATGCCTTCTTCCCTCATAACCCACTCTAACCATTTATACATACTAACTTGGGGTGTTTGTCTTTCTGGACGAAAATCATTTTCTTTTTCCCGTCTGATGTAAGCCCCGGTTGGCATTTCCTGGGATACACATTTCAGATATAATGCTTTAGCATCCCATCCAGCTATTGTTCCACATTTTTTCCCTCCTCTTATTTTAGTTATCCCGGTTTTGCTATACCTTTTAAATATAATAGAGGGGCCTCCTACAATATTCTTTTTAAATGTTCTATACAGGTCTTCATCTTCTGGACCAAATAGTTGAAAAAAAGTGTTAGTCTTCAGGGAGTGCCTAAATAGAAGTTGACGAGCTATACCAGGAACTGAAATAGCAGCTTTGAACACATCTATCCCTCGATCAAAGTAAAAGGATTGTAGCTTTTTTACAGCAGAGACAAAGGGGGCAACATCCTTGTTATTGTACCAACGTAAGAAGTCGCGAAAGGTTTCCATCCCTTCTTTTTTCCACACTATCAATAACTCATTGTATTCTTCCTTTGATATGTTTGAGTCTTTCAGTTTAGAATAAAAAGCTTCGTGTGGAGGAAGCCTGTTCTCCTCTAATTTTTCTATGTCATCAAAATAGTCATATGGAAAAAAACCCTTGCTTTCCTCAATTTCATATCCTTTTAAAAAATTAGAGTAAGATGATCCAGCTGCCAAAAAATTTGAAACATCTAGGAACTTAAAGCTTTCAGTGGAAATAGTTGAATAAGCGTTTATTCTTTTAATGACGTAATTATTATTATACGGATTTCCAATATCTAAGAATGAGAACAATTTCGATTTGATTAAATTAATGTCATACTTTGCAGAGTTAAATCCAAGCACTGGTAACTGTGTCATATAGTTTTCCAGTCTAGTTTTCAAAGATTTCAATCTATTATAAATGATAAAACCTATTCTTTCTTCGTATGACTTTCCTTTATTCTGTGAACTCAGTTTTTTTCTCCTTTCTCCGTTAGAATCCTCCTCCTCCTCCACCTCCTCCTCCTCCTCCTCCTCCTCCTCCTCCTCCTCCTCCTCCTCCTCCTCCTCCCCTTCTACCCAATCTTTGTCGCATGAATGGTTTTTATTTTTTCTTTCATTATCAATTTCTTCCTCTTTCTGTATTGGGGCCCATAAATCCATTTCTTTTGTCAAGTTTTGAAGTATCTCTCCCCATTTTTCCTTTCCTAGTTGAATAGTTTTTGTTTGAATTTTGTCTAAATGATCAAACATCTGAGTCAACAGAACGTCTAAATCATCATCTATGAAACACACAGGATCTTCATAGGATGGAACGTTGCTACACACAGAGACAGAAATAGGATGATGATGTTGATTCCAGACTAATTTTTTTGTTCTTTCGTCAGTTACAGACTCTAAAAGTGCTTCAAAATCAAAAACACAGAACCAGGGGAACAATTTTTGAGTAGGAGATAGGTCATAACCATACTCTTCTAAATCTTGAAATATATCAGAAGGAGGTGTAAAAAATCCTCCTGGGAATTTCAATTTTGTTCTGCTGTCACATGTGGAAAGGTGTCTCTTAAAGTTATAGTTGAAACTAAAATGTTTGCTACATAGAGAACACTGAAACTTGGAAGCATACAGAGAAAAATCATATATATAAGACAAGTGGCTTTTGTACACGTTTAGATGCATGACGCTTTTATGTTTGGTAGTTGGTTTGTACACTGTAACAGCTACACCATCCGATTGCAAATCATGTAAATACACTGAAACTTTAAAACAACGTTCAAAAAAGGGTAGCTCACTGATGCCTATTCCTTTATATTTCTTTGCAGCTCTTGGAATGTCTTTGGAACCAGATTCAGATTTATTGAATGTTTTCCATTTCTTATAGTTTTCTGCTACAGACTTGGCCAATTTCTTCTTTTGCCCTTGGTGCAGTGCTAGACACCTGAAAGCACACAGAGAATCCTGGTAGTAATGTGAGGTGTTACCAGGTGGGTGCTCTAGAGCCTCAACACAATTCTTTAATTTTATGTAACCAGGTATCATACCTCGTCCCATTGGGTATCCAGATTTGGAAACATAATACACCACATTAGTGACATATACTAGTTTGCTTCTAGTATCAGTTCGTACATCTTTGAAGTAAGCTTCCAAATCAAATTCCCTTATTTTACTTTGCACGTTAGAAAGGTCTCGATAATTAGAAATTTGTTCAGGTTTATCTTTTTCAAAGATCATTCTATTATGGTGAGGTACGTAATACCTGTAGTCTCCTGTGTCTATTTCCTTTAATATTACCCCGAACGTGATGTTAATTTTGAAAGTCTCATTTTCCTGTATGTATAAAGTATCCAAATTTTGAATGACTTCTTCTACTCCACCTCCTAGATCATTAGACGGGAAATTATATACACTTTCAACCGTTCCATGTGAAGTAGGAGCTAGGATAAATTTTCTGTTTGCATTATATATTGTCCTAAGCTCCTCATTCACCTCCCCATCCTCATTCATCCATGGAGGGCTTCCTTCTAAGAATGGCACATTTTGCAAGTTTTCAGCACCCCCATGTTGAATTCCTCTATGTATTAGCAGTTGTCTTCTGCTAGGAAAGTGATCCTTACAGATGGAACATTTCACTGGTTTTTTCTTTTGTGTAAAAGAAATGAGTTTCTTTTCCATTGGGGGAACAAATTTAACTCTTTTCGTTTCCTTTATAGTTTTTGGTAACTTTCTGACAGTAGTTTTGGGACTAGTTCCATACCCAATCATGTTATGATTTTTGCTTACCTTGGCTTTAATTTCGTTTTGTTTGGACATAATTTTTACAGCTTCAGCATATGAAACACGAAAGTTAGGAGAAGGAGGTTGACACGATGGTACACTTTCAATGGGGGGAAAGTCATGATTCATATTATATTCTATTTCGCGTGCTTTTGTCATTTTCTCTTTTATTTCATTTTCTTTTCTTTTCAGAGACAGTGCTTCAGCACAACCCATCCCATTATAACACTCAGCTGGAAGTGATGCTTGAAAATTTGACCCAATTTTTGATTGTTCAGTCAATTCTGACTGTTCTAACTCAAAAAACTTGGCTTTGACAAACGGATGATTTCTTAACCCCTTAGACTTAGACCAGATACTGAGTTCAGAAGAGTGATTAAAGGAATGCACAAACTGAATCAATCCGGTGTCCTTGATCAGACCATCCTGCAAAAAAAAAAAATTAAAGTCAACAGAATAAAATAATAAGAACCATTGAGATTATGTACATAGGTACACATGACTCACCTTTTGTAAAGCATTTCTCCTATCCTTCACAAATTCATCCGTGATGAAGCCATTGGATTTGATGTAGTGCTCCAGGTCCTGAACGCTCTGCATGTGTTGAAGTGTCTTGATCCAATCTTTGTCAGAGACACACCATACGTCAGATGGTTGGGTCACCTGGAATAAAAAATGATTTATACACTGAGAGAAACAGATCAGTACACCATGTTACAGAACAAGATAAATAATACTCATATTGTTATACCTTAGACTGTGGTAGTAATACCTTAGACTGTGGTAATACTCACCAAACCTCGTCGGATCAGTCTGAGTCGATCGATCACTTCAGTCCTATGCTCAAAGCCCATGTTGCGCGCCCATTCCTTTAGAACTGTTTCGGAGTAGAATGATTTCATGTAAACTTTAAGTGATGCATTGTTCAAAAGAACAACTCCGTCCGTTCTGTAAGACATTTTGAAATTTACAATGTACAATAGAATTGAATTGTAACGTGTCAAGCAATGGCATGATATTTATACAACGAGTCCATATCTGTTATCTGAACAGCTGTCCTTTCCCATACATTTATATCAGACTAAATCTAAATTGATAACAGTCTTATTTTAATCTTGCTCACACAATCCAAAATGGCGACTGGTGGTGAGGATCTACCCGACCTTGTCCTGAAACATCATACGTGGCGGCATCCAAGTTCACCAAAAATATTAGCAATTCGGTTGGAGTATGTCTTAACAGATGGATTATTCGTTTGGGTATCCCAGAAGGTGGAGGAGGAGGGCCCTACTTTCCATCTGGTTCAAGGCGCAAGGAAGATGGAAATATCCCTGAGCATGTGGATGCAAATGTTGGAGTCTATGGAAGGGGCTAGAAGATTATTTGAAACTAGCACCCCCTTGTTCCAATCCTTTCACTTGAGGGATTGTTACTTCTCCAAAATGGGGTCAAATCTAGTTTTCCTTGTATCCAAAAGGAACTCTGATACATTCCGACTAAAGAAACATCAGTTTGAACTTTTAAGGCGGACTGTGGTGGATGTTGAAAGATACAGCCACGTGGAATAGAGTTGGGCGAATACCCATTCGATACACTCTGTATTTGATGTTAATGCATTAAACGTATGAAGCATCCTTTCTTTGCATTATATTCATTATTTAACATTCATAAGTCAGTATGTGTATGGAATAATATAATTGGGTTGAATGATACATTCTCAAGACCATGATCCTAATTATTATGATGGGAGAAAAGCGAATCATCATGATGCATAGCTTTAAGGAGAAATACGACATGATCTTCACAATCTTTCCTCGATAAGACTGAGCCAGAATGATACTCATATACCAATCTTTATCTTAAGTGTTATCAGTGTTCAGATAGTTGACCCAGCTGCTACTGTACACTACTCTATTCCTCGTTCAGGATTAGATACATCATTACTCACTAGACATCATCATTAGTTACCAATCATCATCATCTATCATCATCATCTATCATCCTAATTACACATCATCATTACACATCATCATTACACGACCTGTGGGAGGGGTCCTAGTACTCCACCTACTACTACTTACAATGTATGGCCATGCATGATGATGTTTGAACATTAGATTTTATTTCTCCCAACGCTGAACTCAATGCCAGAAAATAGGAAGGTTTGTTTTCAGTCACCTGACTGGGTCTAGCAAAATCCTGCAGGGTCTGTTTTTTTATAAATGCCTTTTTTTTTAGCTGTTCGTAAACTGGACAATTATTAAGGATACTAGACTCGACAACCAGGCCCTAAAAAGGGGAAAAGCACAAAAAATTAGAAGAATTCGGCTGGCCGGGCCTGCCGTGTCAGATCATGATAATACATGGATTCAAATATAGGGTTGCTTTTGTTGAATTTGTTAGTAGTGGTATTAAGAATAATAACATGATATTTCAAAATGTATGTATATAGTAGATACATACATTGTTTCTTTACATCTTGATACTTTTTTTATTGGTCAGATATTGAAATAAAGCACACTGAGACCTTAAATGTAAGTGTCCCACTTTAGCTGAAGGTGTTAGGTAAAGTGGGACAGGCAGATTCAGGTTAAGTGGGACACTATATTAATCCCATCTCTCAGAGAAGCATTATCCGATATACCTTTTGATTTATAATCAGAAGAAACAGGGGTGGGCATGATAATTATCTAAAAAACCCTGGAGCCAAAAAAAGACGGGCTGTAGCCAAGGGAAGGACAAAAAAAAGTATCAACATCCATCCCTGAAATATTCTTGAAATTAAGTATGAAAATAATGCATTCCAAGTTCAGATTTTTGACATTAAGGAATCATAAATCTGTCTGATATCACTAAATAGATAGTAGCAAAGTCGTTAACCTATATTACAATGGCCACTGTAGGGGCATCTGGGGGCATTCTCCTGGGAAATTTTGAAAGCTCAGACTTAAACTGGTGCATACTGATTCATTTTAGCACACAATTATTTGGCTGTATCTAGTCCCGACCATTGTAAATAGACTTTTTTTTTTGAGGAAACAGACACACATTTAGGGGGCGCAGACCCAGCATGCGCCTCCCCTCCTTTTTGGCTGATGGGGATAAGAGAGCAGGGACCTATGTTATTCTTTCTGTGGCACCATTGTAGTGGAAGTCAATTTGGTTAAAGCACTTATACATAAATCAATTTAGGTTTTTATTTTTAAACTTTGACTAATGAATTTGAAAAACCAGATTCCTGTAAAACTTTGCGTATAAGCCGCGGCTAGTATGCACGTCAGATCGCTGGTGCGGCTCATAGCATCAGCACAGTGTCCATGTGTGGCTTATACATGAGTTTTTATTCCTATAATACAGTACAACAGTCACCATAATCAGATGGCCAATGTTACTTAAAGGATCAACCCAAAGTCGGGGTGCGGCTTATACCTGAGGTAAGCTTATACACATTCACAAGGTTTTACGGTACACTAACCTTCTGGCCCACTGTGCTACACCCAGCTACTTCAGTTGACCTCTAGTTACTTATGCTATTATCTTTACTACCTCTATAATTATCTAGGTACATATCCCGGTCAGTGCCATCATTTGTGACACCGGAGTCTTCATTTATAGAATTGAATGCTCGAAACCCCATTCTGACACTGGAGGTTGTCTGGAGGGGAAGTAGAAGACTACTATGCCCCAACAACATTTTATTATATCAGGACCCCCTATTTTTATTTTATTTTTCCGTTATCAAATGGTTTAGGGTACCCACAGAAAAAAAAGTGGGAATCTGATGACTGTGATTCAATGGGGTGTGATTCAATGGGATCAATCCACCTTAATAGAATGGGAAGCAATTGAAGCGGATAGATAATAGGTAAAATATTTAATATCCGGTAGATAAAGATGAGGGAAAAGAAATAGGAAAGTATATATAATTGTGCATAAATTATCTAGCACTTTGTAAAAATAAAGTGAGGATAGAGATTCAGTTAAGTACAAACATGTTGTCATGTGACATAATGCAATGTAGTCTAGCCCGCAGTTAGGCCCACATGCACAATATATTTTGGCAGTTTTACATTTATACTCTGTGTACATGATTCATTCTTATAAAGGACCCTAGATAGATTTCCTTAATGTTTTAGATGTAGTGCATCAAAATATATATCTCACCTTCAGAAATTGACATTTAGGCCTACCTTTTTTTCATATGGATATATATAGCATGGGGGTCAATTCTTATCAATTCTCCCACTTCGCATGAAGCAAGTGTCCCACTTTACCAAAAATATAAGTAAAGTGCGATGCTTCAATTTTGAAATGGCATCTCTAAGATATGGGCTATTTAGGCTACATTGCTACATTTCCGCTGAGGAAAGCACTGGGACCTATAACAACGATAGCCTATAGTTATCTGATCTCATTTTGGGGTTTGCATTCCTCCATTGTTTATACCAAATATACTTATTGCTTAAAACTATGATATACCAATATTCGGAGAGAACTATGTGTAGTATTATATTTGTCCGTGCCTCATGTCTATTTCTATGCAAAACATAAGGCAAGACCCTGGAGCGATAACAGGTAGTTAAGCTATTTCTTGACTTGTGGATCAATAGGGGTATTATTAACTTTGACAGGTACCTGCGCAATGCAGTTCCACAGCTATATCACACCTTTGTCGCCAATCCTCCAGGGTCTCAGATACGCGGTACAACACTTACCTACTCCAATAAATACCCTCTATGGGAGTTGTATACGTGAGCATTTGAATCAACATTGATGTATAGGTGTGCCTAACGATTCCCATAGCAAACTCATTATATAAATATTTCTGCACGGGGTCACAGTTGTACGTGGAATTAACGCTGGATAGAGTAAACTTTATCAGTTCCTAACCGCGTCGTCTAATGTCAATAATACAGTTGTAGCAGTGACATGCCAAACACAGCATACCAACAATGCATTTGTTTGGCGAAGTTATTTGCTTCCTGCTATGTTTTCTGTATTTTCTCAATATCAGGTGCGTGTCTTGCTAGTGTGGTGTACTAAAAAAATACTGACAAAGACATGGAACTAATAACAGGGCCACTTTTATTAATACCATCATGTGCTAGCATGTAATTAGATGTAACTTACAAACACCGCCCGGTTTCTAATTAAATAGGCAAATTCAGATATGGAATATGATACATGTAGTAAACATGAGCAGGCATAACTAGATGACTGATCTCATAATACAAATACTATGCTGAATATCATTTTGTCTATTTAAGGGAGTCATTTCCCATTGGCTCTCTGAAAATCGACCAGGTCAATTGTAGCTGTTATGGACATTGTATCACATTTCTCCTGGCCGAATGCAAGTGATATGGAACCAGGCAGATCGCGTCTTGTTTTATAATTGACCAAGCATTGCTGTAAATTTGCAGCACGTAAACAATACATAACACACAGGTATATGGCCTGAGGTGTTGGCGTGGGGTTGAAGGGGGGGGGGGGGGTCGGGGAGTGGTGGCTTGACATAAACCTCATAGTAGACTGAGTACACAATGGTGAGGCCATTCCTCCATATCCCCCCTACAATGCAGGCTTTCCTATCACACCTGGCAAGTAAAGTGCGATGCTTCAATTTTGAAATGGCATCTCTAAGATATGGGCTATTTAGGCTACATTGGTTGAGGTATTTTATATCTTTTTAAAATATTTTTGTGTAAAGGAATAAATACTGAACCCATTTGATGTGTTTGACATTTTCTACTATTCGTACCAAATGTGCGAAAGATACATGAAGTCTGAGTAGGGCTTAGGTGTCCCACTTTACCTGAATCAACCTACCATATGCAAGAAATTTACACAAATATCTTTGTTTCAATAAAGTGCCTTGGCAATTTGATTTTGCGCGCCGCTAAATGTAGCCACAATTAAATAAGTGAAGTCATAAGAAACTTCTAGCAAACTATAGACGAACTATATATATATACACAGGTATTAACAATACACATTTAGTACTTAGGCATCAAACAGATCACAACGACTTCTGTCTTATCCCACAGACATATGGGCGTGGCTGCATACTGCCATACAGGGAATACAGACGTAACAATACCTGATCTATATGTGTGTATACACCTGCAACTGGCTCTTCAGCACAGACCGCCATTTTGTCCCACGTGGAGACGTAATAGTTTCTTACGATTAGCACCAGCCCCAACGAGTATTATTGTTGGGTTGATGGGCTAGTTGGTAAAAAAATGGCCAGCTGAATATCAGTTACTTTCTACACCGCTTAAAGCAGCCACCTCAGTCCACAGCAGTCCACCTTCTAAATCCCTATATAGTTACTGACGCAGGTATGGGTTCCAACACACCCCTTCTATTATAGCATGCTCCAGGGGTCTCTTAGGTGTGTATTGACAGATTTATATTAAGGACATCAAATACGATGGAAATGCACATTTTGACTTGGAAAGAGACAACTTGAACTGAGCAAGCAGTACACATTTTCAACATACTCTGTATGTATATCCTTGTATGAAATCCAAAGCTTGGATTAGATGTCTATTTCAATTTGGAACAAGTTAAAAACAGGGCCAAGAGTTTGGATTTTGAATATTTTCTTTATTTTGCACAAATTAATAACCAAGTACATTCAACTCTCTCTATTGTGGTCACCCTTGGGACTTTGCTAAAGTGACCACATTGGCGAGGTGACCACATTGAAGAGAGTATAGAAATGCATGCATGTCTCTGAGGTTTTCAATTATCATTTGTATGGAAAATAAAAGTGTACATATTGAGTGAAAATGAAGGTCATTAATCAAACTACATGTATACCTTTATTTGTTTGGCTTCAGACATTTCTAAAGACTAACATCTACTAGAAAACACACTCTGCAGACAATGAACACACTGATATAATTGTTTTTGTTCGCAAAACATAATGTGTTGACCACATTAGAGAGCGTAATATGGACCTTGGGACTGGGGAATCAGTGACCACAGTGCGAGGTGACCACATTAGAGAGGTGACCATACTGGAGAGAGTTTTCTATATTAAAATATAGAGAAAATTTGACGGTTCTTTCCAAAAATGACCACATTGGCGAGGTGACCACTATAGAGAGGTGACCATTAGATGAGAGTTGACTGTACATGTTCGAGCAGGCAAGCAGAACGGATGGTCTGTGCGGGATTAGTTCCGATTTTAGCCACCAGGGGGCGCCACTATGGCCTAAAAGGAAAGAATTAAGCTAAAAATTGCGTTTGGGTACTTTTTTTCTGGAGAATTCAATAGGATTACATAAAACATTCCATTTTTGGCAAAAAGCTTCTTTATTTGGCAGGTAAAAGGAACGTTTTAAAGCCTAAATGGGTGTGCTTGTTGATATGTGTTGCCATGGAAACATGATTTTTATTCCAAATAGAGGAAATTAAGACATAAATTGATAGAATGATTTGTGAGGATTGCCATGGTGAAAACAGAACAAAATTATGATTACTAGATCGAATTTTATGACTTAAAGAATGAAAATGTATCCTAAATTTCTAATTATCACAAATAATGCTAATTAAATATGGATATCTTGGAAAATATGAGACATAGAGCTTATTCGGATTTTGGAAGGTGTGATGCCCACACATATTCATGAAGCCATTTCTCAAAGACTAGATATAATATCTTCTGGTGTAATATCCCAGTGGGCACATAACATTGAATCAATATTGATAATTGGTTGTCAATGTTGATACAATGCTGATTCAGCGTTGATTCAATGTTGGACTGAATTCTGTGCCCACTGGGATATCACTGGAAAGCTTATGACGTCAATTTCAAAGTTGGCTTTTTCCTCGGAGTACCCTTTTCCCTTGCCTGTACACATGTGTACTAAGACATCTGTTATACTTGAGGATAAGGATAGAAAGCCACATTGTATACATGTATATGAATTATTATATTAATGATATATATCATGCAGGGGTTCTCCAACCATTATTTCTTCTCATCCGTCTTCAATCCTCCATTCTATATACAGCTACATGGTTATAGATAAAGTCACGTACCTCGGTTTATACGGGCCTATGGTTTGAGGGAATGTATTCCCATGAACATGGTTGTCTTTGTCTACGTATGTATAAACTGAACAGCAAATGCTGGTGGTATATACATATAATGACATGATGAAAACCAATAAATGCATGGTAACGTCACTTTTTCATTCAAATCTTATATTGAGAGATGAGGGAGAAATGTACGAGAAAAACGAATGCCATGAGCGAGAGAATAAAAAAACAAACAGAACTAGTTCATAGGTTATTGGCACATGTTATAGATATGTATCCTGTGGCGACCAATCCATCGTGTGCTAGTCTGCCAATGCCATTATGGTCACTCTATAGAATCCGCAACACCTTTTAACACCAACATATATTTATTCTAGACACTCTGTAACTATCAATACAATATCATGGAAAACTGAATCAAATTCCTGGTATTAAAGAAGAGATTGTCAATCCAAAGCTAGTGGCCCCCAAATCAATATATCGGGGATTTGGAGTTGTCCGAAATTTATAGAAGACTCTACTCTACATAAGCCTACTCCCATATCATACTCCAGTAGAGTTAATAATACACTCTGATGTCTAATTCTACCACGTGAGCACAGCTCTTAATGTCGAGATCGATCAATATGGCCCAACTTCAGAAGGCATGCATGTGAATAGACTGTAAGGCCAAGCTCGACCAAGCCTGCCCATTAGTGGTATGCATACGCACGCCAGTCCGTGCATTGTTCACCAAGTAACCGCGCGGCACACATACAACCCCCTCCTCCAGGGAGGGGCAGGGAGGAGGGTGAGACGTCACATACCTGTATATTGATCACAGGAACCACCTCCCTCCCAATACCAACCCCACCAACAGCCAATATACAGGGCTCTGTTTACCATCAAATATAGATGTAGACAACATCATATGGGACGGCGTCCTGCTGTTTAGAGTGACCCCACCACCATATAGACATGTATGATGTGTAAAAAAGGGGGAAAAGATCGACCTATATATTTATAAATGTAGGTTCACAGAACACACAACTGGCCATACACATTCCCAAAAGGGAGATCATTAAAATGACACCCGCTGAGGAAAGCACTGGGACCTATAACAACGATAGCCTATAGTTATCTGATCTCATTTTGGGGTTTGCATTCCTCCATTGTTTATACCAAATATACTTATTGCTTAAAACAATGATATACCAATATTCGGAGAGAACTATGTGTAGTATGATATTTGTCCGTGCCTCATGTCTATTTCTATGCAAAACATAAGGCAAGACCCTGGAGCGATAACAGGTAGTTAAGCTATTTCTTGACTTGTAGATCAATAGGGGTATTATTAACTTTGACAGGTACCTGCGCAATGCAGTTCCACAGCTATATCACAACTTTTGTCGCCAATCCTCCAGGGTCTCAGATACGCGGTACAACACTTACCTACTCCAATAAATGTCCTCTATGGGAGTTGTATACGTGAGCATTTGAATCAACATTGATGTATATGTGTGCCTAACGATTCCCATAGCAAACTCATTATGTAAATATTTCTGCACGGGGTCACAGTTGTACGTGGAATTAACGCCGGATAGAGTAAACTTTATCAGTTCCTAACCGCGTCGTCTAATGTCAATAATACAGTTCTATAGCAGTGACATGCCAAACACAGCATACCAACAATGCATTTGTTTGGCGAAGTTATTTGCTTTCTGCTATGTTTTCTGTATTTTCTCGATATCAGGTGCGTGTCTTGCTAGTGTGGTGTACTAAAAAATACTGACAAAGACATGGAACTAATAACAGGGCCACTTTTATTAATACCATCATGTGCTAGCATGTAATTAGATGTAAATTACAAACACCGTCAGGTTTCTAATTTAATAGGCAAATTCAGATATGGAATATGATACATGTAGTAAACATGAGCAGGCATAACTAGATGACTGATCTCATAATACAAATACTATGCTGAATATCATTTTGTCTATTTTAGGGAGTCATTTCCCATTGGCTCTCTGAAAATCGACCAGGTCAATTGTAGTTGTTATGGACATCTTATCACATTTCTCCTGGCCGAATGCAAGTGATATGGAACCAGGCAGATCGAGTCTTGTTGTATAATTGACCAAGCATTGCTGTAAATTTGCAGCACGTAAACAATACATAACACACAGGTATATGGCCTGAGGTGTTGGCGTGGGGTTGAAGGGGGGGGGGGGCTCGGGGAGTGGTGGCTTGGCATAAACCTCATAGTAGACTGAGTACACAATGGTGAGGCCATTCCTCCATATCCCCCCTACAATGCAGGCTTTCCTATCACACCTGGCAATGGCGTGCTGAGACCCTGTTTTTCATTGGTTTCAGTGAGCCGAGGATCAATAACATGTAATCAATAGATGCAATGCCTCCTGCTCATCGGCGTGATGCCAGGGGCATGCCTGGTATAGATCTCATGACGGCCTTGTTTGCCTCTGTTTCCCTGAATCCAAATGAGATCCTACAGAGAGGGGTCATAAAATAGATTAGAGTGCTACAGACCCAGCGACAGACCAACACTATAGAGCTGGATATTATTCCCACGAACTATATAGCATCGTAACTGCAGTCTTGTATTTATACGATGTGCAATGAAAGAGTAGACGGTGATTAAAATTGTTATTACTTCAAGGAAAAAAGAAATGCCTTATTTTCCTGAGAAGAAGGATGGAATTCAATATTACAAAGTAGCAGCATGGGCTGTGCCGTAAGGGTGGTGAGTGATTGAGTAGAGGAAAAAGACGTTGTTGCGTGTGAACAGTGGCATAGTAGTAGTCTGCTATGAATTGCCAAAGACCTCCAACACAACAAACCACAACAATTAGGCACTGGCGCTTGATTAACACTGCCTCATGATTAAATGATTACCGATAGACTCAAAGTTAGATTATAATGAGTTTATTGTAGATGTTCATATCTGGCCTGATTAATATCTGTTGAGCCATAAAATGGGTACGAGAATTATGTTTTCCCTTTCCAAGTCTACAACAGTTATAATATAGACTTACAGAATATACATAATACTATCACATATTTTTTCCGGATTGCCTCTTATGCATTCCTTCCGCCATCTCCTCAGTCCCTACACTCCCTTTTCCCAAGGGCAATATGAGCAAGTAGTATAGGGTAAAACCACCCAGGACCCGCCCTGGTCAGCAGCTATACGTACAACACCGCATGATCCTGAAAGCACATAGAATCTAGAGTTCTTCAATTTTCACACTGAGAGTTACATTAAACTATGACAATGACAATGATAACGATGTAATCATTTAGTGAGTGATTTACCGGTATGTGACATTTATATGATGTACATATTGATTGAATTAAGTTACAATTTTGCCTTAGTATTGATAACTTCCCATCGGTACATTGCGTCACAAAGGCTATATGGATACTCTCATGCCTGTCAGATGTAATACATTAAAATAAAAAAACATGTTTACCCCATCTTTTATCATCGCTTGGTGAGCTTGACATGTTAAACAATGAGGGAGCAGTGGATGATGAATGGTGACTAGAATATCTATATTCAACCTGTGCACTGCCCCAACGAAAGGAGATGCAATTGCAAGCAAACCATGGTACAGTCAACTCCCTCTATTGCGACCACCCTTGGGACTATCTAAAAGTTGTCGCAATGGCGAGGTGGTCGCAGTAGGGGGAGTATGGGTTAAGTATATGGGGCTATTAGGAAATTGATATATGGTGAGTGAATGGTGGCGGAGGGGGGGGGGGTCTGGCCTTTCCTCTAATGTGCTACCACTAGTCAGGTGAGTGAGTGGTGGCGGAGGGGGGCCTCTGATGTGCGACCACCAGGCAGGTGTGAGGGCCTCTGGCCCTCCCTTTGATGTGCCCTTCCTCTGATGTGCGACCACTGGTCAGATGGATGAGTGAGGGCGAGGGGGAGGGCTTCTGGCCCTCAGATATGCGACCACTAGTCGGGTGGAGGAGGGGGGGGGGGGGGTTCTGACCATCTGATTTAAGAGGGGGGGGGGGGTTCTGGCCCTCTGATCTCCGACCACTGGCCAGTTGCCCTATTGGGCACAGTGGTCGCATTAGAGGGAGAAACCCCTTCTTTGGGACTGGGATTTTAGTGGTCGGAGGGTGGGGTGGTCGCATTAGAGGGGTGGTCGCATTGGAGGGAGTTCTATACATTAAAACAAAGGGGAAAATGGTTGGGACTTTCCAAAACTGGTCGCAATGACGAGGTGGTCGTTATAGAGGGGTGGTCGTTAGGAGGGAGTTGACTGTAAATCCACTACAATTATTTTATCAAACTTATTTGCGACTTCATATGCCTCTGTAGAGATTACATTTATTTGAAGAAAATAGGAATTTTCTACACGATAGTATACAAAATGCTCTGCCGAGTATACATATAGCATATAGGGTCTACAGCTAATATAGCGTGGTCTACCAGGCCGGTAGGTGTGTGAGGTTCATAACAAGTACTACACACATTAGGCCTATAGTTCCTCAGGTGGGCGGGTTATGGGTGGTTTACCGTACAAGAAACATTCGATTATTTTCAATTCATCACAACTTGAATTGTATATAATCAGACGTATCAAAGTTATTTGCGATACTAAGCGAAGAGGGATTGTAATATAATATCGTTCTATTGGCGGCTAATAAATGCTATGAGTGGTTGAGAAGGTATGCTGACGTTCATTAGCTCTACACTAGCAGACAGGTGGGCAGCAAGCCTCATTAGGCAGGTAATTGACAGGCGCGTGGGCAGGTATAGAGGTTACAGACAGGTAAGTACGACAGGTATATCCTCCAGGTAACCATGGTCACAGGTGATCAGGTGGCCAATATATGCACTAAGACTGGAGAAGAAGCAGACCAATAAAAGACGGTGACTAGAATTGGCTTAATAGACAAGTTGGTTATGGCCGTTGAACTTATAGGCAGAATGATACGGGTAGTGGGTAAAATTCCCCAACGAAAATGTTGGAGGCATATACTAATGAATATTACGATTATTATTATTATTCATTAGTACACTCCATTTGGTGAGGGATGCTTACGTCAGCTTACAATGAATTGCATGAATTGCATGATGTGGTGCGGATATATATAGAAAGAGGCCAAAAATAGTTTGTTTCGGATAACACATGTGGGAGGAAAATGAAAGGTTGGTAGGTCGGATTAAAAAAAAAGTTTTTAAACATGAATGTACTGGCCAGTCTCTCTGCATATCCTAGAATTGATCAAAAAAGGATAAAAATACGAGAATTTCTTCAAAATTGCAGAAAAAACTAGGGTGACGGTCGGCCCTGTTTAGATAGGCTCCGTTGGGTGACCTGAAACAAACCTTGTTTTTTGGCCTAACATGCTTCAGCATTTACGATGATATAGCTTACCAAACACTCAGAAGGCAATACTGCTGGTTGGGTAACCTCAGTGAGCTGCTAGATTGTTAGGCATAGACCCACAAAATAAGTATGGTCGTGCACAGAGGGACGAATGAGAATAATTATATAGACTTCTCATGTCCGAGGTTTATAAAAAAACTTACACTTATCGCATTGTTGCTAGAAATGTGTGACAGAGACTTTAAAATATGCAGTAGTCGATCCCAAAAGGTTTTGGGGAGAGGGGTAGTAGCATATGACAGACAGCTTGTATCTTAGCCTATGAAAGCAGGGGCCATCACATCCGTGGGCACACCTCTAGAGCCAAGGTCTTTATAGAAGGACATAAGTCCAGCTATTTCCCCAAGCGGGCAGGCCTGTATGAGTTACCCTGACAAGACAAGAGTTCATTAGTAGCTATTTCCTTGTCAATACACACTTAGAATATTACCCTCTAATAAAATGTGGTCTTGCAGGTCATTTGCATATACCCAAGGTGAGCCCTATTTATATACTGGTTCACAGGGTGCATAGTAGTTATTGTACGTTTCCAGGTGACCTCCGGGGAATGCGGGTGAAAGCACCTTCTCTTTTTTATAGCCGCGAGAAATATATGATCTCCATAACCAAAATTCATATTTCTGTAGTTGAGAATTATTTTATCTTTAAAAGTGAAAGAAATGTAGTTATTTCTGTCTGACTGTATTACTAGCAGTATTAGCTTTACTTTGATGCCAAATTTGTCAATATTTGTAAATTTTTGTCATATTCTTCATTAAAAACTAGCAAAAGAAAAACAAGTTTTCCTTTAAAGTTCAAAAATCGATGAGAGACCATTTTATTTTTCTGATCCCCTGGTGAGCAGCTGTATGGTCATGGTGGGAGGGAAGGTGGTGTATATTGAATTAACATTGTAGGTATTGCATCGTCCTTCTGAATTGTCAAATCGATTGGCAGTACAATCCAGCACAGCTAGGGTATATTTAGGAATGTATCTGTGGGTATCGCCAGCTAGTCCCAGATTCCCTACAGCCACACTGTCACGGTGGGGGTGGAGATGAGAAACTAGCGTTAGGTAGCAACGTGCGACGTGTACACACCGCCTGCACCCTGATGATGATGTGCACAGCACTGGGAGCTACGTGAGACCGGTGGGTGGTTGGGAGGGGGGCAACCCTGCAGGTACATTAGGTTAATGTTAGGTAGGGAAGGGAAGGGGATGGGGAGGGGGAGGGGAAGCGGCGCTTGGGGGAGAATGCTCGAGGGAACAGAGAAGGGAGCCATTGTGCATGATGGAGGGGAACACCGGAGGGAAGGAGCCAGGTGTACTCATGTGAGTGTGGAGTGCTGGTGGTGGTGGGGGGGGGGGGGGGGTGGGGGCAGGGGAGGGAGTGAGGCAGGTGTGTGGAAGTGTGTGCTGAGACGCGGGGAGTGTGTGTGTGTGTGTGGGGGGGGGGGGGGTGCATGCATTATTACTGGAGTGCTGAACGGTCGAGCAGGCACTCCGAGCGCAGAGATACATGGCAGAATCTCTCCCCATGGACAGTGCCCAATGGGCTTGTCAGGGCCATTCTCCTCACAGAGCCAGGGACGAGCAGATGAGCAGATAGTGAATATGAACTGATAGGACTGCATGGCCCAATGCACAGAGGAGTCCCATTGATGATTATAGAGACATCACTCGAGGCAGAAGAGGCCAGGTCTGTGGTTGGCAGTGTAGAATATGGCTGATCCAGGGCAAGCCAACATCATAAGTATCTCGATTATCCAGCTACCTTTGGCAGGAAGTGGTCTATACGCAAGTATACACTGATAATAATACCTATAGTCAGTAGTGACTATACCACCATATTTTGGCCCCCGTAGTCAGGGGACTATACAACTTAGTCACATATTAGTCATAAAGATAGTCAGAAGTGACTATAGGTGAATCACACAAATTGATGATGTCACAGGAATGTGTGCAAGGGAAACAGTTAAGTTTCAAATTTGAATGGTCCATGGACTTCAGGTGGGCACATTCTCTCCTAAACCACTGTTCTATGGATATCCCCGCTTGGTACAAATGTATAAGTTATGTTACAGCTGACTATGACAACTTAAGATGTTATAGGATGCATGAGTTCTCATAAAGTAATGCAGAGTATATGCAGAGTAAGGCAGTACAGTGTAATGTACAGTAGAGTAGAGCAGATCAGAGCCATGTAGATTGCAGCAGGGCAAAGGACATCATTGCAGGGTGAGGCAGAGCAGTGTAATATAGAGTAGGACATGACAAGGCAGAGTTATGCAGAGTAGTTCTGTGCTATTCTGCTCTACATTACACTGCTTTGACTTGGTATATCCTGCTCTACTATACATTACTCTGCTCTGACTTGCCCTGCCTTACTCTGCCTGGCCCTAATCTACATTACTCTGCTCTGCCTTACTCTGCCTTGCTCTACATTACACTGTTCTGCCCTTCTCTCCTCTACATTACTCTGATCTGTCTTGCTCTGCATTCTTCTAATCTACATTATTTTGCTCTCCCTTATCTACCCTGCTATACTCTACACTACTTTGTTCTGCTTGCTCTGCTCTGCCTTGCTCTGCCCTGCCCTGCTCTATATAATTTTGCCCTGCCTTATTCTGCCTTGATCCACCCTACTAATACTATACATTACTCTGCTCTGCCATGCTCTCTACATTACTCAGCTCTCCTTAACCAGCCTTGCTCTACTCTACATAGCTTTGCTCTGCCTTGCTCTACCCTGCTGAACCTTGACCTGCCTTCAGTACTATAGTTTTCCTTTTTTTCTCATGATTGACTATATCTATTAGTCAGAGTGACTACTTTAGACCATGAAACCATTAAATTCATAGTCACTTGACTATATAGCCCAAATCAGCCGATTTAATGGCTGACTATAGGTTGACTATATAACTAACTTACATTAGACATAGGTGACTAACTAGGTATAGCCGTTTTTTCTACGTTCACGCGACTATAGAAACGTAGTCCGTAGTGACTAACATTTCCAGGTCCCTTATTATCAGTGCATCTGCTTTAATAATCCAGCAGAACATCTGGTCATATTTGGCTGAAAATCTGGGCAGAACGCTACTATATACTATAGTGCTCCTACTAGAATAAAATGCGCGCCTATTTGATTGATCTAGTGTAGAGGTCGTGTAAATCTAAGCATGGTTCTTACTTCTGATTAAGGGAATTGCCATATCAGCATTAATGCATTCAGTAAATCCCTGTAAATCCATGGCATGTTGTTTCCTGTCTATAGCATGCAAGTTCCTATCTGCATAATGTTACTTCCGGTCCACTGCATGCCATTTCCGGTCTGTAAAATGTCACTTCCGGTCTATGACATGCTGTGAATATATATCATGTATTAGACAAAATGTAAAGCAATAATCTACCAGGTGTTCTACAGTCTATGATCAAGACCAGACTGCGTCAATGGCATGGTTAATTAATCCAGTATTCATTGAAGATGATTTAGATTTGGTGATTCTCCGTTGAAAGGGGATAACTGGAGACGTATTATTTTTAGTTCTATACACCAAAGCATTGCAACTAAGTATCCTACTTGAATAATCACCGTTCACATTGCCATTGATATAAAAAGCAATGATCTGTCAATTGGGGCAATTATCAACAGCTTGGGTCTGAGTGCCTGGGTTGAAAATTTAACAAAACTGACACGCAATCAGATCTAATGATGCACCCCTGCGGAATAACGTGCCTGTACAATGCGTTACGGTGATTCCATCAATACCAATCACCACGGACGTCAGGCCATTGATGTGGAGGGTTTGGGACTGTGTGCATGAAGTGGGGTGCTGGGAGAGGTGGGAGAGGTGAGTTGGGGGTGCATGGCGACTGTAATGATACCTGGCGGGCGGTCCCAACAACTCGACTGCAGCACCATGGAGGCAGAACCAGTCACAGGGGCGGTATTCAATATGAGTTAGTATACTTTCTGATTCCCGTTGACTAGCGCTTCCCTCTTGTGAGTTTCAGGAGTGAGGCGCTAGCTGCAGGAACCTAGAAGGTCCAATGGGGGGACAAGATGGCTGCCAACTCAGGATGATCAGTTACAGTAGCATAGGCCATGGGTGGTATTTAATGTGTCGATATATCGATTTCCATATAAAACGGTGACCACTGGGGTGGGATACACAGGTACCTTGGGTGGAGCTGTGTTATTGTATAGGATTGTTTACCATGCTGGACGTGGTAATGTGACTGCACATAGAATTGTAATAAATCCCCACCAACCACTCAGCCATGTATGCAGTCCATGTAGTCATAGCACAGGTGACAGGTACCTTCTGACTTTAGTGCTCATCTAGGGATATCAGCATGGCATTTAGATGGCGATTTGCAGTATGTTCACGTTTTGTATGTTTACTATATACGGAAACTACTACATGATCATAAGTATGCATGTACACAGAGAGGATAAAGAGACATGCAGATGCAGACAGGGTATAGAAAACCATGGTAAATAGATGGGTAGGTACATATGGACACACAGATAGACAGACGTATACAGCTGCGCTAGACAGCTATATTATAAGGAGAGGCATATAGGGATAAATAGACAAAACAGGCAGAATTTTGTGCTATATGAAACAGCAGGAAGCATGTTGCTCTCCAGAGACATCAGCAAAAGAGCAGAATACATGGACACGCGATCCAGGTAGATTTTATACAATCAGATAAAAAAACAACGTTAAAAGAACCAAGCTTCCATGCCTCATCCCTGTACAGCCGAGATTACCCTGACCTTGCAGTGGTTGAATGACCTTCAGGTGCGTGTCGGGCATGGCTGGGGTGGGCTGGCAGTGGGGTGGAAGAAGGTTACCGTTATTAATTGCAGATTAGCATGATTAGTGTCAGACTGTGGCTGTAACCTACGGGAGGCCTACTTTCTCAAGCACCTAGCCATTCTGTTCTCGCGGCTCTTCCTGCTTGTCTCAGTGATTGGTCATTAATAATGTAAAGTTGCATTCAAGGCACACGTGTAGATTTATTGCATATGATCATAGTTGCTATGATCTGTCTGGTCTGCTCAACATCATATATAAATATACAACTGCACTGTGTTCCATGTTAGTGGCAACCGATAATGCTCCTCAATTTGGTCTCCACCTATGTATGTAGTGGTAGGAACGAAATAAGGTGTGTTTCAGCTTACATGCTCTGAAAACCCAGGGTAGTAAGGTCGGATTTTCTTTTACCTCAGGGCTCAAAAGTGTCGACTCGCAAAATGCTGTATTGAATTACAGACCCAGGCTTTGACTTACAGAACATTAAATCTAATGATAATTCTTTCCAAAATTGGATAGAAATGTCTACTAGCTTCGGCCCTGTTTTTCTAGGTAGGGTCGGGTAACCAGAAGAACACAACTCTTTTTGTTGGCCTATGGCTACATGCACTATAAACAGTGTTCGATCAATAATGAAAAGTGATCTTATATTTTATGGGTCGTAGATGAACTGGACATAAAAAATAATTAGGAATAATGAAAAGAAGAAAATCAAATGAAAATGACAGACGTAACAATCATGTGCACTTAATATTGGAACATTTGCCCTCCATATATTCCCTTCATAGTCTATAGGGTTCTATCTGTCCAGAGACTGGATATCCTAAAATCCTATATTGGCTATATTATATGGTCAACTGCCAGTTCTTCTTATACATTACATGTAATATAATGGTGTACAATCATGTACCAGTAAGGGGGTGGGGCTGGTATAGGTGGATCTTTGTTGGGAAGGGGAGGAGGGGGGGGCACGATTTGGACATCTTGAAAGAGAGGTGGGACCCAAATAATCTGGACCCCTCTTATGGAGGAACCACCCAGCCAGCATTGGTCCCTGGGGCCCATATGTGTTTTACTTGGGCCAGCTGGGCTTGCCCATATCTGGGTTAGGGTCCTTTTGGTCCAGTTGGAGCCCAGAAGGGCCAGCCCAGGAAAACGTTTTTCCCCATAAATACATTGTAAATATTTCAAAACCTGCTGACATCTGATTTTCCTCCAGAAATCACCATTTATTGTACACTTTCTTAGAAGATATATAATCTTGGCTCGAGCTGGCCACTTTAAATCTGGGCTGGCCCACCTGGAATCCCACTGGTAGCCCTGGACAAAAAGGACCATAACCCAGATATAGGCAAATTGGCTTGCTCATGTAAAAACACATATGGGTCCCACTAAGCAATGTAGGCTGGGCAGATCCCACCCGCCGCCCTGTCACAAAAATGACCACTCCCTTAAAATAAAACATGCTTGAACAAATCAACACCTGGTGCATTTGACCCAATGGTGACGTCATAGGAAGCAGTAGATAAGCCTGCATTTTTACATTCTAATTACACATAATCTATTAAGTATCGAATGTTGTTTATCAACATCAATACTATCGATAGAAGCCATCATGAAAATGGGGTGGTGTTTTCTTTTAGATACATTTCATCAGTAGCACAGAAATAAATGCAAATTTCTGCCGAAGTAAAGGTATCATTTCTTCGTCACCACTGGGGTGATCCGGGGGTTGTTACCCTTAAATTCTGCTTTGTCATTACATCTCAATTAAGACCCTAGTCTATTACATAACATTGGCTTGGTTCTTGGAGAAGCCAAACATAATCAAGGGGGGACTTTTGTTCCGCCTTACATACCATGCAGATCCACGCTTCTGAGTTCAGTTGGGTCATGAAAACCCAGACATTTTCTCAAGCAGCGGTTCTGTATGGTCGGGCGATAAAAACAAAACAATCTTAAGTAGCACCTTCAACTATGTTATCACCGTAAGGCCACTCAAAGAATAGTTTCTCATCACCAAGCAAATATGACGAGGGCGTGTGTTTTTTTTTTTTTGTTTTTTTTAACTTGGCGCATAATTACATAGGGAAATTTGGACTTTTCGTGAGCAATTTTCACATTTTAGTAATTCAGAGTTTATTGATCAGCAAACATTGTTATAATGCAAGTTATTTCTAGCTGAATGCATTACTGACAGTATAAGCTTTAATTTGATACCAAATTTGCCAATATTCTTCCAATTTAAACATAATATTTTTCGTCAAAGATATTTAAAAAAAGAGGTTTCCCCAATCATTATTTTCATGATGAGCGCGGTGATGAGAAACAACTTTTTTTTTGAGTGGCCTAATCGGAGATTGGTTAAAGCGTCCTTTTTTCCAAGATGGTGATATGTACAATTGGGTGGAGGCAGTATTGGTGTGTGTGTGTGTGTGTGTGTGTGTGTGTGTGTGTGTGTGTGTAGAGGGTTGGGGGTGTACCGTGGGCTGGTGTAGCAATTTAGCAGCTGCAGATATATGTAACTTTGGAGTGAGGTCCCTCCTCACACAGACCCCCCTCCCTCCCCCAGACTCTTAAGTTTACCACATTTCAATGTTATATTTCAATAATATAACAGTATATAACTAGGGACCTTCTCTTATGTTTTATTTTCTCCAAAAGCGCATAGTTAATGAGAGCATATCATGAGCATCAGGCTACCATGGCACACCCAGTAGGGCCGCTAGCATTTTTATGCTTTTTGTAATTTTTTAAGCATTTTTACCATCAAAGCAAGACAGTGGTTATCCAAGTGCCAGTCACCACCTACGCTCTGATTGCGCTAGACGCCATTGGCATTGCCAATACCATTCTCGTCACTCCTTCTAATTCTATGACGTCAAACAACAGTTACATGCAGAGGTTATGTCATCCTGACGCGGGGCACTGTCTGCAAAGATCGATACCTAAATTAGGGGTCATTCACCCAGGTAAATGCCTAATACGATTAGGGGTATGAAATTCACACCACCTTACATTATTTACATTGCCAGTCCTGCTTTCAAACACCCTTTACTACTACATTTATTATTTAGTTGATTCAGGTAAAGTGGGACACCTAAGCCATACTCTGACTTTGTGTTCCATTCACACATTTGGTGCAAATAGTAGAAAATGTCAAACACATCAAATAGGTTCAATATTTATTCATTTAAACAAAAATATAAAAAAGATATGAAATACCTTAACCAATGCTGCCTAAATAGCCCATTTCTGAGAGATGCCATTTCAAAATTGAAGCGTCCCACTTTACTTGTATTTTTGGTAAAGTGGGACACTTGCTTCATGTAAAGTGGGACAATTGATAAGAATTGACCCCCATGCTTTATATTCCATATGACAAAAATGGTAATGGTCAATTTTTGAAGGTGAGATACATTGTATATATTTTGATGCACTACATCAAAAACATTAAGGAAATTTATGTAGAGTCCTATACAGGAATGAATCAAGTATACAGAGTATAAATGCAAAGCTGCCAAAATACTCTGCATGTTGGCCTAACTATGGGCTAGCTACACTGCATTATGTCACATAACAACATATTTGTACCTAACTGAATCTATATCCTAAAATTATTTTTACAAAGTGCTAAATAATTCTATGCACAATTATATAGCTCATACTCTTACTTGTAAGCATCTAAAATGAAATGTTTTGTTAATAAGGTAGTAATGCAGGAGCATTTCAGGGGCATATTAATTACTATAAATAACTATTTATGGCAATAATTTCTATAAATTGTAAGAAGGTAGTATTGGTGAATGATTTCTACGGTTTTAGCCTCAATGTATATCAAATACCAATTCTAAATGAATTAGCTACAGATTTTACCATTCAACATCATAATGTATGATGAAAAATCATTGAAGGTAAGAAATATTATGATAATTATCTGATATTATGATGGAAGTCAATGGATCACTGATGGAAGTCAATAGTTCGCTCATCTAAATAATGATCATGAGTTAAGTCACTAGATAAACCACAATCTGGATCACTAACAAAGCCCTATTTTGGCTGTTATACTTAATAGTTTGGTATTATTTACACAATTAAGTATTGTAATGATATTTTCTATGATACTTCTTCTCATTATAAATCAAAATATGGGCATATCAGGTAATGATACTCTGAGAAAGGGGATTAATATAGTGTCCCACTTAACCTGAATCTGCCTGTCCCACTTTACCTAACACGTTCAGCTAAAGTGGGACACTTGCATTTAAGGTCTCAGTGTACTTCATTTCAATATCTGACTAATAAAAAAATATCAGGATGTAAAGAAACAGTATATGCATCTAATATATGTATACATAAATTTTGAAATATCATGTTATCATTCTTAGTACCACTACTAACAAATGATTGTGCTATTTCTTATGTTATTCCAAATTCATAGCGGCAAAAGCTCTCCACCCATATCATATTGAAATTTAGCAGGTATGATTACCCCTTAATTTTGGTGAAATAGGTACAGTTAAGAGGGGTCAAACATATATTTCCAAGAAAAAAATATAATTTTACACTCAGTAAAGAAAATAACCTCTAAAAATGGCCTTAATGTTAATTGTCCCACTTTACCTGATGTCCCACTTTACCTGAATCAACCTATGGTTACGGCAATCTGTTAACAACATGGAGGGCGGGGGGCAATTCCGAGCATGGGGTTTATTGCCACCCCTTTTCAAACTTGTTTTTGCCTGTGCCCGAAAACATATTACATTCAATTCAGAAAAAAGTCTGACTTTATTTTGCCCCCCCCCCAACAGGAGTGGTTGAAATGTTTTTGCCCCCCCCTCAGGCAAGTTGAAATTGACCCCTTTGAGGTATAGTAACGCGCTGTCGTATTCACTAAAAAGGGATGCACATTTTTTGTACCCCCCCCTCAAGAGGGGTCCAATATTTTTTGCCCCCCCTCCCCATCAAGGGGTCCAAATCGTTAAAAATGACCACTCCCTGAGCGCCCAAGATTACATGGGACCATTTAAACCACCACAGAGAATGCATTCAAGATCATGCTTTTAAGATTACGAAGAGAATACATGTACACACACTGTTGTGAGTGTATCCTTATTTTCTGTATTCCCAGCTATAGGTATCAAATATATGAAGGCACAGAATAAGCTGACTGCTTGTTTGTCAGTAGTTTTTCTATCTTACATGCAAATGTGACCCTGTTGCGAACAGCAAATCCACTATGCCATTGGTGGTATAGCAGAAGTTAAGAGTTTCCTCTGTTACTACGTCACAGGGTGGTGATTGGGGGGCAAACACAGGCCTCCACGTGGTTAGGTAGTCCTACCATGATAGGATCATTAGACCAAACCTTTTTATAATTACTTACCTGAGTCATAGTATAGTCTGCAGTTTTTACTATTGTTATACTTATGGTATATAAGAGAGTACCGAAACATATATGTATTTTAGACCAATTTACAATGTATTTATGTGACCGTTACTGTGTGAGATATGGCTTATATACCCTATAGAGTTCACCCACGTGGTTTTTGTTTGCCCCCCCCCCCCGGTCTATTATTGGGTGTAATCTACAACTCTAACCTCTGCTATTGAATCATTGTTGTATCTGACTACTGAGTGTCGCACCTACCGGTATATTACATATCCATTCAGCCATGACCACGACTGACAAGGTGCTCACACCACCCTTACCAACAGACTACACATGTTGTTTGGAGGCTACGTATATCTACTATAATACCTTTAAAGGCGCGAATCTCGGTACCCCTAAAGCAACAGTTGGAGTGGAGTCGGGACAGGTACTCAGCCCTCTAAATAAGGGCGGTGGGGGTTTAACACAAACTCAATCATGCTGCGAGGATCTGCCTAAACTGCTAGTTTACAAGTATTCTTGGATTTTGTTATACATGTAATAAAATGCAAGTATTACTGTACATGTATTTTAGACGTTGTATTCATTGATGTCAGTTCATAAAATGCCATAATCTAGCAGATTGACTAGGCAATTCGACTAGGCAGGTTCTTAGGCAATTTGCTAATTGGTAATCATCCGGAACTGAACTAAGGCTACAACCTTTAGGTCTAAGCTTGCAGGAAATTGACCACTTCCCTTACTAGCCAATAATTATAATAGGGCCAGTCTAAATATAAAACGATGGCGCTAGTTCATGGTCGTGCTGTTAGGTTGACCAGAGAGTGAAAAAATTATGCCCTGCAGACTGGTCTGAAACTGACAATCTGGCTACCATTACTAATCAGTATTTAAAGCCCTGTACCTACCCAATAATTCATAATGGCCCAGAGCACCTGTCCTCGTTCCACCCCGGCAGTTACTGGAGAAGCACTAACAATTGGGAATAAGAACATATTGTTATAGAACTCTTGGAACACAACCAATGATCTGCCATGGGAAGGCACAGAACAGTGAGCACATTTCACGAAGCACAGTGCGCCGATGTGGTGAGTACTAAACCAGTTTATTTCACAGATTAGTTCTAATACATTCTACTGAAATGAAGCCCGTAATGTCTTTTCTTGGTATCACCCATCCAAGAGACAGAATAAGCATTTGTTCGCGGGATCTTTCTACTAACAACATGCACCAGGAAGGCTGTTAATCACCTCCAAACCATTGGCTGACAATTTTTGTAGAGAAAATAATTGTGCAGACAGGCAGAATTATTTGCTTGGATACAGAGTGGGGGTGCATTGGTAGGACAGACTCTATTCCTGGACACACTGCAATCAGAATGGTGTACAATGATAACTATATTGTATTCACCTAATGGCCACCGTCCACTGGGCTCTATTCGGTCGAAGTTATAGAGGAAATGTATGGGCTTAATCGGCCGAAATTCCCCAGTGGACGGCGGCCTACTGTTGAAATTGATTCACCCTTTTATACATCAAGTCGTGTTCGGAATTAGGGCCCCGTGTCCGAAATTAAGGTCTGGATTGACACCTATTCATTCTCATGTTTCCATGAGTAATAGAGAAATGATAGAGGCGAGTCTTAAGTTGAGATAATCTGACAAAAGCCATTATGTGAGGACTGGACCTGCTACTCCAGGCATTTACTGAATCTTCCAATGTGTCTATTTTAGTCGTTACTTTTGCTCTCGCCCCTAAAAAAGAGGAGCAGATACCCCCTCTGTGAGTAGGTAGTTGAATGTCCTTATTTATTGAATAACAAGACGGGACTATTAGGCATGCAGTGGTTCTGCAGTGACATTCAGTGGTCTATGTAGTGTCCCTACAGTGGCGTGCAGTGGTCCTGCAGCGAGAGGTAACACCCTCCTAGTGAGGTGCGATGGAACTAACATACAAGCACACTAGCTCCCTCTGGTGCAATAGGCACTGACCATCCTGATTTAATATTGCAGCATCACACACATTGCTTAGGGTGGGTACCCTCCATACATAACTTGGGAATTGAACGTTCGCAACTGGGTAGAATCCGGGTAGGTCACAATAACACAAGAAAGGCATGAGATATTCCCAAGAATTGTTAACATATCCTTATTACAATCAGAACTTGGGAATTGAACATTCGCAAGTGGGTAGAATTCTACCCAGTTGCGAATGTTCAATTCCTGTACCTTTCTTGTGTCATTGTGACCTACCTGGATTCTACCCAGTTGTGAATGTTCAATTCCCAAGTTCTGTTTGATATAAATAACTTGGAATTCCACAGAATATGACACAGTCAAAAGCTTTTCACATATTCTCGTGCCAGATACGTGCACTATTCTCGCAGGGACCCCGAGTTGTGACTCAAGAACTGCACGAGTTCTGCCTGAGATCTTGTTTGCAGGGTATATCCGATTTTAAACAAAATTCTAAATCCTACATTAATATGTTCCAAATACTGTAAAAATGTATCATTAATGGATTGGGGCACATTAAAATGGTGTCCAACGGTATTTTCAATGGGGGAGTAAAATCGCGCACAATTTTATTCCAAAATGACCATATATTGAGCAATAAAATCAAATTTGAGCAAAATCAGAGGGAATGCTGGGGAATAGAAAATATAAAAAGTTTAGTATGTCATATGTGACTTAAGGAATTTTTTTGTCCCACACATCGGATACACTCACTTTAAACCCACTTAAAATCTCTTAATGTCCCCTGGAACAATGATTGAGGACATCAGAGTCGTCTATTACCAGATTGTTTATTTGATAATAATTCAAGGCAGTATCACTGGATACATCTCACATCTTTTTAGAGACTATCTTATCTCCATTGAATAATGATTATCATGCATATTTATTACAGTACCGCAGTCATTTCTATACATTAACAGGAAATTATAACAGTATCATTACACAGATTTGATGCTGCTCCGTGAGAATGCCACTTGCACGTTGACAAAAACTAGGAAAACTTTAGATACTTGATACAAAAATTCTGACAAAAAAAGTGGCATCAACTGCAGAGTAAGCATACACAAGTGTTCGAACATTTGTTGGTAACTGCTAACCAAAAGCCTTCAATTAAATATTGCGGTTTCATCTATGCATAAACCTGTGAACATTCTACTGGTAGTAAGCAGGAGTCAAACATATCATTATATATATCACTTGGTCGTGCTCATAATCATAAATCAATATAGGCTAGAACCACCAGTAGAAAGGAATACAGTCAAATTGCATATAAGATAGCTGGCCTGTAGAATTGTGATTTACTAATAATATTACAGAAACAAGTGTGAAACAGTGACAAGTAAATGCTACTCTCTATCATACTTGAGTAAAATAACATATCCAAACGTCTGTTTGTCAAATTATTATCAGATCACGCGACATGAGAGCATGGACGGTTGTGTACCATCGTTTTCCAACAATTAAGAGCATATTTATTTCCTTGTCTGAATTACTACAGTAGATTCTACCTGCACATAAATTAGTTTCTTAAACCACTTCTACTCTACAATATCATAATGTAAAGCTTTCAACACACATATTTTTACAGCCGAAAAATCTTACCATACATATAATATGAAATAGTCAAGCATTTTCATCTAACAGGTGCAAATTCATTTCCATTATTCATAACATATACAGCTTTCACAGCCCCTTTTCTGTAGTATTTTCGACACATGAATTATGATACAAAAGAAAATGGAATTGTCTCGGGTAATACTCTGCACTATACATGTAGACTTACTGAACATCACCTGAATAACATCTCTTACACCTAGCAGGCACCGGGTGCATGGCCAAATTTGTCAATGTGTGCAGCTTCCTTTGCAGCCAGAAGACTCTGAAAGCCAAAGACGGCTTTATGTAGCAAGACATACTTATAACAACAACCATAAATTCCTGCCTATTATAACCTGGATTACGAATATAACCTGCGTGAAAATGTCCACTGTAGTATTGGAGTGTACTTCTAAAAACCCTTGTATTACCCGCATCTCGACTACGAGAAAATTGTATAACCTGCATTGGAGGTTTGATTTGCGTATAACATGCAGGTAATATGCAGGGATTTATGCTAAGAATCGTAGACACATTTATTGATCAAATCCCCTAAAAACATGGTGCACTTTTTTGTCCACTTGTCCATTTAACAAATTCAGCTAGCTTTTCTGCACATTTAACACAATTTATTTCACTAAGTGATAAGAGTAAGTGTTTCTTACCTGGTGGTGTACGTAGAGCTCACATGGGTAACACCACACGGACAAATCTGCATAGCTGAGCACCAGAGGGTGTTCTGTCTCCAAGCCGTGCATCAACATATGCTCCTGCACATAGCGTCCGCAGTGAACCTAGCAACACAACCATGATAAAACATCTCAACTTAGCCTTTCTGTACGTGTATAGGTTACATCTTTTAATTCCTTGGGTACATGTAAACGTGACTCAAACCTTGCTAATTTGAGTTGTATGTGACTCACCTCATAACAGCGCAGGCAGACCCAGTTCTCACCTACATTTTCACATTCTATGCAGGGGTCTTTTACGTGCAGGTTGCGGGCGGGGAGGGCGGCCACTCCCTCCTGCAGGTGGGGGCACCAGGTAGATGGGATCACGGCGAACATCTCCACGTTATCCTGCAGGTCAAGTGGAGTAAGAACTGTGTTAGTTAAGACTATGGAGGATAGGAAGAATCAAATTGAGACGCTTAGTCTCGGCTAAAATTAGTTCCACAAAACAATGAAGGCATCAAAGACTAGGAAGACTGTCCGTGTGATTTACATCACAATTGACTACAAAAGGGTGGGGGGGTAGTTTTAGCTCCATGGATGTCTGAAAAAACCCGTCTCAGCTACCCTTTCCATAGAGATAGCATTGCATTGTTCAAAACTGTAGAAGTTAAGTGCTATCGGTTGCCTTCAACAGGATACAACTTGTTACGTTGGCTCATGCCCTGAGGGCCGTGCCGCATGTTGCACTGCTCTGCCTGGTGCCTGCGTGTGTTTGCCACATACCTTAGTACCGCCAATGCCCTGAGGGCATGCCCCTGCCTGCTATAGTCTGCTGCTCTATGCCCTTGGGGAATCCTCAGTACCCACAATGTCCTGAGGGCATGGCACTGCCTCATAGCCAATAGGACTAAGACTATGACTCTATGCCCGGGAGGCATCCTCAGTTCTGTCAATGCCCTGAGGGCATGGCACTGCCTCATATAGGACTAAGACTGGAGCTCTATGCCCTGAGGGCATTCCACTGTCTCCTGAATAGGACCTTTGGGCATAGGGATAGTATAGGACTAAGACTACTGTTCTGTGCCCTAGGGGAATCACCCATATCATCGATTCCCTTGGGGCATAGCCCTATTAAACTTATATTTATAAAGACTGAACTAACTACGGTACAGCCTATATTGGTAAAATCACATCAGTTGCCCCCGGGGCATTGACCAGTAGCCTACAATGTAAGTTTGTAGAAGTCAAGGTTATGCCCTGAGGGAATCAATGATAAATACGATGCCCCCGGCATTGACCGGTATTGTAAGTTTGCAGAAGTCAAGGCTATGCCCTGAGGGAATCAATGATATATACGATGCCCCTGGGGCATTGACGCGCGAAATATACGCGTCAGAGCGGCGGGGCAGCGGACACGGCCCTCAGGGCATGAGCCAACATAACAAGTTGCGTCCTGCTGATCTTCACCCTCTCATAGAGCTCCATGATGTAGAAAATCAACACAGTTTTCGGACAAATCTTTATTTTCTTTAAGGGGGTTTCAGTGGGAGTTTCTGTGATGGAGTAATAATATCATTGTTTCAACAACATCAGGGTCCTGTTTCTCCACAAATTTGCGGAAGTCTGCAAATTTGCTGATGTCTGCCTATATTTTTATGGAGCTTCGCAAATATATATGGATGTCCGCAAAAAATATGTGGAACTCCGTATTTGTATGCTTAAGCACTAAAAAATGATTCCCATATATATTTGTGGACCTCCATAAATATATGGAGAGTGTATTTACGGACCTCCGCAAATTTGCAGACCTCCGCATATCTGTGGAGAAACAGCATTCTGGGTATTATATTCAGCGACACAGGCATGTATGACTGGGATGTAAACATGATGACTGAGTTACTCCAGAATTGACTCTAGCTGAAGCCACCAAAGTTAGCTGATAATCTCCACAAGGAGACATTACTACAACAAGCTTAACCTAAGGCCTTAATTGTTTTATGAAAACTTTACATTATAAAATTGCTTTTAATTGTATTTTCCAAAGTGTGACGTCACAGTGGGTTTGACACCCCCCATCACCCTGTCACACTTTGTCACACTCGGACCAGCACCCATTATGTTTTGATTTGGACCCAGTAATGGTTCAACAGTAGAACGATGGACAACCAATTGTGATGAGTTGCATATCCCATCCCCTGTTAATGTTATGATTACCTTCTACTTGGTTTACATATACCACAAATATAGTGTGATATGTATTCTATAGACATCTGTTGCTCTATTCTTCCTCCTAGTCAATCCATCACTATGAATTTGAAGCTTTGCAGGAAATCAAATATCGACACTTAATTCACAAATACATTCTCATAAAAGCACACAACAAATATAAATGTCACATAAAATTAGGTGATGTTTGAAAATAAGCGTATTAAATGAATGGCAAACCACTAAAGGAATAACACAAAAAAGCCAAATGGTAGGGCCGAATTTGGGAACTTAATTACCTGCACCTCCAAATTCACGCCTCTACTACCATAGTGCATGGGTCTGAGTGACCCCCTTCCTCAGTTACCGTGTACATATTTGATAGCATATTTGAGGGCAAGTGGGTGAGAGTTGACCTACTTTAAGGGCATTGTAAACAGACAACGGAGAGAGAATACATGTGTAGGAAGGCTGGGTAAACTCTAGCTCATCACGGCATAGCACGGCAGTAAGTAAAATCACCAATTAGATCCTTGTTTTCTAGTCCCTGGCACCGTATAAGGGGTAAGGTAGGTCCACATGGAGTCGATTACATACCTTGAGTTGGGCACTTGAATTTGTATCTATTCAGGTATGCTCAGGCCTTCATGTGTATAATAGTGTTAATCTTACTAACAGAGGATAAATCATCAGGCAGTGTATATTGCAGATGTCCGACTTATTTTCATTAGTTAGCAAATCTTCCTGCTGGTTGATTTCATGATGTTGACTGTAGAGGCCTCAGATAGGGAATTCCGGGGTCACTTAGTACATCCTTACTGCAAGAAGAACTCTGCAGTAAATACTAGGTGAGTTCTGGGTGGTCAAAATAGTTTGGAAAATTTGCTAAAATTCTGTAAAAAATCACAAATGGCCCTCAGCATATCCTGATTGAGATGGCACCTCAAGATATATGATTATTGCAGGGATAGGCCTAGGGTTGATTCAGGTAAAGTAGGACATCAGGACAATAATTAACAGTAAGGCCATTTTTAGGGGTTAATTCTTTCCTGGGTGTAAAATTTTTTCTTTTCTTAGAAATATATGTGACAAAACGTGTGAAAACGTGACATTAGGGGAAAACACCTTTATTTAAGTTCATGTCTTCAGCTACAATTTGATACTTCAAGCATCAAAATATTTCAAATGGTTGCTGAGATGTGACATCTCAAACATGGGATGGTAGGAACATGTAGGAATTCAGAATAGACTGCACTGCAACCATATATCAATCTATTTTCAAATAATCCATATAAATCATAATTATTTGAAATCAAACCAATAAATGCATATTATTGTACATGGATTTGGATCTGGTAGGAAATTTGGCATTCTGTTTTCAGTTCTGAAATCCTCACGAATGGGGCAATTGGATAGGGATGATTTTTATCCCAAAAGAATGAATTGATGGTTGCCATGGCAACCAAATGTCAACAAATGGGCTAAAAATGGCTAAAAACGTTCTTTTTACATTTCAAATAAGACCAATTTAGAATGAAAATAGGATTTTGATGATAACTTCAAAGGATTCCTTGGGAAAAGTTTTTGTTAGTCAGATATTGAAATGAAGTACACTGAGACCTTAATGCAAGTGTCCCACTTTAGCTGAAGGTGTTAGGTAAAGTGGGACAGGCAGATTCAGGTTAAGTGGAACACTATATTAATCCCCTTTCTCAGAGTAGCATTACCCGATATGCCTATATTTTGATTTATAAGGAGAAGAAATATCATACCAAATATCATTTCAAAACTCAGTTGTGTAAATAATACCAAATTATTAAGTATAACAGCCAGAATAGGGCTCTTTTAGTGCTCCAGATTGTGGTTTATCTAGTGACTTAACTCATGATCATTATTAAGATGAGCGAACCATTGACTTCCATCAGCGAACCATTGACTTCCATAATAATTTCCATAAAGATATTTTACCTTTAATGATTTTTAATCATACATTATGTAGCAAATTCATTTAGAATTGGTATTTGATATAGATTGAGGCTAAAACCATAGAAATCATTAACCAATACTACTTTCTTACAATTTATAGAAATTACTGCCATTCACAGTTATTTATAGTAATTAATATGCTCCTGAATGCTCCTGCATTACTACCTCATTAACAAAACATTTCATTTTAGATGCTTACAATTAAGAGTATGAGCTATATAATTGTGCATAACATTATTTAACACTTTGTAAATATGATTTGAGGTGGAGATTCAGTTAGGGTACAAATATGCTGTCAGGTGACATAATGTAGTGTAGCCTAGACCAAAGTTAAGCACAGATGCACAGTATTTTGGCAGTTTTACATTTATACCATGTGTACTTGATTCATCCTGTAAAGGACCCTACAAAAATGTCCTTAATGTTTTTGATGTAGTGCATCAAAATATATATCTCACCTTCAAAAATTGCCATTTGCCATTTTTGTCATATGGATTATAAAGCATGGGGGTCGATTCTTATCTATCGTCCCACTTCACATGAAGCAAGTGTCCCACTTTACCAAAAAGTAAAGTGGGACGCTTCAATTTTGAAATGGCATTTCTAAGAAATGGGCTATTTAGGACACATTGGATAAGGTATTTCATAGATTTTTTATATTTTGGTTTGAAGAAATAAATACTGAACCTATTTGATGTGTTTGACATTTTCAACTATGCGTACCAAATGTGTGATTGGTACATAAAGTCATAGCATGGCTTAAGTGTCCGTCTTTACCTGAATCAACTCTATATTTCAATGTTCATTTAGGTTCGGTCTGAAATGAACTTATTCACTGCACATGTGGTCAATTATGGAAGTTCATTCATGTTAGGAACCAGCATTTTAGATTTTGGTGAAAAACAACCCGTTTAATTCTTTTACATAGTGTATAAAAGGTTTTCCTATTCATTCCTAAGAGATCTTCCATCAATACCCGGCTGGCAATTTTTTATCGCATGTTACGTTACATTAAACTATAGTGAAAATTCATGTCCCTGCCTGAGACCTAGAGCTATAGGAGCTGTACATAAATGTTCTATGGGGGTTATCCATGAATGACGTCATGCTACAGGGAGTGGGCATACCAGTGACCAAGACCAAGCATGACAGGGGAGGGAGGGGGTATACAACCACTAGGCCTATCTGTGTCATAACCGCTATCCGTGTTAATAACATATGGAGGTCGACCATGCAACCGCTATCTGTGTAAAAAAAACGCTATCTGTAGTACCAATCCAACCGCTATCTGTAGTAACTAACGCTATCTGTAACAAATTCTCTCACAGTGTGGGTAGGGACATCCAACCACTATCTGTGTCAAAAAACGCTATCTGTATCATGTGGTTTAAAGTTAAGAAAATCAATCATAATTATTTTGCCCCCTGATGCACTATGATCTTGCTATTGACATTTCAAACTGTCAATAGTGGTACAATATACTGTTATTGACTCCTAACTCCTAAACTTGACATTTTTCTCGCTAAAGTGGCCATTCTGGGGAAATTTGAATTAAAGATTGATTTAAATTTCGCCAAAATGGAAGAAATCGTCAAAAATCTTGAAAAGTCTATTTTTCTTACAAGTACCAACTTAGCGGCATCTTGAGCATTCCCAAACTTTCCTGCATTGCCTGTCTAACCTACCGTACTCAATGGCATGGTCGATACAGATAGTGGTGTTACTACAGATAGCGGTTGGTGGAGCAACCACTATCTGTATCAAGGCTATAAAATGTATCAAAGGGAGTACTATGGCCACTGTACTTTGCTGTAATAATATTTTACCTTATCTTACATGACCTTTCTGCATTTCCTGGCTACCCAAACCTCCCTAATGGTATGGTTAATACAGATAGCAGTGTTACTACAGATAGCGGTTAATAAAGAACCGTTATCTGTATCAAGGCATAAGATAAATCAAAGGCAGTACTTGAGCTATTTTAACATTTGATAACAAAAGAGGGCATTGTTAACGACATCAAATTTAAATGGCTTTTTGACATTTTTTTTATGCAAAATTGGTCATTTTCAGGAAATTTTCTTTTCACAATTTTTACCCTTTCTGTAGGTGCTTTTCTGCCCAAATCAGTCATTTTCGGGGAAATTGGGATTTCCAAGACTTTTTACACTTTTCTGGCAAAATTGGTCTTTTTACATTTTGACACACTTAGTGTTAGGATAAATACCAGGTATGCTTGATACAGATAACACCTTGTTGATACACATAATTTGACACAGATAGCGTTTTTTTGACACAGATAGCGGTTGGATGGTCAACCTCTGTATGGTATTAACACATATAGCGGTTATGACACAGATAGTGGTTGTACAGGGGGTCATGTTAACGTCATGTTTGAAAAAAAGGTTTGAAAATGGATAAAAAAAGGAAAGGAGGGAAAGCAATGAAAGCAAAGTCTTAGGTAAACAGGAATCTAGGGGCTATCCATAATTGTTCGATTAATCTTGTCCAGGTCATCAGTTACTTCATATCATCATGGTACTACTATTAACGGAGATTGGAATGTACCTTTTATTTGGGGATCATTCCTATCCACCCTGGAGCATTGGCTAAATGCTTACGAATCTGGTGATTACAAGTCAAGTCATTTTAACAGTGCAATGGAAATGCTGGAACATTTCAGGCAAGTAGGCTAAAGATAACATATGGGATTTTGTACTAGTGTATCTAAAATGATAGCAACCAATCAAAAGAGCTGAACGTGACTGGTTCAATATGGGCCTTTCTATCAGTGCATGTATCTAAGATGATTGCAACCAATCAAAAAAGATGAATATGACTTCAAACTCAAGTATATTCCTATTTGTATTTCTATGATTATTAGACCAGTAAACATAAATTACCAATAACTAGGGTTATAGAATAAGTTGCTCTGTAAATAGCCAATTAACCATAGGCCCTCTACATGTGGATGACCTTTCATTGTACCATTGTCCTATCTTTGTACTGTCCCCCTACAGGTAGAATATATGGATTGTAAGATTTGTAAGATTTTTTATTCAAACTAAGTCATGGCTCACACTGCGATTTTCATGAGTTGAAAGAACAAGTGTGCACAGTTACAGTGATCTTCTAATGTCTTAGTTTTGAAGGTTTTATAGTTGTGCTCTTATAAGGCACACATGTCGTAGATAGCGGTATTTCAATTTGATGTAACAATATGAAAAAGAAAATGGATTGGGAGCTGTAGGACTCATAATACTGATGTTATGAAATTCAGAAAGGTAAATGTAGAGGGTATTGCTGGTACAATATACCGTCTGTATGTATTTAATCATAGAACAAAATATCTTAGAGAAGCGTGGCAGGGCTTGTGCTCTGTACCAGTCGCAATGAGAAAAAGATAACTTGTCTTCTTTCTTTATATGTGTTACGTTTGCTAGGAATTAAATTCTGTTCATAATGATGGGGACACTGTCAGCTATTCACCTCTATACTTCTCTTCTATTTCAAGGTAGAAAGATGGAGAAACTTATCAGTTTTCTGATAATGGCACTTGTTCAAACTATTGCATTAGAAGCATCATCACAGCTTGACTGGTTGGTTACAAAGATTCAAGCGAAGTCATGGACAAAGCAGGCAGGCACACTTATTTTCAGCAATGATCTGATTTTCAGAGAATTCAGTCTTTCCCCAGGGTTTGCTACCATTGACTTCTTCTCTAATGAAAAACAGTCTTCTCTGATCAGAGCCATATCTCCAGAGGCTATCATTAGTCTGGATGGTATAAAGTACAATGTAGGTGGCTTCCTGACCAATATCCCGAGAGCTTATCTTAACAGAACAGCATTAGCAGAAGACATGAAGAAGGACAATAGTTCCTTTCAGTTTGATGGTTACAGTACTCACAACCCAGAAGCTCCTTTTCCCTATACACCAAGGAGAGGAGCTCCCAAGGATATCCAATGGCCACCTTTGGGACTCAGACTAGATGTATCCTTCAAAGCCCCTCCATCAGCCCCACCTCAGCACCAGACAATTGGGGTCACTGTCCATTATGAGTTGTATGATGGTATACCTCTGATGAGCAAATGGCTGTCCGTGCAGAGTAACAGCATCAATAATAGGGTCAGTGTTTCTGTGGAATCAGTAGAGGAGCTAGATGTCAACTGGCAATGGTCTGATCAGGGCTATAAGTGGCTGTTTATAGAAACAGATGAGCCCCATGGGACAGAGGTCACCTGGGGATTAGACCCAGCTGCTGGTCAGATGCCAGGGTCATTTGAACCCATGGTCAACTGCAGCTACCAGGTCCCAGTAGAAGTGCCATTAATGTCAAAAGGCTTCCAGTCATTCCGCGTTCATGAGCTCCTGGTAGGTAGTAGTGACCCCGAAAGAGTGGGACTTGCTCATCACCGCTTGACACGCCTGCTTGCACCTCACACCCAGGAAAATCCTGTCTTTTTCCATATGACTGAGTCTACATCAGCTGCTGTCCACTCCATCATCGACCAGATGGCTGAAGTTGGCTTTGAAATGATGATTTATAGTTTTGGTAGTGGATTTAACTTAGAGTCCACTGATGAAAACTACATCAAACTCATTGCCTCTGACATTGCCTATGCAAACAGCAAAGGGATAGAAGTTGGTGGCTATGATCTCATTGCTCTTGACAGAGGAGTAGAAATTGATTGGATGGCAATTGATCCTCATGGGAAAATAATTGGGGATGCTTGCTTTGCCTCTGGCTGGTATGATGATCTTTCCAAAAAGATGTTGTCCTTTATGGATAAAACCAACCTGAGCATGGTTGAAACTGATGGACCATATGGAGGGTATTCATGCAGTTCCACTAATCATTCTCATCACAAAGATGCAAGTGATTCTATCTATTGGCAAAATAAACTACAGGGTGACTTTTACAAGACTCTCAGGGCTCGGAATGTTTATGTCAACCAACCCGACAACTACTTCTATCAGGGAGGCAGTAAGACAGGTGAGTGGTTTGAAATATGACATGTATAGTTGATCTAGTATTGTAGTATGATATGTCCATTATAGTATTTAGTAATAAGATTTGAGTTCTGGGGATATGAGGATTATATAATTCATCATCATAATGTAGAAGTTCAATTTTATTCTGTACATCATAATAAATATTTTACGAGTAGCCCTTCAGTGTTTTCTACACATTTGTATTTAGAAGATATTTTCAATATTCAACATGAGTAAATATAAAATGTCATTTTATTAACTGAGCATCTACTCATCCTAGGAATGGGCTACAATGAAAACCAATACTCTTTGCCTCGCTGGCAGGACATCAGTGTCAGTAGACAAGGCATGTTTGATGACACCATGATCAGGATCCCCACCCAGGGTTGGATGTTTGTGCCCCTTGTTGACTACCATGGAGGAGGGGCAGCTGCCATGTTTGAGCCCCTTGCTGAACACCTCCCTGAATACAATTGGGCTCTTGCTCAGTACCTTGGGGCAGGTGTGGCTGCTTGCTATCGCGGTTACAGACTTTTTGACTGCAACGAAACAAAGGCGCTAGTTAAGCAGTGGGTGAATTTCTACAAAACCTACCGAGACATCCTGACAAGTGACATTGTGCATGTTCGCCGTCCTGACATGCAGTCCATAGATAGCTACATGCATGTGAACCCATTCTTAAAGAACAAGGGCCTTGCTATGGTGTTCAATCCAACTCAGCAGTATGCTAGTGTGAGCCTGACTCTACCATTATATTATACAGGACTAACTGATGTGGCTGTTGTATCTGAAAAGGGGACAGATGCTTCTATATACAAATTGGCTCGAGATTATAGCATAACAGTTCCAATTAATCTCCCACCCCTTGGCATCACCTGGTATATCATCAATTAGGGCCATTAGGGACATTCCTTTAATCTATACATAACCCACAGATAGATTATGTAATAAGCTGACACATTTCTTTACCCATTTTCAAATTGTTTTACATTAATTCCCTTTATGGTATGTCAGCTCTCTTTTGTAAATTGAAGGAGGAAAGAACTGAATGCTGTGCTGCGAACTTTGCATATTAAGCACCCTTAAATGAACATTGAACCTTTTCTGAACAGTCCATGCATTACCAATTATCACCTCTCTGTACCATGCACAATCATGTACTAAACAGGTTGAACCTTTGTTTTAAACAACAATAATAAGCACTATCTTGACACTCACAGGTGATATACTACTGTTCTTAAAGAACATACCAAAAGTATATAAATGTTATAGATGTTTCACCAAATGTACACTGTGTGAGAGAGCATAGTCCCAACATAATCAAATATTATCAGAACCTCTTTTACTACAGTGAGACCTTGATTAATTAGTCATACTGTGACATTAATAAAACCTACAATAAAATAGTGAAAGTGTGTATTGGATATAAAGATTTCTGGGCAAAATATTTAGTTTACATGAAACATGTGTAGGGGCATGATATTACATATTAATCTCATACACGGTATTTCCGGGTAACGTCTGTTTACTCGGCTTCTCCACCTGGAGCTAGTGCACACAGTTCCCGGGAGAGGGCGCAGGTCCTCTTCAGGTAACCGTGTGCCGCTCTCAGGTGGGCGGCCGACCCACCCACCTGGCCACGTGATCTAAGAGCCGGTGTTATATAAGACCCATGTGTTTACCTGGAACGGCAGTCAGTGCAGGCCCGACTGACGAGAGACTTCACATGTCCAACCGTGCGGACAGAGTTGTATGCTAAGAGTTGTATACTGACCGTTTCCTCTATTTATAGAGAAACCTGATCTACCTGTGTGTATTAATTCTACACTGATCGTTCCCTAGTAAAGGAACTAGAGTTGTTATTCTTGTGAATAAAGACAGATATATTCTCGCACCTGGAAACTGCCGTGATCGTTGTTCTTTAACCTAGAGTTAACTACGAACCACCACACTGGTGCCGTGACCAGTAGCAGTGAAGGTAGCAGAACAAGTTAGTTGTTCGGGAATATGTTCGGGTTATACTGAACAGGAAGTCCTTGGGTGGACAGACAGTCCTTTAGTGGACAGACAATGGCTACCGGTGGTAGCCTGGGCGGCTCTGGCCCAGAGCTGAGTGAAGGGGAGTTGGAATCAACTCGCCTGGAGGTGCCAGGGATGGACCCTGGGGAGGGCTTGAAGCCAGAACAGAAGAAGAGGAAATTGCAGGATCTTTCCTGGGTGGAACCCTATGTAGGGGATGAGAGATTCCAGAGGGAATATGACGAGCGTTTGGCTCGGGAAGAGGATGACCTCTACTGGGAGAATGTCCGATTGGACAAGCAGTCAATGGAAGATCAGTATGCTGCATTGACTGAGGAATTGACATCCCTGGTAAAAGAAAGGGACGAGATCCTCTCTGAGAATCAGAGGGTAAAAGGAACTCTGATAGAAGAGAGAGAACGGTTGATAGAAGACAACCGGTATATGAAAAAGAAGGTTGCTCAGGAATCGCATGAATACCAAAAGATTCAAGCAAAGATTGCTGAGAACCAGAAAGAGAATGAACACTCCGAATCTCTTAAGGAGAGGTATGAGAGGGAGTTGAAAAAATACTCTAGAGAATGGTATGCCCTGAAGAGGGGGACAGAAGAGCTCGAGAAGGGCAGAGACCAGTTGGTCAAGGATAACGAATCCACCAGGATACAAATCCTGGAAGAAACGGAAGAGTTAGAAAGGAAACGGAAAGCTGAAGTGGAGGCTGTCTGTTCCCTGGAAGCCAGGAAAACTCTCCTGCGGAGTGAATTGTCGAAGGCAACGGAACAGCAGGGGGGGGAACAAGTTCCAGCTATCGGGCCGGAAACTGTTCTGGACAGCACTCTTGCTGCTAGGCAGGTGGATGCATTACCTCAATTCGATCCATTTATTAATGATAATGGATTGAGGAATGTGGAGGACTCTGTGTATAAAAACAGAGGGAAGGATTCAAAGAGAGTGAATATCACCGGGCGCTCTCTTGAACGGGAACCAGTTAATCATGCCAGTATTGGTCAGGTTAACAGGGAAATGCCTCCAGAGGAGGAAGTGTCTCGACATTATAAAAATAAATTCTGAGATGAAGTCGTGAACCATAGTTATGGCTCATTGAACCCCTTTTCGGGGGATGATCCGGCTCAGTATGGAAACCCGGGAGATTATGATAGCAAGGGTAATTATAGATATTGCCCGGATACAACTTATTCATATCCACCTCCGGCCACTGATACACATTCGGGAGTCAATAAGGACCCTGAAAATAGGCCGAGGGGTAGTCTGAATAAGGGGTCACAGCAGAAAACGAAGGGAAGGTCAAATCCAGTGCATAAAAACACTCAGGGATTGTCCGGTTATCAAGGCCCACGCTTTGATGAGGGTACAGACTCGGAATCAGATAAATCTTCTGACGATATACCCAAGATAAAGGTTCCTTTGAACCGAAGGGTAACAATGACCCCGGCGGAACACCGATTACATAATCGAGACCCAGCCATAGGTAATTTGGGACTAGATTGCTCCAGCCGAGGTCAAGACGGTACAGACTTACTGGCTTGGAGTAGACGCATGTCGGGTCAATTAGTGCATTCTAATTATGCCGCTAAAAGAACTGCACGCGTGACTAAGCCTTACAGGGGTTTACGACCCTGGAAGGAAGAATATCAATCACTTTTAGATGATTGTAAGTACAATTGCTGGAACAAGGAGGAATCCTTGGGAGCTTTTGTGATATGGTTGAGTGACGGCCCGGGTAAGATAGTGGTTGAAGAATGGAGGGACACTTACGGGCCGGAAGCTACATACGACCAGCTGGAAGTATTAGCTTGTTATACCTTTGGGAAAATGGAGACAGTAGATCACTGGACTCTGTTTCAGAGAAGAACGCAGAAACCAAAGGAATCTGCTAAAATTTTTGGGCTAGAATTGCAGCGATTATTGCGGCAGGCTAGGCCAGAATGGAATAGGGATGCTGAATATTACATAGAATCCCTATTTGTAAGATTTATTAGTGGATTGAGTGATCCCGAACATGCTAAAGTTTGTGGTAGAGCTTGGGAAGCTGGGTCTTCCCTAGCAGATTTGTTCATGGCGATTGATCAACATGACAAGAAGAAGATACTGTTGGCTGGTATGATACCCGCTAATAGGGGGCAGCGCGTCTCTGGAATTGAACATTCCTTAGATGCAGACGATTCTTCCGCGGAAGAATCTGAAGGGGAGGAGAGAGTAGACGCCCTGAAATTCAAGGGTCGACAGAAATCTAGCTCAACCCCAGCTTCCGGGAAGCTTCCTAGTAACAAAGGTTATTCGGAAACCCCCCGGAAACCCGACATTCGGGAGCCTCAGACTGAACCCAGTCAGAAAACCCAGACCCCGGAGACGACCACTCCGGATAAAACAAATGCGTCAGGAAACTCATTAAATACCTTAATGGAGTCCATGATTAAACGCATGAACGAGGTGTTTGATAATCAAACCAGGCGCCGCCCTAGGGTCGATCGTAACACTGTCCAGTGTTACAGATGTCAAGTCAAAGGGCACTTTGCATCTGAATGCAAAGCAGAGAAACCTGTTTTAAGAAGTGAGGTTTTGGGAAATTAGAGGGGGTTACCGGGGATGGCAGGACGGTAACCCCTGAGGAAATATGTCAGATTATCACCGACGTTGGCGGTGAAGATTCATTAGCAGTGAATGCGTCCAGCAAGAAGGGAGATGGGACCGTACATCCCGGAAACCATGAGGCTGGGGAGACTGGTACAACAGGCGCCCAGGGGTGCGCGTATGGGAAACCTAGTGCCAGTTTAGAGGAGTCAATAACCAAAGAGTTGGTTAAGGTTGGAGGAACCAGGCTTCCCCCGGGTCATCCTTGTCTGGAACACCTGAAAGGATGTGGGTTCGACCTGGGCACTGATAGTGACCTTCACCGGTTTACTAGGAATCCCTCAGTAACTGATGGGAAGAGGTGGTACGTTTCCTGTTCTGTACGAGGAAAGACTGGGGAGTTTCTTATGGATACTGGAGCTAGCCACTCCATGGTCTCTAAGAGATTCATCAGCTTATTGCCGAATATGTGTGAGAACCTCACAATGAGGGTAAACGCATGTACGGCCGATGGTACCAGAATGAGGACATTTGGACGGACTTTTCTGATAATCTCTGTGGCCGGGAAAGAATTTGTTTGGGCCCCGACCATAGCTGAGATTGAAGATGATGGTATTCTTGGTTTGGATTTTGCGGCGCTTTTCGGTGCGACTTTGAATCCGAAAAGTGGGAAGTTGAAAATTGAATACCCGTATGATATGACCATACTCTGTAAGTTGAGAGTGATAAGTAGTGTCGCTAGTGTGGCACAGACTGTGAAGATTCCCCCGGGAATGACCTGTGACGTGTTAGTCAGTTCAGGGAGGCTAATCCAGAAAGGATTAGCGGTAATCGAGCCGGATATGGCTGTATTATCCCGGAAGGGATTGGAATCTGCGGATACCCTAGTAGGGAATTCCAGATGGACAGTGACACCCATTTCCAACCCCGGAAACTCCACAGTATATCTTGAGAAAGGCACTGAAGTTGGGAAAGTGATACTTGCGGAGGCAGTCACCGGTAGCCACCAAGACCTGAGGTTAGAAGAAGGAGGGGAAGAGGAATTGCATGAAGAGTTAACTAAGTTGTTAACAGGATCGTCCATAATGGATGAGAATGATCAGGAAGCCCTAAAGGCTATGCTGAAGAGATGCAGGCAAGCTTTTGCGGCCCCAGGGGAACCCCTGGGGAGAACCAATAAGGTATTGCATGAAATTAAAACCGGGGATAACCCCGCTTTTAAGATTCCTTATAGGAGATTACCCCTCAAGAAGAAGATTGTAGCTGAGGAAGAGATAGCGAAAATGCTGAAGGATGATGTTATTGTTACCAGCATGAGTCCTTGGTCCTCCCCTGTGTGTATGGTAACCAAGAAGGATGGTAGCATACGGTTCTGTATTGATTACCGGAAACTGAATGGGTTGACTAAAAAGAACTCCTATCCTCTTCCTAGGATAGATGAGACGATTGATTCCCTGGGAGGGAATGAATGGTTTTGTACCCTGGATTTACAGTCCGGGTATTGGCAAGTAGGCATGAAGCCTGAGGATATGGAGAAAACTGCGTTCTCCAGCCATATCGGGTTGTTTGAATATAAGGTAATGCCGTTCGGGTTATGTAACGCGCCGGCCACCTTTGAAGCCATGATGGAGACACTGTTAAGTGATTTATTATGGCGGAAATGTCTAGTTTACTTGGATGACGTAATTGTGTTTGGAAAGACCTTTGCGGATTGTTTAAGTAATTTAGAGGAAGTCTTAAACCGAATCATGTCTAATGGTCTCAAATTGAAACCAAAGAAATGCAATCTGTTTAAGAAGGATATTAACTACCTAGGGCGGATTATTTCCACCGAAGGGGTTAAGGCGGATCCGGAAAAGATCAGGAGTGTGACTGGGTGGGAAGTCCCCAGGGGTCCTAAAGATGTGCGATCCTTTCTAGGATTCTGCTCATACTATAGGGATTTCCTGCCGGGGTATTCCCGGGTAGCCTATCCGATCCAGTGTTTGTCACACTGGACACCCGGAAATAGGAAGGAAGAGTTCCCATGGGGGAGGGAACAGGACACAGCTTTCTTAGCAATAAAAAAGTTGTTTGTAGAGACCCCGGTGTTAAAGTATCCCACCCCGGATGGTCATTTTGTATTGGATACAGATGCTAGTAATGAGAGTATTGGGGCCGCCCTCAGTCAAGTCCAAGACGGAGTGGAGGTTCCCATTGCCTTTGCTAGTAATACTATGAGTAAGACCCAGCGTAATTATTGTACCACTAAAAGGGAATTGTTGGCTGTGATAGTTTATACTAAAAAGTTCAAACATTTCCTTTGGGGGTCAGATTTTACGCTAAGAACAGATCATTCCTCTTTGAGATGGTTATTGAATTTCAAAGATGCGGAAGGAATGATTGGCCGTTGGCTAGCACACCTTTCCGAGTTCGGTTTGGAGCAAAGTCAGATCCAGCATAGAGCTGGGGTAAAGCATGTGAATGCTGATGCACTTTCCCGACGTCCTATCAGGAAGTGCGAAAACACCAACTGTGATGACTGTGGTCAGCATGAGGCTGTCATAGCCGGAGCAAGGATTCCCTTTGAGATCAAGGGAACTGGGGTTCTGGAGTGGTCCATGGGAACCATCCGGAAATTCCAGGAAAAGGATCCTAACCTTAGCCGGTTGTTGGTATTGTTACCTAGGAAGATACGGCCCCCGCGGCCTGAGATTTCCCTGGAGAATCGGGAAATGAGACGACTAATAGCTCAATGGGCAGAGCTAGAGGTCCAGAGCGGAATCGTCTACCGGTGGAAGATTAATTCATCCGGTAGGAGAGTCCGGCAAGTGGTAATCCCCTCCGGTATGCGGAGGGATGTTATGTATTATTGCCATGGACACCTGACCAGTGGACATTTCGGGAAAAAGCGTTCCCTGGAACGTCTGAAAAGGAGATATTACTGGCCAGGGATGAGTAGTGATCTATTAAGATGGATTGCTACTTGCCCGGATTGTTGTAAAAACAAACCTGGGCCTGGGATGGGTAAAATGCCTTTGTCCCAGGAGTTGTTTGGTGTAAGATTTGCGCGAGTCGCCATAGATATTATCAGTGGGTTTAAAACTACCCCTGAGGGTAATACTTGTATGATGGTCGTCACTGACTATTATACTAAGTATACGAGAGTGTTTCCATTAGCGGATCACAAAGCAGCAACCTGTGCAAAAGCTTTTGTTAAAGGTTGGGTATTGCATCTTGGGGTTCCCCTAATGATGCATAGTGACCAAGGTCGGGAATTTGAATCTGATCTTTGGCAGGAAATGTGTCACCGACTGGCGATTTGTAAAACGAGAACAAATCCCTATCGGCCACAAAGTGATGGAATGGTTGAGAGATTCAATCGTACATTGATTCAGGTGTTGAAATCCCTGGTGAATGATAAAATGGATGACTGGGATGAGCAGTGTGATTATGTATGCCATGCATATAATAGCACTGTCCATTCTAGTACTTCCTGTTCCCCGAATCTGTTAGTTTTCGGGGAAGATTTAATAATGCCCGCTGATCTGGTATTTGGGGTGGTTGGAATGAACCCGGAAACCCCCTGCCATGTGATGTTTGTGGAGTCATTAAGAGATCAATTCAAATATGCTTATGAATTGGTCAGAACTGAATTACAGAAGAATGCCACCTGGCAGAAAACCGGCTATGATCTAGGCCTCAGGCCGCGACGGTTCAAAGTCGGTGATCAAGTGGTAAGATTGCATGAGCCGTTATCAACTCTGAAACTTGCTAGTAATTGGGACGGGCCCTTTGTGGTTACCCGGATAGTAAGTGACAGTACTGTAGTGATCCGTTCATTACAGGGGAAGATGTATAAATCTAATGTAGCTCGACTAAGAGAATGGAAGGGGAGAGATTTGTCCCTGGACTCGTATGAGTTGGAAGTTGATACTTTGATAGAGGAAAGTGAACAGCGGAAATTAGTGAAGGAACCTCCCCGGAAACGCGGGAGGCCGCGGAAGGAGGTTTCCCGGAAACTAATGGTGCAAAGGCCCGTCATCCCAAAAAGATCCGGGAAGAAGGCGGCTAATAAAGTCTCGCCGGCTGAAGGGAAAAGGACCCGGAAGAGTGTGGTTAAGGCTAAATCCACTCTAGAAAAGGCGTGTCCTGGAACCAGGTCTAATGTTATGCCTAAAAACATAAGACGCAGTCCCCGGTTACTAGCTAGGGACGGTATAACCTAAGCCGGTACACAACGAGTGTGGTGTCCTGTAATCTTGTTAAATATTTTAATGTTGTAATCAGTTATGTGTGGAAGTAAGTACGGTCGGAATGAGCGTGATAGTCCCCCTGTCAAGGATCCCATGGGTGATGGACGAATAATCCGGTGAATGTGCTTTATTATGCCATTCATATATATTTCATTGATACTCTCGACGAGTTGACAGAGCGTAAGGATTAACACGTGGAATGAGGGTACCTGTTTACAATTGAAAGTGTGGTGACCTGGTTCCAAGGAACTGGGTCACGGGACGCGCGGGGTTGCGCATGCGCGGTGGCGCGCCTTATATAAGGCCCGCGGAGCGGCGGGAATCGCCAGTTGGGGTTGAGAGGCGGTCCAGAGCAGACGTGAGAGCTCGGACACGACCATTGTCGCTGTGGGGAGGTGGATCCCCTATAAATCCATCAACAAACACTTTTCTTGAGTGTGACACAAAAACATGTCTTCCGAGACAGACCACCAACAGGTGGACCCTCTTCAAGAGGGCGACTCCGCTAGCGGAGGAAATGTGGTTGTTAATCAACCTGACCTCGTGGACCAGGAATCTATAGATTTCCTGGGACAAGAGGGGATAATGGACGTCGACGCTGACTCTCAGTCACCGCTACGCCCTGCTAATGTCGCCGCCAATTACTTGGAAGGGCTAGACATTGAGGCCATCAGCCCTGCTGACGGTCACGCTGATACCGGTGAAGCTGAGTATCAGGATCCGGGTCCATTGTACCATGGAGAACCGCCGGCGGACGTTGAAAAACCCCGCCCGGCAGTACCAACACTAGGAGGCTTCATGTCCAATTACGATGGACGTGAAGTAGAACTGCACGAGGACGTGCTAAGACTCACGGCGGAGGGAGCTCCCCGCCGGATAGACCCGCTCACAAGGCAGGCGATATTGCTCTTCCTGTTAGTGGAGGAGCAGGAGGAGATGCCCCCGGACTGGTTTGTGTACTGGGAGGCACTCCAGAAAGGACTACGCGTATGCTACTGCTTACGACGAGCTGTCTTCGATTTACATATCGCAGACATAAAGCGGTTAATGCCCGCACTCCCAATTCTGTCTCTGGACCCGAATTGTGGAGTTGCCGGGATGTTGTTGACTGGAGTCAACAGGTACCGGGCACGAATCGGGAAACTCCGAGAACCGAAAACCCGGAAGGAGTACGAGATTGCTGCCGCTAATACGCAGGGGGTAGTTTCGTACATCCTGGATGTAGCCACTATTGAAGACTACATGGATACTCACAACGTCAAACAAGATATTGCCATATCTTGTTTGGTTGACGAGGCGGTTCGTACAGTGCGAACCAGATCTTCCAGTGCGGAGGAGAAGGCGCGAATAAAAGCGCTGAAAGCCACACCTAGGGGGTGCGGCAGTAAAGGTGAGAGGGGGGCCTCAAACCGGTCGAGCTCGGCCGACAGTAACCAGTCGGACGAGTTTGTCCAGGAGAGAGGACGTCAGGCTCGCCGGAACGAGAAGGCAAGATTAGCTAACTTGCCGGACTCTGTGTTAGCAGAGGGATTACCGGAACAACCTTCCGGAGGACAGCCCGTTATTCCCCGGGCTGAGGAGGAGACGGATGAGGCTATGGACATAAACGAAGCCAATACTCCGGCGCCCTCCAGCACAGACACCACCACCCCCACCCCGGCCCTTGTGGCAGATATGACCGCCGCCGCGGGAGCAGCGGCCGCCGTGGCGGCTGCGCTGGTATTCAATCCAGCACGTCTCAGCCCTCTCCGTAGTCCGGCTCATTCGGATGCGGAAGAGGGAGAGGTTCCGGCTAACGCTGAGGAACCAGGAAATGCCCCAGAGGACCCCATCCCGCCTAATGACGTGATGAGGCGGATCTGGCAGAACGCGAACAATAAGTTCCGCGTGTTCATTCCCAATTCCTGGGAACAGTGTCCAATTGGTCCTACCAATTTCGGATGTCCACCCTCGACCAATTGTAAAGGTCAGAGTGACGACGAGGATTGGATCCGGAATACCCCCCGGGACCGTCCTCCGTCTGCTTTTTATCAGCAGTGGCTAGATCAACTCAGGATCCTGCCGGATACTTACTATAGTAAGGAGCAGAAAGAAAAGCTTCTTTTTGCGAGTAACCGCTGGTATAGCCAACGGGAAAGAAACTGGTGCCCATTCGCTACGTGTGTAAACACGATTGGCACAGACAGAACCGTGTTTGTAACAAAACAACGGTTTCTGCGACACCTCTGTGAAAATCACATGCACCACTGTGTGGTGTACCACTGTGATATCACAGTAGGTAGGGAGTCCCAGCTTTGTAACGGGTGTTTAGAACCCCGGAGAGGTGAGCTCATGCGCCACATGAAAGATTGCCATAATATGGGAATCAGTGTACCTCGCAATCGTGTGAATGCGCTACATGATGCCGTATGTGACCAGTACAAGTCACTCACGGAGGAACAGAAGGCTAAGATCCGGCCGGCAACTCCCTTCTACTGCGAGGTCGCAGATGGGAAGTTCAAAGCCAGGATTGCCAGAGTGGACGGACGACATAAGTTCGCCATGAATGACGAGGAATATACGGTGTTATGCACTACCCATACTTCCCGCAGAGGTGGCGGTAGTTTCCGTCAGCCGGAAACCCGGGGTAGTTCCCGGGGGAAGAGCCGGTCCGCCCGCGACCGCTCTCGATCTCCTGCGGTCTCACCCGGACCAAAACGGAGACATGCCGGATCCACTTTGGAGGAACTCGATAATTCCTACTATGGGATTTATCATGCCCCGGAAGGTCGCGACTATTATCGCGAGTATCCAGATCCGCTGTTTACAGACCGGAAAGATCGGAAACGTGATTCCGGTGGTCAAGCGGCGGCGGCTACTAACATGGAATACCGTTCTAGACGTCTGAGCAGTTCAGACAGTGCCAACAGTCAACCTGACTGTGGAGGTGCCCGGCCTAAAGAACCGGCTACCAGAACAAAGGCTTCCCTGCCTTTGACGTACCATCTGGGGACAACTGCAAAGCTAACCCCCAGGGACGTCCGGTCACCCACTACCCCAACTCGGGACATGCAGGGCTTGACCGTGAAAGCTGAACCAAAATCACTAATCTCAGTGGTAACGCCTCGGGGCATAACTGTCCCGAAGGCTGCAGCGGTTGCGAAAGCGCCGCAAGCGGATGTTAAACCCGTGATTCCTGCAGCCCAGGAGCCGGTTGTCATCCAGCCAGTCGCGGGTACCTCCCGCACGGAAACTACAGGTGGCGTAAAATTAAAATACGTCCCGATAGTCAACTACTTCTCTCGGGAAGAGAAGGCGAGCTGCGAAGTGGGACAGAGAATTGTAACAGAATTCCAGGAGTCCCAACGCGAGCTGGCGGTGGAATATAACACCAAGATGTTAGGCCTGTTCACGCATGGCCTAAAGATTGCCCACAGGGAGGAGAAAGCATTGGTCGCTGTCGGCAATGCTGACTACTTGGCTAAAAAGTCAAGGGAAGCTGCTTCAGGCCAAAAGACTGCTGAGGCCGCCGCAGGGTTCGTTCGTCAAGAGAACGAGAAGTTAACCAAACGGTTACAGGACATGAACGTAAAATTTTACGGGGTGTTCGGCGTGACTCTCGATACCTGGGATGGCACGGCTGAGCACGCGCTTGCCCTAATTAGGGCAAGGGATGAACCGTTAGGTTAAAAGACTAACAGAAGGTTCTGAGTCTATTTCTAATTTTTTAGGAATAGAGGAGGAAACTATAATAGTTTCCGGATAGATTAATTGTTCTTTCAGTTAATCTGACGTCATAAATTGTTTATGACGGGGTTTCCCTTCTGAAGGGAGGGGCATCTTTTTAGATGCATATGGATCAACGCGGGGGGAACCTTCCGTGGAAGCTCTGGACTTACCTAACTACTCAACTCTCAACTATAGCCTACCGATGGGGAATCAGGACTCCACCGGGAAGCTACCAAACTAACGTCCCTGAAACTAACTTTTGGGATACGTTACCATGATGTGTTCCTGATACTATTATGCTGAGTTATAAACTGTTCCCGTCCAAAGGATTACGTGTCAAACAGACAATGCTTGTGGTTCCAGCTCTACTTATATATTTCATGAACATTCCTGGAGCTAGGATTACGTGTTAAACGGACAGTACTCGTGGTTTCCAGCCGGATTATAGTTATATATGTCATGAACTTTACTGGAGCGAGGACGGGATACTTATCGAGCTGTATACATATGAACTTACCTTCGGGTGATATTTATCCAAGAAACAGTATTAAGAAGAGGAGAGCACCTCACTCATTCGTCTATTAGAAGCGGAGAGCACCTTGACCACAACTAGATCACCAGTAAGCTATATTTAATTGTAAGGGTTTCCGGGTACACTGCCAGGTTACTCATTAAAACGTTTTTAATATATAAAATATATCATTATTATGTGATACCTATCACCTCAGGTGTTCCAATAAGGTGTTCTCATACTTACCTTATGAATCGGGTTTCATAATATGCTATATATGAAGATTGTATGATCTGATAAGCTAGGAAACGTGGCTACCCGTTATGTTTATATGAAGTCGTTAAGACTATGTGTATATACTAAATATACCGCCAGGTATTGTCGTGTGTGTTGACTCTGTTGTATGTTGCGAGAGATATTAATACTCCGGTTATATAATCGGATTACCCGGCTTAAAACAAAGGCTGTGGTTACTGTTATCCATTGTGTGAATGTTTTCATTAAATCACAAATCAATGTAAGACGCTGGTGGTTGTGAGTCCTTATCAGGACTGGTTTTTAATAACTTTTCTGTTCAACTTAAATATAAACACACCCCACGCGCATTTTTTTAACCGAGTAAGGTAACTTCATAAGGAAGTCATATCGAAATGTGTCAAGCCGTTCGATTGTATGTATGATATTATATTCACATGTCATAAATCATCCATTATGGTTGCTATTACAGTGTAATGCCATATTTATATTGAGTTTTATGATCTCGCTTGTGTAGTATGTCGTAATAATATGTTTATGCCCCTAGTTACTGTATAGACAATAACTGTAAAGTCGTTGGTCTGAAGTGTTTTCTATATACTAGGAAAACCGTATATATATTCGTTACCACCTAGTTTTGTCTAGGGGGGGTAGTGTAGGGGCATGATATTACATATTAATCTCATACACGGTATTTCCGGGTAACGTCTGTTTACTCGGCTTCTCCACCTGGAGCTAGTGCACACAGTTCCCGGGAGAGGGCGCAGGTCCTCTTCAGGTAACCGTGTGCCGCTCTCAGGTGGGCGGCCGACCCACCCACCTGGCCACGTGATCTAAGAGCCGGTGTTATATAAGACCCATGTGTTTACCTGAGTAGTATAGTATGTATCGGAACGGGACTATAGTTAACTACTGTTTATTACTCAATCGACCTGCAGCCAATCAGAGGCCTCCATTTGGTCACGTGACCGGAAGTGACCTACTTAGGGGATTAGTGGTGCATTCTGGGTAACCCTGCAGCCAATCAGAGGCCACCATTTGGTCACGTGACCGGAAGTGACCTGCTTAGGGGATTAGTGGTGCATTCTGGGTAACCTACTGACCTACTTAGGGGACCGGAAGTGACGTCATATGACCTAATTTAGGATCACGTGACCGGAAGTGACCTGATGAGTCACGTGAGCGGAAGTGACGTCACATGACCTAATGGCCGACCGGAAGTGAGTGACCTCATTGAGGATCACGTGACCGGAAGTGACTTGATTGATCACGTGAGCGGAAGAAGAAGTTTTTTGTTTAGGAAGTGAGGGTCTTTAGGATCATGTGACTTGAAGTGACGTCGTCACATGAGTGACGCTTTAAGAGACTGCGCGACTTACTAGTAAAAGAAGACGTATGAAAATAAAAACACAACAATATTTTATTTTATTTTTTTTATTTCTTTTTTTTTTCAATCTTGATAAACACTCTATTTTTGAAAAGATGCACACGCTTATTTTTTTTTTTTCATATCTCTAAAGGACTCGTTGTCACACCGTCAGAATGCACGCGACGCTTATAATACAAGTAGCGCACGCCGTCTTTCTCTATGGTGTAGGTGACCATTTTGTTTCGCACCACTTTGAAGTTTCTATTTACAGCAATGAGAGTTTTTCGTTGGCGAAGAACATCCAAGAAGTCGTCTGGTTCCTGAGGGTTTTGTTTCTTCTGTACGCCTTTTGCACTCCATTTTTTGGATTTTCTTTCACCGGTGTCGCTGACTCGATCGTAGCAAATGTAAGTCTTAGGGTTGAGACTTAGGATCCCGTCACCTTCCCACTCCGCTTTCATAAGCCCCGAAGTTCTCAGATCGTGAAGGTACCGTCTCTCACAACATCCGCCGGGCGGCGGACACCATTCTCGCACTCTTTCCGTTTTTGTCTTCACGAAAAGCTCTAAGTGATCGTCGCACACCGCTGTCGGAAGCCACTTTCGTTTCTCTCTGAAGTACGTCTCTCTCAGGCGAGGTTTGACTAGGTCATCTAACGTGTCACCGCTGAGAGCCATGTAAAGACTGTCGGTGTCCATTTGACAAAGGGCATAATCGCGCCGATCGACGAATCTATCCAAGAAGTCGTATGTGAACTCTAACATTTTCAACTTCGCGTACTGGTATACCATGAACCCTATTTGAATAGGGAGGTTGTTGTTGACTGTTTTCGGTTGTAGTTCGACTTCAAACAGATCGGAACTCAACTCGGACGCCTTTTTGAAGCGCCACGAATTGGCCAATAGTTCGAACTTCCGACTGTCAGTGTATCTCACCGCCGTGTGTTTTTCTTTGTTGCAGATTGTTTTACCGTACGTAGCGTTTCCCATTAACTTGTAACAGTCTGACAGAATTTTCTCGTTCTCGTTCACGTCGCCACGTCTTCGCGCCGCCGTTACTTCGTCCGCGAAACCGGCAAAGGAGCGTTTAGGTAGGTATTCTACCACCAGCTGCACTTTGGTGACTATCAAACCGTGCTCTAAATACCACTTGAGAAGCGGCGTTCCCAAGAGAATATTTTTTCCGTGGTAACTCCCTATCAGACATCTCTGAGGCGTGTTCAACAGCTTTTCTTCCTGCGCAAAGTCTGACATGTGAGGTCCTATGTCCGATTTTGAAACGGTCGCGTTCTTGAAAACGGGGGTCATTTCTTCGAAGTAGTCTCGTAGGTGAGGCGGCGTAGTGATGTCCACTTGAACTAAACCGAACATTTTCTCCTCTTTCACAGCGGAAAGGATGTCGCTCTCGCTCATCGCGTTTCGAGACACTTTCAAAGCGTCAACCTTCCAGCGTTGTTGGGAGGCCTTGACCCGCTCATCTCGACGCTTCATCTCTCGCCATTCGCACTCCCACACGACGACCAGCTTGTGACCTAGCGCTTTCAAGTAAGCGCTAACTCTGGTCGTTCTGTCGCGTCTCTCCTCTCTCAGTGAAGCGCACTGATATCGGTGCGACGGTATGCACTCGTGAGCGTGGAACCAACACCCGTGAAACTGGAAAACCGTATTAGAGGCCGCGTGAAACCCGTCCACGCGAATTCTCCGACAGCCTACAACCATCTCGCCGCCGTTCAAAGCGTGGCGCAGTTTCACGTCGCGGTCGTGCTCTACGAAGCGTAACCACTCCAAAGCGCTGTGAGAGTTTCTTTGCCTAATTTCAGGCTTGAACTCGGTCTCGGGCCGTCTCACCGCGTAATAGCCCGTGCAGTGCGCTTCGCTCATGCAGCGCAAGTACAGAGAGTTAGCGTCTAGTCCTAGGATGTGTTGGCACGGTCTCGCTTCTTCGCCGTACTTGTGCTCCCTTATCCGCGTGGTGCCCTTCTCGTGAAATCTATGGAAGATGATGGAAGGACCGCCGACTAGATTTTCTTTGATCAGAGCGTGGAGGACGGCGTCGAACTGGGGGAACGTTGTGAACGCGTCTTCTAGGTTTTGGAAGAGGAACCGTAAAGTCAAACCGGCGAGAGAAACTCCGTCTTTCAACATGTCAATGCCGCGATCTTGGAAAAATTTAGCGTGATTTTTCAGAGCTTCTATGAAAGGTTTGACGTCTTTGTTGTTGTAGTGGATCAAGTAGTCTTCCATAGTTTGCATCTTCTCGTCGGACCAAACTTTCTGACATGCGGCGTAGTCGGATTCGGACATTTTGACGCCCGTCAGCTCGCTGTCGAAAGCCGATCTCGGTGGCAGCGTTCTGTTTGCCAGTTTCCTGGTAGACGTCATCCATTCGTAAGGAAAGTGACCTTTCTCTTCGTTCCTGGTGAAAGCTCGCAAATAGGTCGCGTAGTTGTAACCGGGTGCCAAATAGTTGACTACGTCCAAGAAAACCGTGTGCTGTGTGTAAACCGCCAAGTATTGATTGCTTCTCTTTATGACGCTGAATTCTTGGTTTCTTCGGTCTCCGGAGGCGAAGAACGAGTGAAGGCGTATTTTGATCAGGTTCAAGTCGTAACGCCCCGAGTTGAAGCCCACGACTGGAGCTTGACGGATGTATCTCAGAAGACGCTTCTTCAGTTGAACTAACGGGTGTCTGGTCTGAGCCGCAGCGAAGCCGCCTGGAGAAGGGGTGAACGTCGCCTCCTCCAGCAGGAGAGCTTCACCTATCGCCGCATCTAACTTCGCTAAGGTCGGTCGGTAAAGTTCTAGCACAGCTTCCCCGATGACTTTGGCGTTCTCGTTTATGTGATTTAAAACTCGGTCCAACAAGGGGTCGGAATCTGCGTCGGATTCTCTGACGAAGCAGACGGGCCCCTCCCACCCCGGAAAGTCGGATGCGACGCTAGCCGACAAAGGGACGTGATCCCACAGCAGGGACACGTGTTCCGTCGACGGTTCTTTGCACGGTCTGAAGAAAGCCTCGAAATCGAAGGCGATCTTGTAAGGGTAGATTCCGGAATGTCCGTCGGGGGGAAAAATGGAGAAGTCTGCTAGCGCTTCGAAAATCGTTCTCGAATTTTGGTAGATGCCACCTACGTAGCGCAACTTGACTTGTCGGCAAGAGGAAAGCTGGTTCCTGTGTCTCTTCAGCAAGAACTCGGTGGTGAACGCCGCCTTACACTTGCAACATTCGTATATGCCCGCGTACGCGTTGAAGTCCGTGACGAGAGAGACGTGCAAACCGCCTTTCGCGGTCAGGTGTAGGTTGACTTTACCTCGGGCGGCCAGAGTTCTGGAAGGCGGGCTGATCAGAGTAACGCGTCTTCTCAACTTCCGCCCCGGCACTTGACGCGACGCGGTGTAAACCGCTATCTGTACGTCAAACAAGTTCTCTAACGCGGGTAAGTCGCGGATGTTCAGACCCGGAAAGGATTCAGGTGTGGCAGCGGGACAGAACTGACGTAACAAATCTGAAGCGCGCTTGCTGGTGTTGTATAAGTGAAAGGAAATGCAGCGGAAGATGCAGAGGTTGTCCTTGTTGGGAAAATCTAACACGCCGCTTCTCTTTCCAACTCGACCGGCCTGAGTGATCCTACCGCCTATGGGGAATTCCCCCGGTCCCATGTAAACGCAAATGTTCAAATTGGTAGGAAAAAGAACGTGCCACTTGGTGTCAGCGTCGCAAAGTTTCCGTACTTCCTCGCAAGCGACTGTGTTTTCCATCTTTGAGAGGAGCTCTTCCAAAGTTTCTGAATTAGTTATAGTAGGGAGCGGTTGTATGAGAGTTGCGTTGTTCTGGGAGGCGTGAAAGTAGCGCAGTTTGCTCTTGTCTTCTCTGTGTTGTAAGAGTAAGCCTACCGAGAAACCCACTTTGTATCTGAATCTTTGTGTCAAGTGAATGCGACGCATAGTATCTACAGCGTCACTCAACTCGCCGGTTGGTAGCCTGAAGTTTGTTACACTCACGCGAGTCCCGTGCATCCTGACGCCCGTTTGTATCGCAGGCCAATTCGCCGTGAACGTTTCCTCCCCGTTCGGTACAGCACATATGCGCGGAGGGACGGTCACCCCGTCCAGAGATTCGCGTCGACAGGCGATCTTTCGGCAATCGCCTTCGCCGCATAGAGGGCAAAACTTAGGTACTACTCTACAATTTTCTACGTGTCTCTCGTGGTTGTACGGTCTTTTAAACATTTTGAAACACTTTTCGCATACGTACTGTGTCATGTTTTTTTTTCACTCAGTTACCAACTACTTAGCCGTCTAACTATCTATCTATCTATCAATCTATCTGTCTATCTATCTATCTATTTATCTTTCTGTCTGCTGTCTGTGTATCCGTCTGTCTGTCTCATACAGCGTACGTCAAACGCTGTGTGTGTGTGTGTGTGTGTGTGCGCGCGTGAGCGTTGAGCGTCTCTCATTCCGAATCTATGCCGAGATATTTCAGAATGATCTCTGTTTTGTCATCCAACTCTTTGAGCGCTCTGGCGGACAGCGTCACTCCCTGCTGTGTGGGTTTTTTGTCAGGACCTTCGTACTTGCGCACGTGGACGAGGTTCTTACCGCTGTAGTAGCTCACAGCTGCGTACACTTCGCCCTCCTCATCCAGCACTGCGAACCAGGGGGTGTGATTAGGTTTTCCTTGCGCGGCCGCTGTGTCGCGTATGCGCACCACTGCGCGGATATCGGCGATGCGTGCTATTAGCTCGCGCAGCGCGTCGGCCGTGAAGTGCACTCGCTTGCTTCTGGTCAGAGACGCCTCTTTCACCTGGCCGTCTTTTGTGTAGCGCGGCCTCCTAGACAGTCTAGCCACGTCCTCCCAGATCTCCAGCGTCAAAGCTCCGTCTAAGCAGAACTCTAACCCGAGAAGACGGGAGAAGGTTTTCTCTGCTTCTTCTCGTCCATCTCGTTCTTTTTCTTGTATTTTTCTCTTCTTACTAGGCCTTGTTGTTCTGGAACTCACCTTAGAACGTTTCACACCCGCAGGATGAGTAACACCATCAGCGTGAGCTGAATCAGCAGCAGAACCGATAGCAGGAGCAGCGTCAGCGCTGGTGGTATCCGAGGCCTCGTTGTTGGAACAGAGCAGCCACACGCCGTCGGTGCTGAGTGTAGCGGTAGAAGATGAAGCGCCGCCGCCCTCGTAAGGTGGCGGTGAGGGCAGTCGCCACGGACCGGACGGGGCGCTACTAGTGGAAGTGAGGTCGAAAGGTCGAAGAGGGGAGCCGAAAAACGTACCGCCCACCCCTTTCCCTTCGGGTTGTTCGTACGCCTCGTCGTCAGCGTCGTTCTCTGTCTCACCCTGTTGCTGCTGCTGCTCCTCCTCCTCCTCCTCCTCCTCTTCTTCTCGGTTTAGGGGCTGAGTGTCCGAATAGCTGTCACTCTCAGCGCGAGCGGCGTCGAGGGCGTCGGTCGATGTAGTGGTGGAGGAGAGGGGCTGTGCAACGTGCGGCAAGTCATCAAAGTCATCAACAGTAGTGGGGAGGTAAAAACCCGGTTGCCAGTACTGCGCTGTGCCAGGAGCGTTGTCGTCAGTAGTAGTAGCGGTAGCAGAAGGTGCAGCAGAAGCAGCAGCAGCAGCAGCAGCAGCAGCAGACGCAACAGTAGCAGGCGCAGCAGCCTCAGCAGGCGCAGCAGTAGCAGGCGCAGCGGTAGCAGGTGCAGCAGCAGCCCGAGGATCACCAGCAGGCGGGGCGGCAGTAGCAGCGGCAGCGCGCTTAGCAGCAACGTGTACCGTCGCGAGTGTAACAACGTCGCTAGCACGACGACTACTACCAGTAGTACTACTACCACTACTACTACTACTACTAGTACTACTACTGCTACTACTACTGCTACTACTACTACTACTGCCGCGAGCGCTCGCTACAGCGGGAGGGTGATAAGACCAAGCGGCTGCGGCGGTAGTCTCATTTTCAGTAGCAAGAGGAGGCACTGACGCTAAACGAGCGCTGTTCCGCGTAGTCTTCTTGTTCTTGGACGGCGCTAGGTGTTGTCTTTTGCTCATGGTGGTGACTGTAGAGAGCAGCAAAAGAATGAGTGAGTGAATGGAGGTTTCCAGGCCCCTTATATACGCCTTCTCGCTTCTAGAGCTAAGCTACTTACTGACCCTGTTCAGCTGCCGCCGGCTGGCCGGCGGCCATTCACAAAGAGAAACAAAAGACATAAGGCATGACGTTTTCAGCTGGATCCCTTTTCCCCCTTTTGAGAGATCGACTGTCATGAGCTAAGCCGCTTACCACCCTGTTCAGCAATTCAACGCGCATTAGCTGTATAAAGGATTAAGCGGTTGCTGCCGTCGACTGACCGGCGGCCATTCACAAAGACATAAGGTATGACGTTTTCAGCTGGATCCCTTTCCCCTCTTTTTTTTTGAGGGATCCACTGTCATGAGCTAAGCCACTTACCACCCTGTTCAGCCATTCAGCGCGCGTTAGCTGTATAAAGGATTAACGGTGATGAGCTTAGAGTGTGTATACAAAAAAAAACTACAGGAGGCGTGTGGCGTGAAGCAGGACCCCCCTAAGACGAACGTGTCTGTCTGTGAGTAGAGGCGTGTGCATGTGGTGAGCGACTTAAGTGTAAGACAAAAAAAAAAAATCACCACCTCCTGCCGTGGTGAGTAGACCGGGCCGGCCAGGCGGCGGCCGGCTAGTTCAATAGGGAGGGGTGACAGCTGACTAAGGCTGTGCATGAAAAAAATCCGATTTTCACCTGACCTCTGACGTTTGTTACAATGAATGTCAGAGGGAGGGAGACGTCCTCAGGTAGGGGGTAGGAGGTAAGGCTATGGATGAGGAAGAAACACCGTTTTCAGCTGGTCTCCACGGATAGCGATGACATACCCCTCGTCATCTAAGCTCTTAAGGAGCGGAGCGGCTGAAAAAGCGTCATGCGGACAGGTCGCTAGACAGCTGGAGTGCTGTTGGAAATGGGATTAAACTCCCTCTGTATAAAAGCTCTGATTTCTGTTGGAAAAAAACCATATCGCCTCTGACCACAGTAACGTCTACTACCACCACCGCCGCCACCACCGCCGCCGCTGCCGCCGCCACCGCCGCCGCCGCCGCCGCCGCCAAGACGAGACGAGATGGCTCAAGCTATTCCACTTTCAAGCTCGCCTTCACCGCCTTGTCCACCTGAAAAAAAGTTAATGCGGCTTGACGACGTGAGACGCGCGAGGCAGACCGATGGGGAGAACAGAGAGGTAGGACAGCGGCGGTTAGCCTATAGCGACGCCTTGCTTCGTCAACTAGGTAAAGAGTTGAGCGGCTGTTGGAGAGAGTTGGGCAGTAGCTTAAAAGTTACCGCCGCCTGTATGGATGCTCTAGTAGAGCGCAGTGTCAAGACACCGGAGGAGCTGTGTACGGCGATGTTCCGAGTCTGGTGGGGTGAAACCCCGCATCGTCATAGATGGGGAGAGCTCGGTCGCGTCTTCACCCGCATTAGGCGCGTGGAACTGTTGGCTCAGTGGATGTCCCTTCTCCACAGACAGGGGTTGGATTTCGAAAACCCCGACTCGCGCGCGATGCATAAGCACTTGGGCACCCTCGGCAGACGTCTAGGTAGCAGGTGGAAAGAGGTGGGGGACCATTTAAAATTGTCGCCTGAGAGGTTAGATAAGATCGCTGAAGAATGCGAATACGGAGGAAGTCCCGCTGAGTGGGCCTTCCGAGTGTTGAAAATGTGGCAAGATGAAGCTGACGGTGCCGGCGGTACACCTTTTGAACTCCTTAGAGTGTTGACTGAGGACATGGGAAAGTTTGACCTCGGCATCGCGATATTACTTGACTTTATCAAGCAAGAAACAACGAGAACGACGGACATGTGAATTGTTGTGTTTTATTTTCATACGTCTTCTTTATTAGTAAGTAAAAAAAAATATCATAACAATTAAGACGCGCGCCCTCTTAAAGTGTCACTTCCTCCAGTCGCAGCTGATCGCCTCATCGAGGCACGTGATAAACAAAAAAAAACGAAGAGACACGCTTCTTCCTCTCGAGAGGAAGAAGCGTGTCTCTCGATTGAAATCTTTTTCTTTTCTTTTTTTCTTAAAAGAGACAAACGCCCCTTAGAGTGCCCCCCCACCCCCCTAGAGTGCCCCCCTCCCCCCTCCCCCCTCCCCCCCTCCCCCCCACCCGCCCCATGCATCCTAAAAGCGCCCCCCTCCCCATGCATCTTAAAGGGGCCCCCCTCCCCTTCCCTCCCCTCCCCTCCCCCCCCCCCTTATACACTCTAAAGAACGCTTCTACCTAGTTCAATAAGTCACTTCCAGTCGCTCGTAAAACAATAAAAAATGAAAAAAAAACAAAAACTTATATCGTAGTGTTTTTTATTAGTTTACCGAAAAAAATAAGAGACTCGCCTCCTCCTCCTCTCCTTCTCCTCCTCCTCCTCCTCCTCCTCCTCCAAAAAAAAAAGATATCACATTTTAAAGCGCGTGACCCCTTAAAGACGCTCATCTCTTCATTAAGTCGCGTGACGTCACTTCTTCTTCCGGTCACGTGATCAATCAGGTCACCTCCGGTCACGTGATCCTCAATGAGGTCACTCACTTCCGGTTGGCCATTAGGTCATGTGACGTCACTTCCGGTCACGTGACTCATCAGGTCACTTCCGGTCACGTGATCCTAAAGTAGGTCATATGACCTCACTTCCGGTCCCCTAAGTAGGTCATATGACGTCACTTCCGGTCCATAAGTAGGTCATATGACGTCACTTCCGGTCACGTGACCAAATGGCGGCCTCTGATTGGCTAACTAGGTCACGTGACGTCACCACTAATCCCCTAAGTAGGTCACTTCCGGTCACGTGACCAAATGGAGGCCCCTGATTGGCTGCAGGTCGATTGAGTAATAAACAGTACTTAACTATAGTCCCGTTCCGATACATACTATACTACTTACCTGGAACGGCAGTCAGTGCAGGCCCGACTGACGAGAGACTTCACATGTCCAACCGTGCGGACAGAGTTGTATGCTAAGAGTTGTATACTGACCGTTTCCTCTATTTATAGAGAAACCTGATCTACCTGTGTGTATTAATTCTACACTGATCGTTCCCTAGTAAAGGAACTAGAGTTGTTATTCTTGTGAATAAAGACAGATATATTCTCGCACCTGGAAACTGCCGTGATCGTTGTTCTTTAACCTAGAGTTAACTACGAACCACCACACATGTGTCACAATAAACTGTGGCACATGAACGTTATAAGGTGAATTATAACAATTTTCCCTGGGGGCCAATACGTTTCTGCTCAATGGGGTCATAGAGGCCGATATCACACCATAATGAATATGGGCACACTGAGGAAAGATAGATGCTTCTGTTTTAAGTCAAGTTGTTACCACCCATGGAACATACAGGGGCCACAGTTATAGTCACCAACAGGCAAGTAACAATGCCAGACAGACCAACCTGTGTTTTAGATTTACTACGTAATATGTTCTGCTTACAATGTAGACAGTTTATAAACAAAGTCTAGTGGAAGGTGATAAAAAAGATTTTCATAATCTGCTATCACATGAGGATAGTGGAACCAGGTACTATTACTTAGAACTAAAATCCAGTTACACTGTGTATGTAGATAACCGAACTATCTGGCATTCTTGATAAAGCAGATATCTGCAGTCAGGTGATGCGATACAACAGCCACACCCCCTGCAGTCTCAGGCCCTGACTGTACGTTTACAGTCTGGGGGTTTACTTAGAGACATATACCTACACTGACCCTTATATTCTATGGTACTGTGCATCAGCACTGAGGGGGATGTTGGTTCGAACCCCACTCTTGCTCAATTAGTATTACAATTAATATCTTTAGAATGCACCTAAATTGAAATAATGGGCCTAGTCACATATTTATTAGGTAATATAACTATGTCAATAACGGTGGATTTTTGCCTCAAATGGCTTAGATAAATAATTTTTCAAATGCACTACCAATTGTGCAAAAGTGGGATTCGAACCCACACACCTCATTGAAAAATGATCCAGGATTTCGGATCATTTTATCTAGATATAAATTTGTCCAGGCCCAGTATGGGCCTGGAGTGTTCAAGGTTGCTGCACCCCCTGGCGAGGAGTGCACATACTTATAGAGGCATTTGTAGGAGTGAGAGGTAGTGGGTGAAAGGAGGAAGACGAGGTAAGTAATTTTTGGGAAGAGAACACCTTCACTCAAAGTCTAGTTCTATACCCTTGCATATTTGAATCTGTGTAAGGCTTAGAGACAATGGATAAAATAATTTTGTTATTATGCACACAGTGTCTCTAAGCCTAATGCTGCATCCAGTCCAACAGAACCGTCTATGTGACCCCTTGCCAGGCAGTGTACAACTATTAAATAATGTAGCACATTTGGAGGCACACAGGATAAGAGTTGACCTATTTCGTGGTACACAAAACCAGGATCTCACTGCAACATACTAGCTAGCTAAGTATAAGAGGAAATATCTGTGTTGGAAGGCTACAGACACAACAGAGGCGTTGGGAGAAACGTTTTATTGGGGGCCCAAGGCAAGGTTGTGGGAGGGGCTCTTTGGAATTTATGCGCCATTGCATAATCAGTATTCCGTCTATTAGTAAAGAGATATAAGAATATATATATATAGGACGGCAATAATTCTTTACAAGGGGGTTTGGGCTGAAAAAAGGGCCGATGCTATTTGCACACCAGGGGCGTGCAAATAGAGGCTGTTATTCGCACACAGTGTGCGAATAAGAATGCTTATAAGGCCAAAAAAAAAGGTATGTTTCAGGCAACCCGACCCTAGTTTCAAAAAAGGGCCGACCCTAGCATTTTTTTCTGATTTTGGAGAATTTTTTTTTCTTTTTTTTTTTGCAAAATATTCATTTTTTCCCCAAATCATGATATTCCTATTCATAGTAAGGCCGTTTTATTTTGATAACTTGGATTACGGATCCACCGCCGAGATTTTTGGCATTTTGCAAAAAAATTTTTTTTATTTTTTTACCTTTCCCCTCCGAGATTTTTTGAGAATTTTACCAAAAAAAAAAAAGGTACATGTTGACCAGCAAAAGGTAGAATGAGGCCTTTCAGATTAGGGATGATTATCAATATATCTTCATTAAATTGCCCAGAAATGAGATTTTCCATGCCTTTTTTTAAAAATTTTTTTTTTGCCTCTACCCTTTGGTAAATTTTGTGATCTGGTGCCCCCCGTAGGGCAGCTAATTATCAATATATCTTCATTAAATTGCCCAGAAATGAGATTTTCCATGCCTTTTTTTTTTTTTTTTTTTGCCTCTACCCTTCGGTAAATTTTGTGATCTGGTGCCCCCCGTAGGGCAGCTTTTTTTTTTGCCTCTGCCCTTCCAAAAATTTGGAGCCAAAAGCCTGTAATCCAAGTTATCAAAAAAAGGTGGCCTAAGAATCAGTGAGTCGTCTTGATGACCCGCGAGTCCATGTGGCAGTGCGTGACTCATTCCAGGTACCTCCAACATAAAAAAAAAAATAATAAAATAAAAATTCCGACCTACCTACCCTTAATTTTTGGACCATGTTGCCTGAAACACACCTTCTTTTTTTTTTGGCCTAATTTAAAAAAAGTTTTGTGTCCATTCTTATTCAGAGGCGTCCTCTCTATTGGAGGGACCTAGCCCACCCGGTTTTTACTTTGCCACCAGTTTATGTGGGCCAATAGTATACCTTTTAGATATTAGTTAACCGCCCCCCCCTTTTCACTGTCACTGTTATTGAAAATTACATTACTGCAAACCCTAGATGGCCACCAGTTCACTTATGATCTGAGGACCTATTGTTATCATGAAGGATCATTACAAGTGCGTATCTCAAAATTGTATATGAACCCATTGAGACTTCTTACAGGCCATTTCCAACATGATGATCAATGCCCAGACCGAACATGAAGTGATTGACCAAGCCATATTGAAACTACAGCTTTCCACAAAATGGGTATTTTACATTGAAAATGACAGTGTTCTGTTCTTATGACATGGAATTTGTTAAGAATGGTGTATGGATTTTAGTTGGGATATATCCATACTTCAATATATCTAAATATCAAAGTGGGTGACCATTGTATTTATATGATAATTGTATTTCTATGATAACTTAAGAAATGGATATCCAACATATCATCCAAATGGAACATCCTAAATCATAGTCATGGACCATTGAGTATTGCAGCAATACACCTTGCTGACACTTTCTTCAGTCAGTAAGGTGCCTGCTTCTAAATTCTATAGTCGAGGGTTCAAGGCCCTCTTGGGGAAACTTACTAAAGTATTTTCAAATATCAACCCTGATACAATACACACCAGTCAATGGGTTTCTATGGATTCTGAGAATGTCCACCAAGTGGGGCTAGTGAGTTTCTAAGGGTGCTGAACATCTCCCGCCACTAGTTTTCCAGAATGAACCTTAAATGCCAGTGCCTGTATACTGTAGCTTAGTAACAGGCTTGCCACCATAGCTTCTTTATTATACTTTATATTCTGATTTTATAGAGCTTTTATGGATCTTCTAGGCTAGAAATTTAGAGTTATGGCCTTCACTTCTGTACTTACACTATGTTCCTCTTCTATTTCTAGGTATCATGATGGGGAAAATAATCGGCCTCTTGACCGCAATGGTCATTTTATCTGTCAATGTGGAGACTTCACCTGACTGGTTGGTTACAAAGATTCAAGCGAAGTCATGGGTAAAGGATACTGGATCACTCATTTTCAGTAATGATCTGATTCTTCGAGAATTCAGTCTTTCCCCAGGGTTTGCTACTATTGACTTTTTCTCCAATGAAAAACAATCTTCCCTGATCAGGGCCATATCTCCAGAGGCTATAATTCGACTGGATGGTATAAAGTACAATGTAGGTGGCTTCCTGACCAATATCCCGAGAGCTTATCTTAACAGAACAGCATTAGCAGAAGACATGAAGAAGGACAATAGTTCCTTTCAGTTTGATGGTTACAGTACTCACACCCCCGAAGCTCCTTTTCCCTATACACCAAAGAGAGGAGCTCCCAAGGATATCCAATGGCCGCCTTTGGGACTCAGACTAGATGTATCCTTCAAAGCCCCTCCATCAGCCCCACCTCAGCACCAGACAATTGGGGTCACTGTCCATTATGAGTTGTATGATGGTATACCTCTGATCAGCAAATGGGTATCCGTGCAGAGTAACAGCATCAACAAGGTGGTAAATGTATCTGTGGAATCGGTAGAGGAGCTGCATGTCAACTGGCAATGGTCTGATCAAGGTTATAAGTGGCTGTTTATAGAAACAGATGAACCCCATGGGACAGAGGTCACCTGGGGATTGGACCCTGCCGCTGGTCAGATGCCGGGGTCATTTGAACCCATGGTCAACTGCAGCTACCAGGTCCCAGTAGAAGTGCCATTAATGTCAACAGGCTTCCAGTCATTCCGAGTTCATGAGCTCTTGGTAGGCAGTAGTGACCCCGAAAGAGTGGGACTTGCTCATCACCGCTTGACACGCCTGCTTGCACCTCACACCCAGGAAAATCCTGTCTTTTTCCATATGACTGAGTCTGCATCAGCTGCTGTCCACTCCATCATCGACCAGATGGCTGAAGTTGGCTTTGAAATGATGATTTATAGTTTTGGTAGTGGATTTAACTTAGAGTCTACAGATACTAACTATGTTAAACAAATTGCATCCGATATTGCCTATGCAAACAGCAAGGGAATTGAAGTTGGTGGCTATGATCTCATTGCTCTCACTAGAGGCGTCAAAGCTGACTGGATGGCAGTTGATTCTACTGGGAAAATAATTGGGAGTGCTTGCTTTGCCTCTGGCTGGTATGATGATCTTTCTGAAAAGATGCTGTCCTTCATGGATAAAACCAACCTGAGCATGGTTGAAACTGATGGACCATATGGAGGGTATTCCTGCAGTTCCACTAATCATTCTCATCACAAAGATGCAAGTGATTCTATCTATTGGCAAAATAAACTACAGGGTGACTTTTTCAAGACTCTCAGGACTAGGAATGTTTATGTCAACCAACCTGATAACTACTTCTATCAGGGAGGCAGTCGGACAGGTGAGTGGTTTTACATAAGACTCATTATCATATTTGTCAACAATTCTCTGATATTTGTATTCTAATTAATAGCAATCATTGGCAATAACATGAACCTATTCCATCCTTAACATAAACATTATACTCTACATGAAAATGTTATGTCTGAAAGTGCAATTACATTATTGTTGTATGCTTTAATGTAAGCAGTCTCCAATTGATCCAACACCCATTATTTCCTAGGAATGGGCTACAATGAAAACCAATATTCCCTGCCTCGTTGGCAGGACATCAGTGTCAGTAGACAAGGCATGTTTGATGACACCATGATCAGGATCCCCACCCAGGGTTGGATGTTTGTGCCCCTTGTCGACTACCATGGAGGAGGGGCAGCTGCCATGTTTGAGCCCCTTGCTGAACACCTCCCTGAATACAACTGGGCTCTTGCTCAGTACCTTGGGGCTGGTGTGGCTGCTTGCTATCGTGGTTATCGACTCTTTGATACCAATGATACAAAGGCGCTAGTTAAGCAATGGGTGGATTTCTACAAGACCTACCGAGACATCCTGACAAGTGACATTGTGCATGTTCGCCGTCCTGACATGCAGTCTATAGATAGCTACATGCATGTGAACCCATTCTTAAAGAACAAGGGTCTTGCTATGGTGTTCAATCCAACTCGGCAGTATGCTAGTGTGAGTCTGACCCTACCATTATATTATACAGGACTTACTGATGTGGCTGTTGTATCTGAGAAGGGGGTAGCTGCTACTCTGTACAAATTGGCTCGAGATTATAGCATAGTAGTCCCAATCAATCTTCCACCCCTTGGCATTACTTGGTTTGTAATTCAGTAGGATAAATACTCTAAGATGAAAGGGAAACCTGATGATCTAAATACATTATCCTTGCAAGGTTTTGAATAATGAGCTGTTTTGATACATGTATATTTATACATCCTTCCTAATTGAAGCTGATTATATGATCCATCAACATTTCATTGACTGGATAAGCTAACTGTTCAATATGTTTTAATATGTATGATTAATAATGTTAATGTAGAATAAAACACTTCAAGCAAATAAACAATGAACCATCTTTTGTGTTTACAGAATATTTATTTGAATTCACATAAATATAAAAGTGGTGATGTGGATTCTAAAAATATGTATTTGAACAATATTAAATGTAGTATTGATAATAGTGTATATACAGTGCTGCATATCAATCATCTGCCCTGAGACTAAGGTGTTACTTTATGAAAGTATATACACATAGGAAACCCATGAGGTAATTGGTCACTAACCTCCCCACATAATGTGCTACTTTATTTATGCAAAAATGTTAATATGGTGCAATTGTGTCACCATTTATGATTACATTATGTGTGAGAGTGAGTATGCTTTGGTTGTTCATTCAAAATGCAATAACATTATAAAAATATCTTTCATTAAATTCGATTGAACCATATAAAATATTCTGTTCTTGTGATATTATCCCCATTTCATTATCAAATTATACAAAATGCAGGAAACAATATTTCAACAAATATAGTAACATTATGAACAAAAAACAAAGTATCATGTGAAGTATCAAACTGCGGCAGTTGGTAGAACCTCACACAATTTGTGAAGGATGTCGTCAGCTGTCGGCACAGGGTCATCGGTCCAGCACTCACTGAGAAGTGGTACCAACTGAAGAAAAGAAAAGCGAATCACTTAGTCGACATAATTAATGCTATATTATGGTTATTATCTAACATGAAAGAAACGGACAGTACAATTCTGTTATTAAAAAACATCGTTTGTTAACTATCTATGGTGAATACCCATACAATATTCCAGCTTTATAAACACTACTTTTACATGGTTGATGTCTATTTGGTGCACAATTAGGTTATGAATGGGGCTATTAAACCTACCTGGCCTGCGATGTACCCAAGATTTCCCGTCTTCTGCACCCCGTCTAGTAGTCGCTTCATCTCCTGGTTGTTTCCGGAAACCGGCAGCCCCTTTGGCTGCAACAACTGCTGCATCTGGGCCACCTGGCGGAACCCAAGACCTGGTCTGGATTGTGAGGCCCCCTGGGAGCCCTCACCAGAGTAGGAGGACAGGTTCTCCACACTGGAGAGGGAGTGGTGCATGAGGCTTGATGGTGAACTGCTGGAGGAGGAGGAGAGTTTAAAGCTATTGCTACCCTGTGTGTTACTACTACATGGAATGCCTCGTCTCCTGCTGGGTAGGGGCTGCATGTAGCCACCTACCTCACATTGTCTTTTGTATAGGCGTTTACACGTAAGGCAGTGAGAGGCACAGGCCTCCTGATGCTGTGGAGCATAGTGATCATCATTGAGGATGGCACTTGCACCACGACTGGCATTGTTCTGTTGCCTCAAGTCCAGCAGTTCGTCCAGCAATGCTGCCTCTAGTTTAGTGAACACAGGGGTGGTCATGGGCACTGTCCGCTGCTGCTTCTCTGAGTTGTGGCCATTTTGGTTATATATAGATGGCTTTTGTTCCTCCTCCATTGAAGAGTCATCCTGATCTGAGGTATTGGTGGCAGTGTCCACCAGCTTTCTCCATTGGGCCTCTACACTGGCTTTTGTCTCCTCTGGTTCTTTCCCTGCAGGCTGACGACTGGGACTTAGCTTCCCATTAACCATATCAACAGGTGCATCCTGCTTGGTTTTTGTTATCGTTCCCAAGTCCTGCTTGGACTTTCTTGGACTTTGATCTCTTGCTTTCAAGCTAGCAGACCTGGTAGAATCTACCTTCTGCGATTTGTCTTTTGTTTTAGAGTTCCTGGAGCTGCGTCTGTGCTGCTCAGTTTGGCTTGGGATGTCATCCAGGTTGGTGTTGATTGAACAACATGTGTGTCCAACACCTTCATGGTGTCCCACACAGGGCTTCTTCTTCTTGACAATGAGCCCTCTACCAGAGTTATCAGCTACTACCTCATATACATTCTCCTCATCTCCCTCATGGGTCACCTCTCTGCTGCCTGACCTACCACTGTTTATTACAATGTCCTGAGTGTTTATACGATCCAGCTTACTAGGCTCGTCACAACTGTCTGCACTGCTGTCAATGCCACTGTCCTGGGTTTTCTGAGTTTGTCTTTTGGTGAGGAAAGTGTTGACAGAACCATAGACCTCCCCCTCGGCAGCCTGAGCTGTCTCTGACATGTAGAAGGGCTGCCTCGTCCCTGGGGTGTTAGTGAAATACACTGAGGACTGCTCAGACATGTCATAATGGCAACTGGAACCCACACCACTGTCAAAACTCACAACACTCTCATCCAAAGAGGCCATAGAATTTCTCTTTTTCTTGGCCATGTCAGCTGCCGATGTCAAACCACTGCTTGTCTGATCAGCAGGGTTAGGTAGAGGTGGAAGACGGCGTCTAGAGATAGGAAGCTTCTGAATCTTCCTTAGTTGGACATCCTTTTGCAAGCTGCCTGGCTTTGAACCATCCTCCTCCTCATATATAGTTTGGAAGCCATTGGAGTAGAACTGCTTGGTTGAGGCCAGATCAGCAGCAATCTGTGTCTCCTCTGTTGTAGCAGGTATCTCATCCAGGTCTACTGTGGCTGCCTCTGGCAGGGATTCCGCACCCATACTAGGGAGCGACTCACTCGAGTCAAACTCCCCAAAGTCTGCAGTGTCAGTACAGGCGTCTGATTTCCTTGGCCTGGATGGTGGCCTTATCTCTGGTGTAGACCTTGGGGTCAGGAAAGACCCATTTGTCACAATTTGTGTGCGGCTGCCTCGTCTACCTGGACTGCCATATTTCATGTCTGTCTCACTCTCACCATACTCTCCTCCTAACTCTAATTGGTACTTTGAGACTGGCAAGAAGTTCTGAGGCCTACTCAATATGGCCGTTTTAGAGTTCACCTCTGCCACTGTCTTGTTGGTGGTTGAGTAAGTAGGCTCCTTTAGTTTCTGACCATCCCCAGTGATGTCATGGGAGGATACAGACGTAGTGTCACTCCTAGGGCTATATTCAGATTGTGGACCGATGGACTCCTGACTCGCATCCCTATGAGGCTGAACAACTAGACCCTGCTGATGACCTATCTCCCAGGGCCTGGTCTTCCTCCAGTGTTCAGAGTTAGCTACCACCTGGTTCACATACACAGACTTAGGTGGCACAACTGGAGGAACCCCTAATGGGACTGCCTTCTCCACAACCAAGTCCACCTCATCTATAGAGTCTAATGAGGCAATGTCACTGGCTATTTGTTTGTCTGTAATGCTGGGGACACTTTGGTTTTTGATTTGGTATTGGTTGACTGAACCGAGCTGGAAGCTGTATCTGCTGTGTTTGCTGTTGCTGCCCTTTTTGACTGCTCTAACATTGGTGACATTGCTGGAGCAGGTGCATGGCTCTCCCGAGGCATGGTGGTGGTGGTGGTGGTGCGGGTGGTGCACTGCTGGCAGTTCCATCTCAGGGTCTGTACTGCTACACGATGTAGTCGTGCCTATTAGGGTTAGAAATATCACAAAAGGTTAGATTTTTATATTAAATACATTCATTTTGAGAAGGAAGAGGCCAATCAAATTAAATCATGATATATCCCATATCAAAGAAAGGTATTACGCTCTTGATAAATTCACCTTTTAAAGTTAGAAAAAATACACGTAATATGTAATACACTTCAAAGCGATATATTTCTTTACTTATGGAATGGGGCTAATAACTATGTTATATCAAAACAGTTTCATAGACCTTTTAAAACGTATTTCTCTCACTCTATCACTATATATCACTCTCTATCACTCTATTCTATCTGCTCTATTCCAATTACACATATGTGTGCTCATAATTACATGCTCCGCCAGATACACACCTTTTATTTCTGTCATGGCTGACCGTTGAGGTATGTCATCGATGGAGTTCATGGAGTGTACACTGTGTCGACTCTCATTTGTAGCTCGCGATGTCACCTGAAATTATTAATCATTTGATATATTGTAATTAGATACAGCAATTCCTCCTGTGCACATGGACATTCGTAACTTTAAATATATGGGTCTACAGATTTAACCAGGTAGGTTTCTGAAAGAATAAATGACTAGGCTAACACCAAACCAACCGTGAGATTTACCACATAGAATTAGCCTTTCCCCCTAAAGGAAATAACGCATGCATACACGTACATGGAATATTTAGAATTTTAACACAATAATGATGATAGATCTGACAGAATGTTGCTCGATCAACTCCTTTTTTTTCTTTACTCAATTAACCCTTATTTACCTTAAGTTTTGGCCTCTTTTTCTGGTTATATTCTGTAAGTGCCATCAGCATTTCCAGTACCACCATGCCGAACGAACGGATATCGGGCGCGAAGCGGTTATTAGCCAGATTATCGCCCATCTCAATCCGCCCTACAAATAATCAAGAAAGGACAATTTAAAATGGCTGGTTAACTAGGCCTACATCAGTATGTTATATAATTGCTGGCATACACATATGAAATATAATTATCTTAATTTTCTATGCAATAGCCTGAACCTCATAAAACAGCAAAGGCCGTAAAGTGTCACACTCGCTTGTCGCAAGGTTGGAGACAACACTTGTTATAGATCAGCACATACGTTACCAATAATCATAATTTATCTTTTTAATCCATTAGTCTTACCTGTGATAGAGAAGAGGTCTGGTAGCTGGGAGCCTGATGTCCACGGTTTAGCTGTGGGCAGTTTGACAGGCTGTAACCCTGGGGGATTACTAGCAGGCACCTCGTAACAATTCTCCAGGTCACCGATCACAGCTTTCAGGCCAATTTTCTGCGAATACAGAACATTAGAGTAATCATTATCATACAGTATAAGTACGATGCATAATTTTATGCTAGGAGTATGACATAGCCGCAGGTCAGTCGGTACCTGCTCTCCTCTGAAACACGAGCCAGCGCTCAATTGCTACTTCGGATGGATATGCTATCTACCCTAGGGGATCATCTTCATTTCAATGGCCATCGAAATTAAATATAATATTCTTGAGACGTTGGAAGTTATACGTGGTCTCAGGTATTGATTAATATTATTCCATATAGAAAGTATGCCTTTATAGGGCTGCATGTGTCTACACAAGGCTTTTATAGCACTAAGTATACCTCTGAAATGCTGGCCATGAAGACAGACTGTGTAGTTAGCCCGTTGTGCACCAGGTGGTGCTGGTGTATGTGCTCCAGCCCACTAGCGACGTCTAATGTGATTTTGTGGAGACCTATCTCTGTCAGTTGGTGAATCCGGTTCTGGAGGAAGCTGTACAGGGTACCACTTGGGTAATGCAGGCGGCACACCAACCTAAAACAGACAAAAATACAAGGTTGACGATTTGAGAATAATATTCAAAGTGCCCTTGGGTATGTTTCAATTAAATGTGGTTTAGATCTTCAAGGAAGTCCTGTCACCAACTTTGCCTTTATCCAAAGGGAGTTTCATTAGGGTGCATGGAATTACAAAACTCTCTACTAATGACAGTGTGTAGACTTGTCATACATGCATATAGAAAATCAATTGTCTTGTATTCCGTTTATCATTGACAATGTTTTACAAATCATTATTCTTAATATCTAAATCCATACCCTATCTGGTTCTATGATATTATAAGGATCAAATCACACAATATGGTCGCATATCCGGGAGAAAAGACCTCTGATGCGATTTGATAAAAACATTTATTTTCGGGAAGATCATGGCATTCTGTAATCTTTACATGTTGTGAGCGATCAATAAAAAATAAAAATAAAATTTAAAGAAAAAAAATAGAGAAATCATTGAAAATATCTATAAAATCACCTACATTGATCGTTTGCTGAGTGTGAGCCTAGTGGAGGTGTGAAGGAAGGTGGAGAAGGCGTTAGACGGACACACCCACAGGTAGGGTGCCACGTTGGGGTGGGCCAGGGCCCCCACACGGGTTATAGCATTCACCTCATTCCTCCACTTCTCCTGTGTGGGAGGTGTGAACAGCTTCATAGACCCACTCTGCTGGCACCCCGATTTGTTATCCCTCCAGCGAATAAGGAAATTCAAGATGCCTGGATCCTGGAAGATACATAAATAAAGAGGGCGTTGATGAGAACGGAGAAATTAGAATAAGACATCATTTTATGGTTCAAAAGTAATAACGAATGTATTCAGTGGATGCATGATAACCACCTGAGTTCTCAGGGAACTACAGGAAACTTGTCTAACATAGAAGAGGCAGCACACTGTAGCATATACCCCAAAGACAGTACATGTACATGTACATACATTTGTCATAGTATAGCTGAAATCGTTACTGGAATATAATATAATTTCATAGTCCCAACTGGCATTGATCAATACTACTTTGTTTAAATCACAGAAAGTGAGCTGTAATCTGATAACACTGCCTATTCCGCACCTGCCCTTAGCTCACTTCCCGACAAACTATCATTTCCCTGGGCTATTTACTTTAAGGTGAAGTGTAATAGAATTGGGATGCCTGCACCAGTGGAATGTCCTGTATATATTGAAATCAAAATCCCATAGCCCCTCACATCAATGAATCCTATTTATAGCATAACATACAGGACTATTCTTGTTCATACATGTACATGAAATTCAGGATATTCTTAGAATGTCCTCTTCAAAAAGAGCATACATACTCTGGCAAAAGGTGTGGGGCTCTAGTTGACTGTGTGGGTGGCATTTTAATGTACATAAACTTGCTGGTATGACATTTGAGAAGTTTATTCTTTGCCAAATACCTTGAAGCTGTTCACGAGTCAGACAAAAGTAACAGATCAAGTGGTCTGAAATGTTCTTCTGTGTGGACCCGAGGTGTTCATGTCTTACCTATGAATTTACTGCAAAAGGAAATATATACTTTTGGTCTGGGTCTGAGTCTGCCTCGGGGTGTAGTCTGAATAGGACCAGGGCTAGTCTTACAATTACACAGCCAAATTGCTGCTAATGTTTTCAACGGTTTGGTTTCCAAATGGCTTCATATTGAACCACTGAAATACCTAACTTATGAGTACCAAGTAGAGCAACATTATCACGCCGGTTCAGATATGTGATGGAGAGATCCTACTACAATATATAAGTTAATTGCATGTAAGTAGAGATTATAAGACGATTCACATAGTGATACAGTGAGGACCCGAAAATGATTTTCTTCACAATTCATTAAGCTATTTCAAGATACTTATTCGATGATATCTTTAGAAAATCTGCGCCAGGAACTAAAATGCTCACCAGAAAAATCATTTCATCAATTTGCTATGTACAAAAATAATTGTGAAAAGCGGCTCTATGTGTATACCTCATTTTCTTTCCAAATACCTAAACAACACATCCTAGACACAAATGAGGTTGGTAACTACATGTTGATTCTAAAAGTTACAAACTCATCTGTGACCCCTATCTCTAGCCTAGAGTAGGCACGTGGGGCTTGGGGGAGCACCGAGTCAGGTGGGTGTTTGCTGTCATTGGCCCAGGAATATGGTCATGTTGGTCTAAAGGCTTTCTGACTGGTGCCCCAGCACTCTGTGCCATTTCACACATTGGGGTGCAACAACCAGGTCACATACCTCATTTCCCTGCATGCAGCAAGGGGCCTTAGGTCTCACTCCCCAAAACCTCTCACATGATCACTGAGATGCTTGAAAAGCGTTAATCAATGTAATGAAAAATCGTTATCTTACTCATTGATTTCTACAGCAACAAATGGGCATGGCATGCAGTTTGGCCACCCAAGAAGCCATCGGTAAGGTTTATTGGTCTGCCTTTTGTGGCATACAGATGTACTTGGTATGTACAGCATGAAAAGTCGCCGCTCAAGGTGGGCGGCTAGGGTGTGGATATGGGACATAAATCTAGGTTTTCGTCACATTTATCTGTTGCCTTCTGTTACTTTCAGGCCGTAAGTCGCGTCCGACTGACTTTCAAGAAGTGCAATTGATATCTGAAAAGGGTAATTGTTGAGTGCTACTGTGGAGTGGCCGATGCTAGTGACAGGTTGATAAGGTCGCCTAGGACTTTCTGCCGTCCAATTCCTGAATCTCAGAATAGGCCATACATACACAGAAAACACGTGTAGGATCCAGGGCTTCTTAGTGAGCCCACATTGGCGGATCCGGGGGGGGGGGGGGCGGCGCGCCTTGCCCCACCCTCACCCCATAAAATATCATATAGACAGACCTGAGTCTTAAAATACTGTGTCACAAAATGTGTGAGAAGGCACCATTTGAAGTCTAGACCATCAGCATTTCCTTGCGGAAATGCCCCCAAACCCCCCTAGCCTAGTATGGCTGCTGTGTTTTGCTTTACTTGCATTGCGCTTTGCTTTGCTTTACTTGCATTGCGCTTTGCTTGCGCTGCGCACGGGAACAGACAGTCATGCCATAGTTGGCCAGGTTTGGCCCCCCCCCCACCCTGGAAAATCCTGGATCCGCCACTGGCCCCCGACGTACTAAATCTTATTGATTTAACATTGATTTTTTTTAATTATTAACGTTTGCTTTTCATTTCACTGAACATAGATATCATATCCACACCTATACCCATCATATTACTTTGGATGAACCAACAAATGCCTAAAGTAGATGTTGGACACATAAATGGAATACAGAATTTTCATTAATGTTGTCGTGATTATGCCCTCTTCTGCCTGAAAACCTGCCCTGGTTGTTTAACAAGATGAGGAATATTGTATCCACAGACGTCCAAGGTATACACAATACTATTTCAATGGGATAGTCATTAGTGAAATGTCAGTGTTCTGATCTGCAGTTAGTTCGAACTAGGGGGCATCCCATTGATTATATAGGTAGGTACACACTACGAACAGAGGTCCCTGTAGTATAGATGGGCTTTCCTATATACAAGCCCTATATGTACCAGTGCATTTTATTCAGGGGAGGTCTCCAATGTTTAGTTAATTTACAGGACATACATAAATCTGGTCGGTGTCAGTTCAGGTGTGGGCTATAGCTAAAGGTCTGAAAAGGGGGTGGCTCTGTCTATGGGTATACACAGAGGACTGCAGCTTCCCACGGAACAGGTATAGGGCTCTATCAATACTCTACACACCTGTACACCCCACCTCTTCACCTGGTACCACCTGTGATCAGTTCAGAAAGGAGGAGAAGGTGGTCATGCTCCGTGGGTACCGTTGATAAAGTAACGTAACACTTTCGGCACATGACGCCTTCACCAAAAACACAACACTTGGTTTGGTTAACGTTTTGTAGCAAAGCCAAATGAAGGACCCAAAAAGGTGTTAGCTTCTTGAGAGAAAAACGATCACACTCGCCTGTTCACAAAGATGCTATTAAGTCACCAGAGAAAGCCTCCTCTGGTAGTGGATTTACTGCTGGAGCATGCATTCATTCCTCAAAGCTTTCTTTACTGAGTTGGGTGTTAAGCAGCAATATGCTCAAAGCAACAAAACATGAACACCTTTGAACTCCATCTCTGCTACAAATTTCCAATTAATTCAATTGCTACAGAGAAGGAGGACATACGGTGTAAAGGATTGTTATGTGATATATTGAGGAGTTATATTTCATCATGACTACCTCCATATAACTATGTAAAGATACCAAGGGGTTCCCCTTCTGATGTAAAGAGTTCCATCAGCCGTTACCTTGATACACTAAAGGGCATAGCTGTCACTTCCTATTAAGCTACATGCATGTGAGGGCTTCAATCGTTGACAGCTCAGTGCATTATTGTGCAGAGCAGTGTCATGAGAGCCTCAGGTATGAGGTGACATGGGCCAAGTCCGAATAAAGATGGCTGTATACACCCTGTGCTCATTCAGAATACCTGAGATGGTATATTCTCTGCTACTATGCCAAACCTCAGACTCCTACTCCCAGACAGTACTGCAATAATATTGGAATATTGTCAAAAATGGACCAATGTTTCACATAAATATACCATCTAAATTCTGGTATCATTTACTATAGAGACCGGTTATCTAAGTATCAAAGTAGGCCATACGTCAGGGAGATTTACAAACCAGCAGCTGATGATGAATCTAGAGACTTATGGGGACGGAAGTAACATGAAGGGTAGATAACATCATATCTCTACAATCTCAGCTCCACCACTGCCAATAGCACAAGCACTTCCCAGGTGTTTCTTTTTCTATCCAAGCAGGTGTGCATAATTGATATATGTAGGATCCATTACCATACCCGTCCTTTGCACTTTCTGAGGTTCATCCTTCAATGTACAAACAAACCTTTTCACGTCCATAGATATTCATGTTAAGTGAGACTGAAACCATGTTGTAATTCCCCAATGAAGCCACTAAAAGTTTATTAAAGTAGTCTCTCCGTCCATAAAATTCATCTTATAATATTATGCCCTTGATGCATATGCAATGTGGATGACCCCAATGAAAAAGTGAAAGCAATATCGGTCGTCACTGCCTCATACAGATTACCCTGCTCTTTAATGATGAGAATCATGCCTGACTGATTGGTGTAGGTATTTATATATACCATAAGGGACGGCAGTGGAAGAGCCCCATTACTCTCGTTCCCAAATCCCTCCGAAGAAAGGCTCTGGGGACAGCCAAATGACCTTGAACTTTGGATTTTGCTGGGTCTGGGCAACCCCTGCTGGTAGGCTGGAACCAGCGAACAGAAACAGGAAATGGAAACAAAATGTATGATGGTAGTTTTAGGTAGATTTACCATCAGCCTTTCTGGTTCCATTTCCTGTTCCTGTTCGCTGGTTCCAAGCTACCAGCAAAATCCAGACCCAGCAAAATCCCAACATTTGGCAGTTACCAGAGCCTTCCTTCGGAAGGATTTGGGAACGAGAGTAGAGCCCCATCAGCTTTCAACTTTAGATGGTCATACTGTTCCATGCGTTTGGACATGGACAGTACACAGGAGGCATCAGCAACGTCCAGTGTGCAAGGCATATCCCCTACCCCCCCCCCCCCGCCATCATCATACTTTAACATTAAATAGTGTCACTTAGGAGTGTTTAACGATGATCAAACAGTTTACCATCAAACGGACATTCTCCTACCTTTAGGGGGAGCCAGGCAATATGCCATAGGCCATACCCAAGTCCCCCCGATTAGCCTTCAGTAATGCCTAGTTTGTAGTCCTCTCTGCTGGCTCACTAGCCTTGGGCCAGCATGGTATCTGCCACTGATAGCTGGATGTAGAGTTGGCTTGTGCTGAGTGTGAGAGGCCACAGAGTTTATCCAACAATTTGGCAGAGCACCAACGCACTTGTTAGGCGTCATAAGAGAAGGCCATCAGGCATGTTCATAGCGGCCAAAACAAAACAACCACCTTTTTGTATCTGACACCCAATGTTATGCTGGTTTAATAGTATGTGATTACCCATCATTAAGGTGAATGGCAGTATCACCGTTTTCTATTCATGTCTCACATAAATCATACAAACCAAGCAATTATCAGACCCCCAGTGCGGGTTATATGGTTCTCACAAAGTCGGGGTGCGGGTTATACACGAGATGCGGGTTATACGTGGGAATTTACAGTAGTTCCGCACCCAGATTTAGCTGGTGCTTTAGTCCACTCATGTAAGTGTATATTACAATTAAAACTAAACCGAACACCACAAATAGTGATCTTGGGATAGGGATAGGTTTCCCACAGGTATGCATTGAGCAAATATTTGCAGCCTCACCACAGGACCCTTGTATTATATTGGTATTACGCGAGGCTTCGACTAACTTTTACAATCATTATGCAATGGCCTCCATTCCCTAACCCTTTACATTGCCCCTCCACCTGCAGTGCTTTCTTTGTACACAACCTAAGGGTGGGAAACAAATCTCCATAGGTTTGTTTGATTTTCTTGAGTGCAGCATGAGGAATGTATGCAGTTCCCAAGAGTGGTCTTGAATTGAGTGTACCTTTGAGGGTATTCCAGTCGAATTGGGTGCAGACATAATTAAAGTCACTAAACACATGCTATAAATGTATGCATGTGCCTAGATTGTATGCAGATTTGAAGCGACCTATCCTGTAGGTAAATCGAGGTTACGTTGCAGGGTTTATCGAGGCTTTCAATCAATAGTATAGCCCACAGGTAATCCAGGGTATTACTCACAAATGCAGAGTGTGGAGGCTCTTAGTCTTAAGTAGCATCTTTATACTCATCATTTCAATGACTCACTTCCCTCCCATCTTTAATACCCCTAGACTCATGGATTAAATGGAACAAACAGACAGGCCTCTTAAACCTCTAGCACGTTGCCCCTTCTCCATTACCTCAATGAGATAAACTTCACCTGACCCAATGACACCTTTTAAAAGCAGCCCAAATGAAGAGGACCATTCACCTATCAGGAAACCCCATGGAGAGGTTTAGAACAAGGATCCAGGTGATCCTCTTAATGTGGTGACAGTTACTGTTAGTACTGTTTGTCCTAAGCTCTAATCCTTTAGCTGAACCACTTATGTCGTTACTGGGAGGAGAGCCCCTCATCCCTCACATACAAAGATGGACCTGATCACTCTTGTGTAGACCGTCATTTTGCCTCTCATTGACTTTAATGTAGCTGAGTCTGACAGTTTTTAACGGCTAACGTCTTACTCTTTTGTGTAACGGGAGTAGGGATGGGGAGTGATAAGGATATAGCATGTGAGAGCTTGACCAGACACCATCGATATTTTAGTTCTCTTTCCTGTCACTGCGACTGCTAAGGTAGCGCTGCAATCAAACAGTTACACCCCTCTACAATGTATAAGTGAAGTATATGCTGTGGGTCTCATATACAGACACATCAGTTAATCTGACATCTTCATCTCACTACTTAATTCTTGGCAGGCATAGTCCTTTACCTAAATTTCTCTATGTTTGTTTTTGATCCCCCATTCTTTTTTTTCAGAAATGAATATCGATGAGACGCATGAGGTGTTTTAATATTGACCTCCAGTCCCTGTTGGGCCCCAACTTTGAATTGTAATAATTAATGGCAAGTTACCCAAGAAAATGATGAATGCACAAAATATGCACTCGAGTAAGGTAGCAGTATTTTAAAAGTATGAGGCACAAAAGAGCTCACCAAACTTAAGAGTATCCCGCTGTTTCCGAGTGAGATGACACGTTCAAAGGGTACCCCCCGTGGCATGCACATGAGGGTCTACTATGTGCTGAGCGCACTCCACCCTCCCCAGTAACAAAAACAGCAGGCCAAGTATAGACAGGAGACTATAAAGGTGTTAAATGAAGTGGTAGGGTTCTCACCTGAGGTCCTCCATGCTGGCGTTGGACGCTATCCAGGGAGCTCGGACAGGCGTCGAGTAGAGCCTTAAGTCCTGTGCGGTCCTTACGGTACCGGGGGAAGACGAACTTACACAGGAGAGAGTGCACCAAGAAGGTCAGCGGGTGCAGGTTAAGGCAGATGCTGATACAGAAACCCAGCAGCCACTGGATGGTGCCCTTGTCGATGTTACCCCCAGAGAAGTAGCTGACACACACCAACACGTGGGTTATAATCCAGCCGCCGGCGGCAATGCTTAAAGCTAGGAAGATCTGCCGCTGGAGGCGCTTCTTGGAGGTGACCGTCTCCAGAAGGCTACCCGCCGGCGACAGTTCCGGTTCCGTGCACTTACTGTACCGGATGGAGACTACCGTCAGCGTCACCACGGACACGCCCAGGACGATACAGTTCAGGACGAGCACGAGGGCGGAGAAAGCCCACCCCTGCTCCCCCGGAAGTCTCAGAGGGGTGCACCGGAAGTAGTATTCCGTGACGTCGTCGAAGAAGTGAATGTTGGTGAAGGGCAGGAAGGAGATGGTGAGGAGCACCAGTCCCTGTGCACAGGCCACCAGGGCGAAAATAGGCACATTGCGCCGCTGGAAGTCGCGCGAGAGCGACTTCCGCTTCCACAGGAGGAGTGCGACGCTGCAGGTGGCCAGCGTCCAGACTGTCTCCTGGGTGGCGAAGAGGATGAGGAAGCCGCCGGCCTTACAGAGGAAGATGGCGGCCACGTCTTGGTAGAGCAGGAGGAGGATGACGGCGACGCCCGTCAGCGCGTAGAAGAGGTCGAACAGGATGAGGGCGGCCTTGACGAACCGGAAGCCACTCTGCAGCTTGTACGTCATGAGCTGCCACACGAGCAGGATGACGTCGGCGAGCACCCCGACAGCCGCCACCGCACATAGGACGTACAGCAGGGCCGCCGAGGAGGAGGAGGAGGCGTCGTCAGTTGTCATGGTGACAGACACTAGGGGGGGTGAGGGGCTTAGAAAGGGATCAGCTGCAGCTGTGAGATGATGGACAGCCTATATCCCACGTTCATATCTCGGTTAGGTCAACACAGGGAACAAAACCTCACTTCATGTCACATCCTTAGGCCTACCCCGCTTGACTTTCAGCGAAGGCGCGCGCACCACCTCGTGCGGACATGACCGACTGCAAATACTTCCGGCGGAGTGCTGCATTCTTTGTGCTGTGTATTCATCCACCCCATTCGCAATCCCTCCGCTGTGTAGTGGGTGTTTACCCAGCTAAGTCCGGACCCTCTTAGGTCCTCCCGTGGATCCCCTGCCCCTTCACACCTGCAGGGGCAGTCCCTCCAGCCCTTAAGCACCTGGAGCACGCGATCTGGTGTCTGAAAGGGGTGGGCGATAATGGGACATTGGACAGGCGTGCATGTAGGGACTACAAAAGCCCTGCCCTCTGCCAAGTAGAGTATGGGATGTGCCGTGTGCACGAGTAGGGTAGCAGAGACGTGTGACACGGATCCTGCTGGTCACGGCACATCCAGGGGTGCAGCAGACACGCTGGATGGCCACTCAAAACGGTGTGCAGGTCCTGCACAACGGGATCAGGCCCCTGAAAGCAGAAGAGAACACAATTAGACACCCAGCTTCTTCAAAATACGCACATTCCATGTGAAATCGAGCAATCATGGGGTGCAGTAAAGCAGAGCAGTGTATGTATGATGGTATGCATCACACCCCCTTTCCTACTACACATAGGAGAAACATAATAATACCAGTTTTGGTGGGTTTTTTTCACACTGTCATATTTAATGTGTCAGATTAAAGTAGCATGCATTAGAATACTATGTATCTGCCATATCATAATGTATGTATACAATCCCCCCTCAAATAATAAACCCTCTGCCCACAAAGGTGGTTTTTGACAGAATGCCAATAATTCGTATGGGCGCTATTTGTAATATATTGCCAGGCTGGAGCATATAAAAGCGTGGGAAAGGTCAGGCTCGTTGGCAAACTAAAAACGCTACTGCCACTTTTAATGCCTCTGTGTGTAATTCAATTTCCATTTCCAGGACTGAGAAAGAAGTTAAAAAGACAATCTCACAAAGGCCCTTATACAAAGCACATGAGAACCACTAAACTGTTATAATTCCACGACAATATCCATACAGCTTTCAACACACATGGTAACCACCAGGAGGGTAAAAAAAAAGCTTTGATGAAACCTCAGACATTAAGAATTCTACAGGTTTTTCTAAGAGGTGGGGCTGACCTGTTTGGCTAAGGAAGGTGTTATTCATTCTGCCCATGGCCATGTGTCTTTTACTGGTCTCTGGGCCCCCAGCAGTTTTACTAATGAGTTAGCAGTCACTTGAATGGTCCACACAGCAGGAAACATGGCGGCCCACGGTGTTTTATGTCTCAGCTAGGCCCTTTTTATGTGACAAAAGTACCGGACAAGGACACTATTATGCGATATATACTTCAACTCAAGACGGAAAAGGTGGACGACCAGACAGTTTCTTTTGTTGGGAGATAACTTAATGTACATATAAACTCAGCCCAGTCTCATCCATATTTTAAAAAGAAATAATTCTAAATCTACATGGACTTCCGCAGTATTCTATGCCTGGCTGGTTTACCATACTACAAGCTCAGTTCTGTATACGCTATACGAGGAAGAGATATTATGAAAGACCGTATATACATCAAAGAAAAATATAGAACTATTACAGGTAATTTATTTGGCGCTTAAAAGTCATGGCAAATTAGGTTGATGTTAATAATTACAGTCATGCACATGGAATTAGAGACTGCATGGAGAAAAAAGTGAGCGTCAATGTCACCAATACTACACCATTTATAATCCAACAAGAGGACTCTTCTGGATTTTTATGTGTGTGTGTGTGTCGCACGTAGCTTAATTACATGTAAATTGGACCACCAACAGTATTCAATTCCAAATGATATGCTCAGAACTAATGGTTTGTTTATGTGTTGTGACACTCTTCATCGGATATTTAACGAGCAGGCTATGATGAAATATACAGTGTCCCCTCCGACATATGTCCATGAATTATCCCTTTTCAATATTAGCATTTTAGACATTTTAATGGCATGTGCATTTGAATAGAGCCCGGTTATCACCTGCATAGGTTAATGGCACCAACGTCCAAAGGTGTATCTTTATACACTCAGGTTACAGCTTTTACACTTCTCTTTGAAAGCATTGCTCCTTTTGGTCCAGTATCTCACGTGACTGATACAATACAACACCACATCCCTACCTCCTGTTCATTCACTATACATTAAACCCATGGGAACTCTCCCACTCTGGACTCTGGGAGCCGTCAGACACCTGGCTGGTCAGCCTACCTGGCAGCATAGTGTGTCACCTTTGAACTGCCACCTTGGTCCCCCAGGGCGCCTTCCTCCTAGATTAACACCTCAGGGGAGGAGGAGAGGAAGGGGGCTGAATATGGGTTCTCATAGCAACTATAGGCCTCATTGGGTTCAAACACTGATGGCGGGTGAGATATGTTTGAAAGTGGAAGTATACGATAGTCTTGAAAACATCGGCCTCAATAAAAACGTATTATCTAAAAGGGATACCAAGAGAAACAAGAGCTATATACTGAGATGAACTGGGAATCTAAAATAGTGGTGGGACCAAGATATAATATCTGATTGACACCTGTGTCTTAGGTGTGGTTGAATAGGGAGAAGGAACACAATAGAAGGACTGCCCCCTACCTGCAGCACACCCGGTGGTAATGGTGTGGCATTAGTGAGGGACAGACCACGTGGTATAGACACATGAGGGGTAGGTGTGGTGCCTGTGGGGGGTTGTACAACCACTATCTGTGTCATGACCGCTATCTGTGTCAATAACATATAGAGGTCGACCATCCAACCGCTATCTGTGTCAAAAAAACGCTAACTGTAGTAACCATCCAACCGCTATCTGTAGTAATGACCGCTATCTGTGTCAAAATCTTCTACACTGTGTTTCATGGTCTTTAGGCACATCCAACCTCTATCTGTGTCAATAAACGCTATCTGTGTCATATCAGCAATTTCTATTAAAGACTCATACCAAGCATGTATACATCAATTACCATGTGGGTCACGGGGGGGGGGGGCATTATTTAACAGGGGGCAGCAAATTCGGATCCCTTGAGGGAGGGGGGTAGACTGAAAAAAGGTGGATCACTATTAGGGTGTGTGAGGCCAGACAATTTTGCCATGCCCACACTAAAATTCAAAGACCCCCCCTAATTCAATTCAAAGTATGGTTGATACAGATAGTGGTGTGCGGTTGGTAGAGCAACCGCTATCTGTGTCAAGGTTATAAAATATACACGGGAGTACTATGGCCACTATACCCTGCCCTAGCCTGATGTCCTGCCCCAAAATTGACCTACACCTGTGCACTGAGAATATTCGGACCTTACCTGACCTTTCCTGCATTTCCTGGCTATCCTACCCTACCCAATAGTAAGGTTGATACAGATATCGGTGTTACTACAGATAGTGGTTGGTAGAGTAACCGCTATCTGTGTCAAGGCTATAAAATGTCTAAAAGTTCTTTTTATGTAACCTTTTTTTTACAACTTTTATAACCAAAGAACTGATGTCAACAATAACAAATAGGACTATTTGACACTTTTCTCGCAGAATTGGCCATTTTCAGGAGAATTGCATCTTCTATGAGTTTTTACCGTTTCAGGGACATTCGCAATTTTCTCTCCGAATTGAATATTTTCGGAAAAGTCGACTTCTTTGCAATTCCCCCCCCCCCCCGCAAATTTAGCCATTTACACGGAAATTTGTCTTTTTTAAGATTTTACATTTTAGTGGCTGCACAGCAACCATTTTCTGGAATTTTGTATTTTTACCATGTCCTTTTTGCACTTTTCATGTTTTTTTACTCGGTTTTCCCCAAATTTGCTATTTTCTTGTGATCATTTCCCCCTTTCTCGCCAATTTGGGTATTCTTAGAAGGTATTGACTTTTGCAAGATTTGGCAGTTTTTCTCCGGAAATTGGCCATTTTCACCAAAAATTGATGTTTTCTCCTAAAATTGGTCATTTTTAGGGAAATTTACTTTTTCATGTTTTTTTTTCCATTTTCTTGCAAATTTGGCCATTTTGAGGAATTATTGCACATCCACAAACCCAATGTGTTACAAAGTCACTACCAAACCATTTTTGACACACTTAGTGTAAGAAGAAATATCAGATATGCTTGACACAGATAACACCTTGTTGATACACTTAATTTGACACATATAGCATTTTTTTGACACAGATAGCGGTTGGATGGTTGACCTCTATATGTTATTGACACAGATAGCGGTTATGACACAGATAGTGGTTGTACAGGGGTTCATTAGGCCAGGGAGGCGCGCGCTTTTGGCGAGCGGCGCGCGCCATTTGGCATACCTCCACCGTTGCAGGTACGCCTAGGCGCGCGCTCATTTTTGCCTAATGAACACACGGCAGGTAGTGAGTCCCACTCCCCTCCCCCACTTAATGATTAAAAGGATACAAAGGTTAGGGGTGTATATAATATTTCTCTATCTATCCTTGGGATCTGCTTCATTTTACCCACATACATATTTTATTGAAAGTCTCTTTTTCTAAACGTAACTGTTTATCTCCTATTCTTGCAGACCTAGCGTTTCCATTTCAATCAATAGTAATACAATCCTTCCGCCAACTGAAAATGGCAATTCAAAAATCTCATTTAGGGTTTGACAGTTGGCATGGGGATGGCTATCTTCGTGTATAGTTGTAGGCCTGTACGCGTGCGGCAAGCTAATCACTAGGGGTGTCATCTTGGATATGGGGGTGAATTATGACAATCAAGGAGCAAGGTATAGTCAGTTGAGACTAGGGTGTAGTCAGGAGGGTCATTACAGAGCCTGACACATCTTGAACACTGTCTGTCATGACAGGACTTGGTGTGTCAATAGGCAGGGTCTCGTGACTGTCATCATCAACACCCCCAGGGCCTAGGAGTGGAGCAATCTTAAGGAGAATGTTATCTTACCAGACAGTCATTTTCTTAGTGGTATGCGGCACTGAACGAGGTTAGGAAATATATATACATATCACCACTTTTTCAATGAATAAAGCTCCCTATAAAACTGCATAGAGGTGAAGCATTGCCTGCATTTATCAAAGGTGCCATCACTTGATTTAGTATAATGGCAAAGTTGATCATGCCATATGTTATTCTGATAATGTCTCGAAAATATAAGCATACATTATTGTTGTCATGCACATTTTCCAGAAAAGGATTATCATTTCCAAGGATGAAGCTAATCTCTGGAAATAAACATGGTTTCGAGCATGTGTGGCAGGGTATCTATCTAAGCATCTTGAAGATGATGGTATTGATAAATCGCAGTCAACGATTTAATTGTCCTGTCAAACTTTAAATTGTATATAAACCATTATGTGTATACTTTATTTATGTAGAGTTGGCATTTGATGGGCATCCTCTTTGTGGCATAGACCCAGAGCAAGCTTTGGAACATGCATTGAATCCATAAGCAACTGGCTTCATTGTGCACTACATCGTATAGAATCATGAGGAACAGAAAAAAAGCTGCTTTAACCTAGGCTTACAGTAAGTGTCAGCTGCTGGTAGTACCACCCACACCTTTAGTACACTTCAAATACACATACAAACATCATGTCAGGATCAAAACACACGCCCCCTAACAGAATCAACATGAAACTAGCATTTTTTTCTATATAAGATCCTTAAAAAGAAAGAATAATCAAGTGTTTCGATAGCCAGACCCAAATGAAGTTGTAAACTTATATGCATGTATTCTCAAAAGGCTAACGCTGGTTCTCTCGATGTGAATTGACATTTCAGTTTTGATAAAATGAAATATACAGCCGAGCATCGCCTGGCATCTTCCCAGTTGGAGCATATAAAAATACAGAATTGGTACAGTTGGCAGGCTATGTAGCGGGTTTAACACGCTAGATAAGACTCACAACTGACCCCATCACCTATTTCCACACCGCTGGCCTAGATCATGCAACAAGCTCTCAGGACAGCATCCAAATCCTATGCTACAGTCCCCCAATTGACATAACTATTTTCTCCTGTCAGATGAAAATGAAACTATCATACCTTTAGACCCCTTCATTACGGCATTTACACCTATGGTAAATCCTCCTTTGCAGTGGGGGATACGTAAAATCCAAGAGTCTGTCCATGCATGCATGTATCAGGAAACCAGGTAAGTACTCCCTCCCTTGTAGGGGACAACTACAGTGGTGTATGTCCCAAGCCCGACTGTGTGTGTTCCTCCGGCCCAGCACGGCCTTAAAGCTCCCTCCCCTCCTCGGGGGGACAGCCTCTGAAAATTGCCCCTATTATGGCAATTGCAGTCTACGGTCCCAAGCCTATAGCGAAGTCAGTGATGGGCATCGGACCATTTGGTCACCCCCTGTTACTAGGGCGACCCGGGCTGTGCTACGCGTGGGACAGTCTGGGGAAAGAAGGGGTAAGGTAAGGAAGGTGGGTGGGGAAATGGGAAAAGAGAGAGGGAAGGTAGGAAAGAGTTGGTTGCCTGTTGGTGAGAGGGCGGTTTGGCTGGGTGATACGGGGCGTAGAACTGTACAGCGTGTGGTCAGGCTTTGACTCAACCACTTAAGGTGTCAGGCATTAAAAAGCAAATCTAATTTAATATAATTTAAGTGGTAATTAACTTGATGGTGATCATGTATCTTCAGCTGTCATCTTGGTGACTACGCTTGGCATATTTCACGGCTTTCAGGTATATATACAAAATGTTTAAACCATAGGTGTTACGCTGGTGGAGGTATTGTACTTAAACTATGGCACATGTATATGTCGAAAGTTTAAATAACCGAAATCTACAATTATAGATGTACAAACACTGCTATCATAAATGTATAAAACTAAGGTAGAGTATTTTCATGAAAGAGGAATTGTGCTTTAAACGCAACATTGGAGGGTTAGATCAAGATGAATTAAAACGAAAAAAAATGGGCAAACTTGTGGGAGGGTGGGGGTGGGCATTGCCTGGGAAATAGCTGTACACACACCCCCCCCCCCCCCCCAAAAAAAAAGAAATACACAGAAACATAAAAGGGCTGCCCACTCTATGTTTCCCCTATAAGAGGTCCCAGATTATGAAGGTTGGGCCTCATTCACCACTAAAGGAGAGGTAGTGAAAAGATTGAAATGTTTGTCAGATGTCAGGAACCTGTTGCATGTTGTCATCTCACCATGTTGGTAACGTCAGGACGAATAATAACATTGATGGATCGATCCTACGACCAAAGTGGAAAGTTAGAACACCCACAATACTCAGTACAAGGCCGCAACAAACACGATCCTAAAGGCTGCGCATGGTAGTAAATCATCCTTTGTGTGGATTTAGGGTGTATTTGGTGGTACAAATCTCTTCCTTTATACTGAAAGTGTATTTCACTCACAAAACAGGGAAGACATTACGTCCACCTTTTCATGTGCTCTAAGCCGTTCATATCCCTGCCTCGGAGAAAATGTAGTCAAATGTAAGTCCTGAATTTTACATACCAAAAAGAGAAATAGGGATTTACGAGGGTAAAAAAATGGGGATCAATATTTGCGCAAGCGCCAAACAAGGACTGATCACACCTTGTGTGCTCCTCTGGGCTGTTGGAAAGTATGTTGATAAGGTAGGAAAACAAAGGTGGAAGAACTCTACCAGAGCTATTCACCGGTCGGGAACAAAAGAGAGGATTCAGAGAAGACTAACATATTTGGAGAATATTAGTAGTTCCAAGAACTGTGATCTTATGTGAATCTCCAGGGACATGAAATGACAACAAAGGCACCTGTGGGGCTCCAGGCCTGTGCTGATTGTCCTCCACCTCCCTTAAGTACTGCCGTGCTTATACTGAGGCCATTCCAATTATAATCCTCTCTCAATGATGGATCTTTATTTGTCCAAAATATCACCGGTTTTTTATCACCCCATATTCAACCATTTATCATTTAGCATAAAAACATCCCTACATTATTTGTGTCACTATTAGTACTACTATTGGCCATATACCCTATTGTCTTCCTGAAAGAACAACATTGTGTTATGATTTTGGCCCTTTTATAGCTACTTTGAAGTCTCTTTGATGTCATTGTCCGGGGAACACAGTTCGCGAATTTTCTGGGGACTTTGAAACAACCCCTCCCTTATTTTCGTATTCCTTTTTGTTGCCTCATAATGGAATGAAGTCGATCCAGATATAATATTAAAAACACAAATATACATTGTATATCTAAGATACAATAAAAACCAGTCGATCTCATCTGGCATATTCCCAGATGTCTGGTTAGTATACTCAAATCTGGATGTCCATTATTAAGAAGGCGCATAATCTTCTGGGGGCCAGAACAATATTTTTCATGGGTAGCAAAGCTTGGCCTGGGGCTGATTTTGCGTTTTGACCTGTACAATAACAATGTTCACCGTGGGTTCACTGGGTGTGTTATTGGAGGCCGTCCCGCGCCCTACAACCCACCCACACCACCAGTGTTTGGCCACCGTTTTAGCATAAATTCCTGCCACAGTTAAAACGCCAGAGGACATTCCTCCTACGATTATCCCTTATTTTCTGGTCCTGGCCGCGCACGGGTTCAGCACGCCATGTTTCCAAAGGAAAGGGGCGCCGGGGATCTATCAAAAGCTGTTTTTGATTGGGACATGTTTATACATTTTGCGGGGGAATTCCGCTGCAGAGAAAGGCCCATGGCCGGAGGGAGGGAATGCTGGCTGGGCTTGGTGGGTTGGAGAGGAAGCAGGGGAATTGGCTTTGATAGAGAAGGGATAGTTTACCACGGCAATTGCTCAAGACAGGTAGAGGGCCATTTTGTCCCCTGCCCTCAGTAGCTATTGCCCGTACGAACTCCCCGTAAACTATGATATATCCCTTCAGCCAACTATAACAACAGTTAGTCTAGTGGATTCGGAGAAGATACTCACTCAGTTCCCTCATTTACCACCTCTAATCATTAGACTAAATTCCCCATGGTGCTGCAGTAGGCCGGATACACCCCTATATCAATGGCGGGTACATAGCCAGAGGGGGCAGGCAGGGGTCAGTTGAGACTGGTCAGGGCTCAGACCAGCAGCATGTTAGACAAGGCGGCAGGAATGCTTTGTCAGTCTGGACAGGTGCGGGACCACCATCCAGGGCCTGCCCACATTCACACTGCTGGAGGAAACTCGGAATTAACATCCCAACTGCCATTTATAAATTATAAAGCCTGCATGTCAAACTCCACCGCAATACACCAATACCCCCATAGGCTAGGTGTCACGAAAGGAAGCATTGCCAAGCTTTATGAAAGAAACTATGTTCACCTAGTTATATTCGGAGGATGCCTTGGGGAGTATAGAGAGACATGCACAATGCCACAGTCAATGTCTAGATCTTTGCTGGGGTTCACATCTTCTGCTTCAAAGGTTGATCACTGCTAGGTTCCCACGCTTTTATTTTCTTATCTTGATGTCCGTCTGTAGGGGATGGCAGGTTGATGTGTCCTATACCTCTCCCACTGAGTAATTTTGTAAGAGAGTTTATCACTTAAACCCTGAGAATGGCAGGAAACAGCAGCTGGTGGATGTCTTGTGTCCTTAATAAAGGCTCCATTTGTCCCTCTCCTGTTATCAACCTGGTCAAGACTCTGATAACTGACCCGGAAAATTAACTCAATACGCCAGTGTCTCCTTGGGTAGAGACATTGAAAATATCCAATCACGCGACAGGCAATTGCTCAGTGGGCGTGAGGAGAAACACAATTATATAGGTTTTTGGGAATTTTCTATGGCGATTGAAAAGGGATGTATTGTCCATATATAAAGTTTAAGGAGGGATCAGATTGAGGGATCAGATTAAGGGGGGAGATGGATTGCATTTGACATCTTAAGTACATTGGGATATGACCTGTGTAGGATTTAATAGCCATAGAGTGAATACATCTGAATGTTGATGATCACATAATTATGGTTCTATTCCTAAAATATAATGTGTGGTTCTATTATCTTTGTCAAGAAGGCATTTGCTATGAATAAAGCAATGTGTTGAAAGCCTCACGGGCTGACTTCCAACACAGCTATCCATCAACAGCCAATAAACTTGTCTATAGATTATAGTGTTTTGCACAATATAACAGCTGCCAGATATCATCACGTTTATGTGTGGAAGAGTTGCCACTACACTACACTGTTAAGAACTCCATCAGTATATTTCCATATACAAAACGTACGCCACTTACACATGGTCAATGGGCAATGTCTATATTTGATTAACTTGGATTTCCGGGCATAAATCGATTGTACCTCATGTTATATGTACGGGTATATTGACATAACTGTACCTGTGTTAGGAGTACCTGGTCAAGAGCTTCAAATAGATCTGACCAACAAGTGAATTCTATGGCGGAATGCCAACATTTACAGTTATATATTGACTTTAATAATGCCATAAAATATCCATGATTAGGAGATCCAAAGTATTTACCTGAGTAAGATCATATCCTACCTAGCATCTTAGTCCTCATGCATCACCTATCCTTGGTCTGCATAGCATTAATCCCAGCGTACAGAGACACCCAAACGGCTCAAGGTAATCCATAGAGTGAGGATATCCTTCCAATGGACATCACACGTGGTGGTAAATTCAAAAATGTCGTCTGCTTTGCCAGGCAGACAGTTTCTGGTCTCAGCTCAATCTCTGTAGGCTACTACAGTCCGATCAATGCAGCCTGTGGTCCTATTCACTGTTTGTACTGTGCCCACTACCTATACCTCGTCTCCCATTGGTCGGCGCATGGTCTCAGACCAAAACTTCTATTGGGGTGTGTGCTGGGTATGTGTGTGTAGTAATACAATGGTTGGGGGATGGGAGATGAGACGCTCTTTTGCACATATTACATGACCCATGGTGAAAGAATGATGACTGAATAACCCATGAACAGTAACTGCTACCTTAAATGCAGTGACAATGAGTACTCTGATCTGCCATAGTTTATGAAAAGGACGATAGAAACATGTCCTGATCATGCTACAGCATGGCCAAATTGATTCATCAAACAACCGACACCAGTAGCTTGTTACGTCACTGACGCCCATATACGACACCAAAACTAAATGTGGTGTGAAAATGTTCTAGCTCCTTGCAAATACACTTCACCTGGCGTGTTTTCATTATAGCACTCGACATTCAATTGAAAACCCCATGAGTGCTGATTTAAGGAAGTATATTTGTAAAACGAGAAGACCGTACAGTAGTAGTGTTCTTACTTTGAACTGAATTATTGCAACAAGGTGATAAGTCAGCATGAGAATGCTTTAACAATAAAGCAGGTAACAGAGTCGGAGCTAGACACGTGCCAGATACCCTTGTACTTTGCAAAATATGTTTTACCCTTGGGTTAAACCGAAAAGGTAGCACACTTAGTGAAGCAAACATGATGTGCTTTTCAAATCCTGATAGGACAACCGAAAAGGATGTAATTAATGTAACATGTATACAGGGCCTAGTAGCTTTAGTGAATACCGCTGATGTTATACATTTGATTAGTTACAATCCCACTCAATTATCGGTAAAAAAAATGTCGAAACAGTATCGAACTGTCATACCATTAGATATAATTATATGGAATCCAGATTTCCCATGCCTTGTTAGAGATCATGGTTGGAGACCATGGTGGAGGGTTCACGGGCGAATGTCGTCCCTGCTGCTGTTGCATATTGATACAGGGGGTATATTGTAGCACTGTAGGTGCTACTTGCACCACCTGGACAAACCTCAGCTGTTGACACCCATTGCTTTCTGTTTCCCCTGCTGGCCTCTTATGCATTGTCTTTACACCTGCTTTCATGAATGAAGGTGTGGGGCACATGGGGTTTGTTTATTCCAGGCTTAACTGTATGTGTATAACGATTTTCCCAATTAACCTTAGAAGATCTGGGGTTTGCTCCTTCTGCAACCTATACTTATTGCAGTTCAAAGTACCGCCTGGGTTCTACATAATGCCTATCATGCACATGGATTCATAAATCACATCTTGTGCATGATATGTTCATAAGATGGTGTTGTGGAAAGCAAATCCATATAGAAGGTATAGACTATACAGAACAGGGTAGAGAGTCTTAGGTTATATTCTATGTAAACTAACGCACACTCCCTATTCAGGGGGTTTCCTGACTATACATATGGTGTTTGCATGCCTGGGTTTATCCACAAATACCTGTATCCTGCACATAGAGGCCTTAAGGTGCATCATATGATGGAGCCTTGGGAATGCACAGTCCAGGTTCACGCACCAAAATATTGACAGAACAGCTTCCCCTATTCTAGTGTCTTTCTTTATTTAGAAGTAGGACCTATACTTTTCTTTTTGATATGCCCATGGGGTCCGCTGGCAAACAAGTTCGCGAGCAGGAGAGAAAACGGAGAACCTTAATGCCTTTGAAGCTCTCTTCCATGAGTGCATTCACCCACGGGAATAACTGGAATCCGGTAATCTCCGGGTAAGGACATTTGCACCAAACTGTTTGTCTGTGCGATCATATTCCTGTTCCTGTTTCCTCCTTGCTAGTAAGGAATCTTAAGCTCAACCTGGCGGACTTTTACCTGGGACCTCACCCTGGAGCTTGTAGTATTGTTTGGCGGTGAACAATAGTATGTATGTATACACTGGACCATCTGTGGGGGCTTCGTCAAAAACCCACACACCATTTGACAAAAGCAGTCTGCTTAGAGCCGTCATAGCTGAGATCCCATATTATGACAAGGACAGTTCTCAAATGCTTAAAAACAGAGTAGGATTCTTTTATACGCTGCTAAATATACACACAGAAACAAGCCGGGGAACTATAGTAGAAGTAAGATGTGCCTTGTACAAAGACTCCTTAGAATCCACCGGTGTTGTTCGCAAGTTGGCCACAAGGACAAGTGGTCAGGCTGATTCCTAACTAATATCCATTTGAGTTAGTTAGTAATCATGTAAAGTATGCTAGTGCTTCAATGACGTGCTATGCCATTGTTTTTATGGTACTAACCAGGACTACATCCATATGCATCATGCCGACCCTTGGGGGGGGGGGGGGTCAACACAATAAGGTCAGCATCATACTGGAATACAGCACTGGCATGTTACTCACAGAGGTGCATTCACACAATATGACGACAAATGGCATAATGCATTAAAACATCATGTGGGCTTAGTCGGTGTATAAATATGAATACACATAGGCCTAGACTTCAAGGGGATGGGAATAAAGATCCAGCTTCCCCAAATAATTATACTATAAATGGAATAAATTAAAACAAATATTTCCAGCCAAATTGGAGATCCACGCCTCTCTCCTATATAACCAAACATATAGGGAGTATATATTATTGCTGGCAAAGTATGGCTCATCCAGCGGGTGTCAGAACTAAACTAAAGCTTACCCAGAAGCCACAGCAGGAATCGGCAGATGGCGGAGCGGAGACCCTTCATCGTTAGCTCCGTGTAGAACACTGTAATTTCCGTTTGGGGTTTCAGTCCGTGAACAGTAAAACACTATGGATGCTTGTCAACTTCCCCGCTATAATTCACTTGATTAGAAGTTAGAACTAGAAGTAACAGGCTTCCGTTCACAGTGTTGTTGGATTTTTAGAAAGCTGAATAGCAGGCCTATTGTGTTCCAGTCGACAGCTTGCATCGCTATATAGCTGGTCATTTATGAGGCGATCACATGCGGGTCTACAGACATTGAACCTCCAGCATGGATCGACTAGCAGCACTTTATTTAGATAATAAAGGGAGAAACATTATTGTTAGCATTATACTATGTGTGCTGCATATTTACAGGGCTTGTGGGCTTCAACTCCCATAGCTAAGGCTTCATTAAGATTATAGTTCTGGGTCCTTTCACTCAATATACGGTAGAATGTACTGTACACGTAATGGATGATCTGATATATAATACAGCACGTCCATCTATAGATTTAGCAAATCTATAGGATTCGTTTACATATGCCACCTTGCATGACACCCGTCAATATTGAACTGACTATTGACCTATCCCAGTGGGCACAGGACACTGAATCAACATTGAAAACTGGTTGACAATGTTGATTCAATGTTGATTCAATGTTGATTTAACATTGAACTGAAGTTTGTGCCCACTGGGATACAGTGTAAGAGTTGAGACGTTTTTTTTTGTGTATACAGTTTGCCCCTCCCCAGTAGATTATAGTTGAAAAGGTATGTTTATCGTGCAGAAATATGTATCCTCTCTCGACACTAGGTCGGCTATCTCCTTCAAACAGCACTGATAACTCTTTGTGGGGAAGTTGTTCCACCTTGTTGTTAAGAGATGTCATCTGGTGATAGACGATCTGGTCATTATGACCGATTGCACGTCACCATACATATGCAATTACTGCACTATCTATATCTGACAACATTGTTGAAAGTGGTGTTGCCATTTCTTTTAAGTCTCACATACGTGATTCAATTATGTAATCATCAAAATACACCTCCTCCCCCTCCACACAAGGTGATGCGTCACATTCTTTGCCATATATTATCACAACGACTTTCCTTAGCTAGATTCATGCGATACCAGTATGATTATTAATCATAGCATTCCTTCTTCTCCCCCCCCCCCCCCACTCAAATGCAAGGACCTGGTAGACATTTTGATTTAGGATAGGGGATGGGCCTTACATCAGTCTGGCTATATTATAGTCGAGGGTGCAGATGTGTGGTTGTACCCAAGCTGTGTCCCAGCCAGTGTGGCGCTGTTTTACGATCCTTATAACACCTGTTTGATCCCTCACTAGCCTCCCCCAGCTGCTCCTCCCTATACCTGAGCGCTAGGTGGGAGAACAATGCAGCCTGTCACTGCAGGGGTGCCCAGACCACGTTAAGATTACCTCTAACTGTGGCCATTGTCCACTTACTGTCAGGTTACGATGTGGGACCAGCCATTCAGTAATACACCACGGCTGTGGGGTACAACTGGGGAGAGGTGAGGAGGGTGGAGACATGGGGTGGGGAGCAGCCATTGTAGCTGTCATACTATACTAAGGGTAGACCCAGGTAAAGTTTGCAGGTTGATCTCTGGGAGCAATGTCTCACCCAGCCTGATAAACCCAGTTATATAGGTGTCAGGGGAGATGCCAACTGCTTTGTCCTCAAGGAATGTGCCATCTCCCTGCCAATTGCCAATGGCTCCAATTTGTGGGGAGCTAAATTTATCTCGTCTATACCTCTAACACTCTCCTCCACTTGGGACTGCACTTGAGAGTCACTTTAGTTAAATGCCATCATACGGGACCCCAGGTCTTCGGGCCATCTTTGTTAAGTTAAGCGTATAGATTCAATGCCAGTTTGTGAAAGCAAGGTGGAAGCTGAAGGTGCTTGTCTATTTGGGGTGGGATTAATGGTGCAAATTGTAGGTGGTGGGCCACGGTGTTAAGACCAAATGCCTTTTTTATTATTAATAGAGCCCCACTGCCTTCGGCCGCTACTGAACCGACTCCCAACTGCCCCTCCTTCTTTTGACTCTCCACCAAGGCAATTCACTAAATTCCAAACCTATTAGACCCCATGGTGAACTTAAGGGCCGGGGGTGCTTCTAGTGGGTGTGTCTGATGGGACGACCACACAAGTCCTCCACTGACTCAATCCCAAACTGCGGCCCCACACTTAAAGCATCCAAGCGGAGGCATTGTAATCCTCCTGCGCATCACATCAAGGCCTTGGCTGAGATGGGCGGGGTAGAATTGTGCCTTGCTAGTTGTGGAGGCGCCGACTGATTAGCTTGATAACAATACACCAGACAGTTTCCACTGAGAGGATTTAATTCGTCTGGGCCGGGTGGCAATCATTGCACCTCCTGATACAGCCTCCTATGTCGCCAGTTGCTGGGGGTGGGAGGTGTTATGTAACCTACCTGAACCCCAACCACCTGATGACTATAACTCACGCCTTATCCTCACCTGGTCGCCAGCTTCAAAGCTATAGCATCACTTAATGTGGGTGGCAAGGTGTGATGCATTACACATGTATAGGACTGTATCTGGTCAATTCATGTGTGTAGCCATCTTGTCCCCCTGGAGGAGTTGCTGGTTTATTTCGACCAGCTCGTGGCTACCTTGGGTAACACGAGCGACTGAAGAATCTGTGGGAACCAGCAAATGCTTTCTACTTTCTATTATCACTGTGGTGTTGCAGTCTGCCGCTCACACCTTCATATGTCCTCAGGCGAATAGTTAGTCAAGGCCATTGAGTAATCCAGAAATCCCTCTAAGCAAGGCCGCCTATAGGTTCTGTGATCATGAGGGGTGGAGGTGATAATAAAGAGGGGAGGGGTGTTGGGTATAATGTAGACCTATCTGGGGCGTGATTACGATGTACTGAGTGGACTGAAAAGCAACCTGGATCCCTTGCTTTAGATCAGTGTCTATCCCTTCAGGGATGTACCTGCTGTGTCCTTGTGCCCAGGCCTCACCCCTTCAAGGACCACTTCAGGAGGCCCTGGAGTGTGGGCCTCCTGCAGTGAAGGGCACATTGACTGGGCTGAAGTGAAGGAGGAGTGGAAAATGATTAGGTCTACCTAACACCCATTACATGCAAACTGCCACAGGGGCATGGCGTACCTGGAGCACACTACCCCACCCTACAGATAATGAACACACACACACAAAAGGAAGTATTATTAGAATTTCAATCGGTGGGGTACTGTTATGTGCTGTGGGAACCAGAAAAAATATAGGTTGGAAATTATTTTTGCTTTCTATATGGTTGAAGCCTCACCATGCACTTACGAAAACAATCCTTATGAACATACACTATAAAAATTATAATACACAGAAAAAGGTTCCAACGAGTGTGCTATTTATCTAGGGCTAAGTAGAAATAGTATTATCAACCCTGCACTAGTTGAGGCAACTATAACCAATTTAACTGTAAATAAGTTTGTAAAAAAAGGAGTTGCCAACTCTAAGAATGTACCTCACGAGAGTATCCCTATAGCTGGCTTCGTGGTATTCAGGTTGTGGTTGCTCCTTGTCAGTCAGCTAAGTCTGTGTGATATTACTATCTGGTTCCCTTCTTGTTGACTTGCAGATCACGCAATAACTTCATGCTTTACTCCAAGAGAACAATTAACCCGACGAGCAGAAAGAAATTCGCAAATGGCGGGAAGGAGACAGCCATGTCGTGTAAAGGCAGGTAACCTATAATTATAGTCCGTCAAGGAAAATTGCCTAAGGGACAGGACCAGATTGGACCAGGTACTCAATTCTGGAATCACAGTATGTGGTAAAGTCAAGTGATTCAGAATTGCAAGTCAGATGTCAAGTGCAGAAGGGAGGGTGAGACACAGATACCCTGAGATACCCATGATATGCGCGTGTTCTGCAGACACCTGCGTATTGCCATACACGTGCAGATATCCCAAATATCTCAATATAAATTGTCGTCTGCGTGTCCATTTTGGCCTTTCTGACCTCGGAGATGCATCCGGAACGCTCTCCGCTGGTTCCCCATAGAAACATGACAATGTCGTCTGCCTGAAATAATGGCGGCAACCCGCACGCGAACCCCTCCGTTTTAAGAAGGTGGTATACAGGGGTATTACAGTATCCTGTTGTGCCATATGTATTCGCCATTGTCACAGTTACAGCAACAGGAAAGAGAACTAAAGTATAATACATATCTTGCTGGTTTCTATAAGGTGACATGTGCTTTGATTTGACGCATACCAGTTGGTTGATAATCCATGCGCCACATTCTCAGTAGGATCGGGGGACAAGATGGCGGCCCATGCAGGATGACCAGTAACATCGGCATAAGATGGTGGAAGCCGCCGTTCCCATGGTCTGAGAACTGCATGTACACGGGTCTCGTAGAGATGACAACATGCTAATTCGTTTTGTCACGCCGTGATTCATGTTTCCTGAGTGCCTCTCGACATATACACGAATAGATCCAACCCCCTCAAACCATTACCACCACCACCACCGTGGGTTCCATGTTCACGGAGGGACATGCGAGGTTCCCGTCATGGATCCTTTGGAAGAGAGAGGACCATAACCCCATTATAATACCCCCTCCTCCCCTATAGCTTCCACCCCACCCCCTACGTCCAGTAGCACCCAACATAAAGTTCACGAGAGGGGACCTGGCCTCTTGGACGGACCAACCCGCACAAAGGACAGAGACTCACCCCCTTGTGGGAACAAGAATGGGATCGGGTCGTCTCCGGAGACAAAAACACGCCTCAAGCATGACTAACGCGGTGTACATAAGCCCCTGTAGCACTCGGTGCGAGACAACAAGGTGGCTCTAAATGGGCGGGAAGAATCATGCAGTTCTATGGATGTATAGTTCACGAGACAAGCCTGAGAACTCTTCCCACTGTGACAACCTTCCGTTCCTGCCCACTTCTAATCCTCTCAACTCCCAGCACCTCTCACTTTCTGTTTAACCTTTAAGGGTCGCATAATAAATGTTTTAATGGGCTATGCCTTTGGCATGATGGTGCATGGATGCGACCCTGGCGAGTTACTCGCCAGGACTGTATTTATGCATCATGACGACCCTTAGTTCTTCTCATAAACCCCAAAGAGGGTCTACATGAAGTTCGGTCCTTCAAGGTTAATATCAACTGTTTGCTAAAATGGTCGCTATATCTCTCCCTGTAGAATTGCTTTCTTCTTTGTGTCCCTTATACTCTCATTTCCCCTTCTCAGAACCATCGATCGTGTCTTGTCTTCTTCCTATGCAAAGTATGTCTGTCTGTCTAAATGTATCACTGTCCCAGTCTTCCCCGACTGTTGCTTTCTGTTCTAAGCACAAATAAGTCAAACGTATACCTGAATTATCGTTTGGGCTGAAGGCAAAACAAAGCGATCTTCCAGAGAGGAACCTCATGCATTGTTTCTAGAAGTAAAAAGTCTTAAACTGCAGGTAGTGTCCTCAAGGCAGTCCTTTAACAACAGGAGGGAGCTTGTTATACGTCTCTCCGTCCTGCGGGGGAATGTACTTACTCTGCATGTTAAGCGTATGGCTGGTCAAGTCCCAAAAGTGAATTCTAGAGCCCGTTACTTTGCCAGTGAGGAGATATTTTGACAGTGTTGATACCTTATTGAACGGTCAGCAGATAGCACAACTATGTGACACCTTTCAGGCGGATTCAACTGTATCGTATTCTGTATCACAGTGTGTCCATTCATCTATAATTAAGGCCAGTCTGAGTTGTACAAATCTTACTCAGTTTAATGTGTGCATTACAAATATTTCACCCATTTGATAGTGTAACCATGAATTACCCATGGAAATGTGAATGCTCCAATTTCTGTATGAGGTACATTCCTCTACATGGGAAATAATTATAAGAATTGGAATTGGAATAAGTACTTATAAATTGCAGAAAGGGAACATTTGACCTTGTTTTATAAATAACATCATAACTGCAACTTAGAAAAAAGTGTGGTTTATCAGATTATGATTTCAGAACCTTTGATATTCCCAGGGTCATGTTTCGCTCTACTCATCCATATAATCGTGTTGAGTAATACGCGTACACGTCCGCGCTAGTTCAAGAACGAGAAGAATTCCTCTTTTTTAACCTGGGGATATGTATTCTTCTGCTGCAATGTCTAAAAGGCTGTGCTTTTACTGGGAATATAACCTGTTGATTCAAGACCAGCCAGACCGAGACAGCGATATAAAGAGTAGTTTACCATTGTGGATAAGCTGTATTCTGGCTTAAAGGGGTAAGCCCACTTTTAATCTACGTGTTTACACAGCCTACTCAAGGTAGCCGTATGCTGCAGAGATTTCTGTGTGGACCCTCTTTAAGGCCATAATAAACACCACCCTTATATAAGCCGGCCAAATTAGGGGTTGACTTTTGGAACGGGGGTTTGGCTCTTAGTCCTCCCAACTGTAATAATGAGGCAGGAATGCTAACAATAGGCAACGTTGTATTATACCTCCACCCTTAGGCTGGAGCATCTATATGTATACATTTGCTGTAAATTGTGCCCCAAGGGCATAGTAATTCAACCCGCATGGTTTTGTGATAAATCATAACAAGAAGAGTGGGTCTGAGACCTAGAAGAAACAAGCAATCGAAACAGATTATTAGCAATGGATGTATATGGACGTGCTCTCGCATGTTGGCCATCTTCCATTTACCCCCCCCCCCCTTACCCTTCTGTAATATCGTAAAGAGAAAGCAATGCATTGGGGAATTTGATATCGTATTGTAATTGGTGGTATGTATAAACACTTATATTTTAGGGACATTGTTTTAATAGCTGTACTACCAAGGTAACACTACTGTCACAGTATGGAGTTCTATGGATGTAGTTGGAGTTGTTTGTCAAGATAAATGTATACTTAATGGGCCCTATATAAATCATAACGTGCACAATGGATCACTGTCATGCATAATGACACATCTGTATACTTGGTATATTATGAGCACTCATTTATATCTTTCTTACTACATTGTACATGTGTTATGACGTGGGTCTTGTAGCCTGGGCTGGTTGGGCCGGTGAAGGTAACACAGAGGGCGGGGGTTTGGGAGGCATGAGGGTGTCACTTATGGGACAGGTAGAGTGTGATTCATAACGGCTGTTTCTCATCATTATGCCAACCCCTCACGTATATATGTATATATGTACGTCCCCGTGGGCGTGCGAACTTTTGGGGCAGGGTCCTAAAGGGATGTGACCCATAGGGTTTCTAATACCACCGGGTACATTCGGGAGGTGGGACTAGGGATGAGGGGTGGGGAAAGCATGTAGGGTGGGTAGAGGGATGGACAGGTATGGGTGGTATAGGGGTGTCATGGGATTTAGCAGCGCTACAATGAACCTATCAGTACCAAAGAAGGAAATTACAACGTATCTGGTTTCTTCGCGAATTCCCACAGACTAGCAACTACTCGTAGTGGAGAGGAACTATACTACCTGTATGAACCATTAATTATTGTCTTCAGGGGGACAAGATGGTGGTCTACACAGGGTCACAAGTTACAGCACCATACCCTGGCATGGGGTGTTAGGGCTTCCACTCCAGTACCCCTACTGTGTTCATACAGGTGTGTATTGTTCACCTATGATCAGGTGGAGGCCTTTGATGTACCTGTGGAGGGCGGGCCGAGGGTGGGACTGAGGAAAGGGGTGAAGGTGGACCAGTAAGGCCAACCAAAGCCTCCAACCTCCTGCCCCTCCCTGCTCCCCTCCTACCCCATTGAAGCCTTGTCTATGAACCACAAAGTAGGGAAACAGGCACTGTTTGTAAGCATGGGGTATTTTCCTAATGTATTTGTGGTAAGTAGGTACAATAGTAAAGCATGCTGTGATGTGTGTGTTAAGACACATTTAATACAAGTGTATACATCAATGGGAAACAATGATGTCCATGTTCTGTTTTAGTCAAAGGTACGTTATTTACATCAAGGGGCGACAATGGTGTACTGTTTATATGTATCAATGGCCTACTCCTAATGATACCAACAGTGCAGTGTTAGTATAACAAATAGGGCCTGGCTATCTCAACTGATTTCTTGTCATAATCCATCAAGCTGTAGTAGGCAATTGGGGTTTCCGTTCTGATATACACTACACAATTATGGCTGATTTGCTCCGGATGGGCGCTCATTGCTTCCGTGACACTACCTTACATAAATATGCCATAGATTTCGTTTGAGATAAAGGACCTGTCCCACTGGCCATGTATAGGGCTGGTATATACCCCTAAACACGAACACCACCCAAGGACAATAACAGTATTGCGTGTAGAGTCAGTGGCCCGGATTACAGTCTGACCTTAGCTGTATTCTGAGGGTTATTTCAAATTATGCTGCTCTAGGGGGTTAGATAAATTGCAGCCCCCGCTTTTCGTGACAGCTAAGGGCTGCGTGGTGAAGGGGATCTGCAGGCTATTTTCCATGGATCTCTCTTCCCTTTTGGGGACCAACCCCAAACTATAGTTTATAATTGGTATCATGTGCACATGACTAAGCTTAGATTATACATAGCACAGGTCCTTGGATCTTTAATCATTTAGCATGATATTTTAGCATATTTAGTATACTTGTCATAGATAATGACAAGTGGATGTCTTGGTCATTAATATTTGATGATGCTTTAGAATGAAGTGGAAAGCCACCAAACAACCTTGCCTAAAGGAGCATGTTCTGCCTGCATGCCATATATATGTATGTACATACATAAGCGAAACAAGGCATAAATACAAAAATCCAGAAATAGGAGACAAAATGCAATGCGCCGTTTATAACACAGCCTCACCATAGCCTAATAGAGATTGTTTTCTTTAGAAATGTACTGATGAAAGAAAGTAATGCCAAACCCTTCATATCATGTTGATAGTCGTCTTCCTAGTTATGTCAGCATTATACGTAATATATATGGGCAATAGCAAATGGCTGAGTGATTATGAAGACGTCAGCTGCGATCAGAGGCTCCTTATAATAGCAGTAATTGGAGACCAAATCCCATTAATTAACACATCTTGGATACCAGGTCCTAAATGTGGATCTTGGTAATACTGAGAAGACATTCCAGTCCCCTTATTGTGTACCCTTGATCAGTATAGGCAGTGTCAGGGATACAGCAGCAGTGGAAGATAAGATAACTACAATGTAACATATAGCTGGTATAGCCTTTGTTGGTTCCCTTGGACTAGCGCCTCATTTAGGACTACCACTACTAGTAAGGTGCTAGTCTGCAATAACCAGCGACATCCCCGGGGGACAACATGGCGGCATACATAGAGCGACCCTCTACAACGTTGTATTCAGGATACTTGCCAAACCTTATTAAAGGCACCTACCTAATGGCACTCATCTATTTCTATCCTAGTGATGATGAGTTATAAGCTGTCACATCTAACCTCATCAGATATCTCCATATGCATAATTTATATTCTTTGTTATTAAAGGTATCTATGTTGATATATAGATGCTCCCATCAATCACTACTGACTTGAGCAAAAAAAGGAGTTCATTTTAACTCAGCTACACATGCCTTGCACAATGTAATTGCCTAAGTAGCCTAAAGCATGCAATAAGTGGGGATGGTGCACCATGGAGGTGAGAGGTGGGAGTTCATCAATCATCCATGGGAGAGGCAGGGTAATCAGTATAGAGAGATGCATGCAGATACATGAGTGTTAGCATCCATTAATCATGCCACTCAGCACTGTATTATAGAATGTGTTATTTAGTAAATAACTTATGAATTTATTGTTGGTGTATAACCATTACAATAGCGACTTACTGTGTGTGAACTAGTGAGCACCTATGTGATGGCAGGATTTATAATATGACAAATACGATTAGAACCGACCCCACCCTACCCCATGAAATCGCTTCCTTTACCACAAAATATTACACCCCATACTTATACCATTTGGCCATGGACCCTTTCCCGTATCCAGCGGTTCAGGTTTGTAATGATGAGATATGTGAGCTACACATGGAAAATCAGTCCCACCCTCCCTTAACACATGAACATGGGGGAGGTACTGGTAACCACTAATTGTCACCCTAGCCGACTTACAGGCGCCTAGAGCAGGGATCCAGCCATGCGTGGATCATAGGTTTGAGGTTTAGACCCATCATGCACTGACTTTTGTAGGGACGTAACAAGCTTGGTGTTGTGGTCAGATTAGCATCACATTCCTCAAATGTACCTCAGCCGCAGGAATTCCCAGGTGATGACGCGGCATGCATGCTCTGGGTGTATTTACAATGGGCTTTTATGTCATTAGGGCACATACTGTTCGCTGAACAATAGCACTAAGTGTGCTAGGTCAGACTAGGCTATATTGGGTCACAGAGGGCCACCATTAGCTGTGAGGTCTTTTTAGGAACACCAGGATCAAGCGGTAGAATACCTGCATGGCTATTCATCTAGGACTGAATGGGGTCATTGCAGGAAAATGGCCTTTTATCTCATTTTGGCGGTTGTCTTTTGCCATCCAAGCGCTAACAGTTCCCTTTGGATCTCCTATACAGCGCACCAACTCATCGTGCTGATAGCATCTGCTTAGACCGTGCTCCGCCCAAAAGGAGCAAAGGTTTCATAGAGAGATAAGCGATAATGCGACTATTCAGCCACGGGTGTGAGGACAGTGCCTCAGGCTGTAGGCCATGTGTCAAGAGTCCCAATCAGGAGTCAGTGTTTAGTGTTATGTAAGGCATTCTGATTAAAAAAAGGAACTTTCTGTCAACGGCCTTAACCTTCTGAATCTCAGCACTGTCTCCCATATATATCCATCCCACCCTTTCCTCTATACTGGACATCTGCTGGCTACATAAAGGAATCAATATCTCACCATCTTCTTGCTTGAGGTGAGAAAATAAAAGGCGACAACGGTTTCCCGCGGCTAATGACGACACGACGACTGAAGGTACATCCCCTAGCCTGGTTATCTACGTTTGCAAAAAGCTCGCCCCGCCAGCCACACAAAAGCTCTTTCATCTGGAGAAGTGTGGGAATCAGAGCAACCTCCTGAAATATATAAACTTTCCATACCACTGACTGACCCTAACCCCCAATTAGGGGAAGCTCAGAAAATACCTCCTTGACATATTCCCCTGATAGCTCGTGTAGAAACAGCATTCCAGATGCAGATATAATTCCCTTTCTACACTGAGGATTCTGAACACACTGCATACATACAAAGGTAGTGATTTTTTCCTTTAGCTATTTGGAAATGGTATACTCATGGCTTTAACCCTTCATCAAATAGAGCCAAATTAAGCAGTTACTGAATGTCCCCAAAGGGGCATATACCACTAGGGGGTGTAGGCAGAATGGGAAGGGGGAGTGTACCTCACCCCCTGAAGGTGTACTAAATGAAGTCTACCGATCAGGTTACCACCATATAGTACCTGTTAGAGGAGGGGTCTGCATCCAAGGGCAGCTCCTTAATTCAGATAAAGATGTCACCTGGAGGACAGAACATGTTCAGGAGCACTGTAAAAAATAGATGTACTTTTTACAGATTCACTCTGTAAAATTGAACGCTGATTCACTGTTATTTGGAATACAATGAAGCACCGTAAATATCAGCCATATCACAGTGGATCCTTGTTAAATGCTAACCTGGTTTGGATTACAATGATTCAACGTAAATTCATCTTCTAATGTCAAATCCCAGAGGGAGCCACATATAGTGGATCTTGCCATAGATAGGTGGCCTGGTTTGTAAGAAGATTTTTCTGGAGAGTGTGAGCCCTTGAAGTGGAGTTTGCATGTTGAAATAATGGTAATTTTCAATTAATCTATATGTTTGACAATTTAACAATTTAATCTTGTGATAGGTTTAACAAAATACCATGATCACTTGATAATATCCAGAAGAAAGTAGCTGTCCGGATCTGTACACCTATTTTGTGGTAATATACTATGCTTATATCCTCACCTCTGGAAACTCTGCCTTGTATCAATCCTATAGAGTAAAACCTCTTGTATAGGCCAGGGCAAGTCAGATTGTCAGTGGTGCGTATAGGATAAGGACAAAGTCAAAGTATGGCTTATCCGTAAGTTTTTAGATGTATGCTACAGTAACTAAAGTCACCATAATCAGACTCCCTGTGAGGCTTATCAAATATTCTCTGTATATTTGAATACTGTGAATCTATTAATGCTGATTTAACGTAAAATTAACAGTGATTCAACGTAAAATGAACAGTGATTCTGTGTAAAATGAACAGTGATTCTGCGTAAAATTAACGGTGACCGTCACTGTTAAAAAAACGGTGAAAGTTATGTCCCAAAAGTTGCCGGTGATTCAACGTCATTTTGACGACATTTTTTTTACAGTGAGGGGCATGGATGCATTGGCGCCATTGCAGTTAATTATAACGTTTCACATATCCACTCTGGCTGCAGGCAATGCGGTCCACTGGTGGAATTATGGCCTAAGGGTGATATGTTACAAAGAATGCACTACTATAACTTAGATCAGGGAGAGAAGTAGTGGAGGTTAGCAAGTACTTGATGAAAAGAAAGTGAAAACAACTACAGGATGAATAGAAATGAAGGAACATTGTGAGGATTATGCATGGTTTGAATGGCAGAGGTAAATAGTTTCTGTCTTTTACCTACACTCAACTGTCCACCTACTGTATATTCTACTGTTTACCCACAATAACATGTGCAAGTACAGTTTATTCTACTGTATATCTACAAAATGAAGGCAACCAAGATTTTACAGCGTAGTGTTTGAAACATTGAATACAACGTCAGTATACAATTAGATATTTCCTATAATCCAGTTAACAGTTACATGTAGTAAAGCATTTAGCCTACTGAAGATGAATGGCAAACTGTCTGTAAATAGGTTTATCCAAGAGTTTGAGGGCATTTTACTTCTCTGTTAAAATGCACTCCCTTTTATTTGTTACTACATTTCTATTTGGTTTGGGCTATGTGCATTAAGATAATAAGATATACCAAAATGCTTCAAGCCTACCTGAGGACCAGTGCCAGACCCAATTGAACATGATATAAGTAGGCCTACACGCCCATGATATCTAACCCTCTCCAAGTGGGAGCCATGGCACATGCCCAAGTGCCCTGCGTGTTCGATGATTTTATAGCATTGCCTTCAACAGAGAAGAATATACAGAGACTTGTCCTCCGAACAGAAGCCATCCGCCACACTGAAACGCTACTCAGATCATATTCTTCCATAATAATGGGACTGGAGGAGAAAAAAGGGGGAAACTTAGTTTTGGCACCTCCCCAAAGGGAGTCTTGAGAGGGAGGCTTGACCCGCGTCTATCGTAACCACCCCTCGATGGTTGCACATACATTGGGGTCATCTCCACGACACCCCTTTCCCCTACCCTGCATACCGATTCTGCACTGGTAGACAGGTATACTCCCCACCTTAACACGATATGATAACGGTCCCACGCTGAATACTATACCAAGGATAGACAAAGCCCCCCCCCCCCACCACCACCACCACTCTCTCTGGCAACTGTCTTCAGGAGACGCTCAGTTTCATTGTAACCCTGATGTATGATCTCTCCAAAATAAACATGCCCACTATTTATATGCTTGAGTAGTATATGTGTAATAATTGGATTCTTTTATGTATCATTCCCTTTATCTATCACACTAAATACTCTGCTGGTGTAATATGTACAGTAAATGGTGCAGTTCTACATCTGAATATATACCATCGCTTAGCAGTGATGAATGAGTACTCAGTAGAGCAATTTTTGCTGTAATCGTAATGACACACGTGTTCTGCTGATTACCCACATATTACTTTCTATCACAGAAACAGTTGGCTGCAGGATTACGCTTTTTATTGACCCATTTACCAATCTCCCATCTATAGGGCTAATACAAATGGTAAATTGCATAAATAATAAATGTCTTGTTGTGATGCTAAAGAGTATATATGGTACACTAACTGATTTAGAACTACACATCTACTCTCACCTCTATCCATCTTTCTCTCTGGTGTGAAATGGGATGCGCGACCTAGTACTCCCCATAGTTCATTCATGCAGGTAGACGTGGTGCTAACATGTCTAGCCATGCCCCACCATTTACCTAGAGCTATCAGTGTCGGAGAGAAGCAAAACCAAACAAGTATCATCTGCCCTCTTCCACCCTGTTATATAGCATGGCGGTAGGACGGCCTCTTCAGCCGGCCTGAGAGGAGGAGGGAGGCCGGGACGACCCCTTCTTGTGGACTTATGTAGGAGGGGAGGCTCTCCCACACCTGTCCTGCCTCCTCACCTGTACTTAAAGAGATGCATCTACACACTCACCTGTATGATCTTAGTGTTTCTGCTGTTGTAGAATCAGGTGTGGGGGCGTATCCAAGCACTCAACAGTGGGAGGCCCCACCTAAAGTCCAGTTTGCTTATTTTCTCAGTCAGTCCATTGAATGAGTCCAGATCTAAAAGTCAAAATACCTGCCTCTCAGATCAGAAATGCCCCGTATGATCTCAGGTATTTCCCTCCATGGGCAAGACCTAGGTCTAGTACTAGCATGGGTTGCTTTCCACGCCTACACGTACCCACCCTTAGTATCCACCATGTGGTAGGGGCGGCGCTTGTTTTGGATCCTCTGGAGGTTATAGTGGGAGTATGCCCATGTGGGGGAATCCTGGCTCAGGTAAAGGAGGGCATAAAAACAGGTCCCGTCGACCCTCCCTCCACACAGCGGTCTGCTAATTTGGGCCGCGGACGCTGCTGTAATGACACAAACATTGGGACGCCCAGACCCAGCGAACGCCGCGTCACAGCCGCAGCCAACCGTGACGCACGGGCCATACTGCGCAGGCGCTAACGCTCCCGGGGGAATGGGGATCAGGATGGGAATGCATAGTAGTGTAGTATGGATGGAGACACCCCGTACATGTACATATTACGTGATTTTTAACCATAGAGCACGCTAGCCAAAGAGAGTCTGAACATTGCTTACGTTGTATTTTCTTATAATGTAAAGTTGATGTTCATAAGCTCATGCTTCTTATAATACTACCTTACACATGTTCATTTGATGTAGTACATTCAGATTTACCCTGTGATAAATGGTATTTCGGGATCTATTGAGGAGGTGACACCTCTAGTGACGCTTTTTGCAGGGTAGGGTTAAGATCACAGTAAACCATGCCTTGGGGAGCTGTCCACAGTAACAGCCCATACCGGACGCGGGGTTAAGGGGTCGCTGGTGGCCCTTTTACTTTCATCTGAGCTCCCCCCAGGGGCCTCACACACGCATGGGGTTTCACACATAACCCTACCCCTTCTACCTTTCTACCCCTCTGCCCTTATACTATTCATATAGCACCTGCCGGAGAAACTTCACACAGAAAAATAAAGAAGAAGCCTATTTTCATGGTCACGGACGGGCTTCCCACAAATATTGCCTTCCCTATGTGTTCCTGTTGGGATTGGATTAGGAGCGCCTTCTGGCCAGTGCCACCACACAAAACACCACAAGTACATCTACCAAAAGGTGTACCGACACTGGTCCAACAGCTCAGGTTGTTAGACAGAAATGCTATGCTGCTATGTTTGATAATCACACCTGAGCTAGAAGGAAAAAGACTGAAATGCGATACTTGTAATTCCTGTGTGATGGTGGGCCTTGTGTGTAAGGCGATGCCTGTTAAACATGTTTGAAAGTCTTTCATGGCCGTGTAGGACCTTGTAGCTGGTATTAAAAAGAGAAATATAGCAAATATATATAAGTGAAAGGGTTTACCGAAACAGGAGGATATTTATTGGACGGGTCGTACGAATAAAGTTCAGTAAGGACGCAGTGAAAGGTAAAGGTGTCGCCATTACTCCATTAGCCAGGGTTAGAGTTTGTTTCCCATGCACGTGACTCTGATGCAGGAGAGTCAGGTGAGTAACGAAGGAGGCGGGCCAGACTGCAATTGACACTTGCATATGCATCAAAGGTTGTCAGACTCAAATAGCGTCAATAGGTGTATTAATATAATCATTTAATTATTTCACTGACCACAAAAGTGGACTCTGGTAGCAGTGTACAGCAGTGTCATGGAGGCAACATTACTTTTCTCTGTGGGGAGTTGTACTTGTAGTCCTGGATCAACGGCATTACTATACATCTTGACATTTATTTGCTATGATACAAGCCTAACTTCATAAGGCTTGTCTATATGTGCATTTTACAATACATGATTAAATCATGCCTGTAAAATGGATAAACTCCATCTTAGAAAATCTGCAGATTTTTCAAGCAGGACTTGGAAATATCCAAAGCCCTGAATGCCAATACATGTAGGCTTATGAGCAATGCACACAGTGGCCCACCCTTGAGTACGGCCCCACTACTGATCAAAGGGAACGAGGGCTTCTTGAATTTCCCATGAGAAAACCACCAAAAGCAAGACACCTTTTGTGATTATGGGCCTCAGCCAGGGCCAGCTCCTGCTCAGCTTTCTGCACCCACCTCAGCCCTGTCAGTGTCTCGGGGCTATAAGCATACAACCTAGTGTAGAGTGTCACTCTGCTAAGGGTTCAGAATGACAGGGACTGTCACAAGGTTAGGGGGTATGACTGAGAACAGCAGGGGCGCCTGTGTCATGGGGTACCTAATATGGATATGTGCATTATGAGTCAGTAAATCACACAAACAAACCTGTCATCAGACACAGCAGACGACATTTAGGACGGGCGATAATAGAAGGTATTCTTCCCCTCGGCCGCTATGCAGTGGTGAATTGTGTGTGGGTGATGTTGAGGTGTTATAATTGAAAGGGAGTCTGGGGTGATGCCCACTCCCTAATCTTATCCTCACCTTAAGCATTCAGAGATATTCCATGATCTATGGAAGGGTTATATAATTGTCACCCCTAGGCCTAACACTGTCGAAAAAGCGAGTTTTACTTCTTTAATAATCACTGTTGATGTACACGTATACCCGAGAGTTGATGCCACCATGTGTTTCGAAATGCATTACACACAATGATCTCCTCTTCAGCATTGACAGCATGGCCACATTATCGCCACCTGCAGTCCCTGTGGTGTATCCATGATCAGTATTGTGGAATATACACAATGCTGTCAATAGTAAATATGATTTTGGAGACCGATCAGTTAAACCCGTCACCACCTGATAATTACTATACACAGTTCCACAGGGTAACAGATCCAGACAGGTCGAGCCTCTAAAATTGTCTGGAATGAGCCTTACTGATTTAAATCAGATATGGATGATGTATACGTTAGGAGATTGTAGAATGAGTTATAATATGAATGCATTCCAGCCATACTTTAGTTCCCAAGTTACCTCCTATACGACCATAGTACAGCTATACATAATGATGAACTTACCCTTCGGCCCTAAGTAGAAAATTGGGTAAATTCCTCAATAATTCGACGTCAGAGTTAACAACATCGTTCATCAAGCCCCAGTATTGTTCATTGACAGTCTACATGTAATCCTTTTGAAATTCATAATTAAAGACCGTGTTCGAGGAAATTGCTTAAAGTACTTCCTGTGCTCTCAATAAATATTGTAATTGCATTAAGATGTGCATGTATACAACTACATGTATATCTATTGGCTTTTGTATAACTCATTTTGAATATTGCTGACTACAAACTATCGTTGACAAAATTGGTCAGTTTTGTTTGCCATGATGTCAACACAATGAAACAGCTTGATGGTTGTTTTTTTCAGATACCAGATGCAAAACTCAATACAACAGATACAATTATTCAAATACCTTTTGTGATTTCCAGTTAGTCAGAAAACTATTCTAATAGCATGAAGCTATAAACCTATGTGTACACCTTTAAACATAAGTTATTGTACTCTTTACTTTTCTTCCTATTAGTCCTGTGTGCAACAGATGTTTCACACGTAAAAAAACAACCTTGAAATAGCAGGTACTATACCTTTATTAAGGGTTATATGGTGCTGTAACGGATACAATCGATCAAACGTCCACCGCCTCCACACAAAGGTATAATCATATAATGGTTTGTGCCACACTGGGAAGATGATACTTATTGCGGTAGTATCAAATCAGAAACCATATTTCATTATTTGAATCATCTTTAACCACTTTGCTATTCCTTTGATGTGTCTGTTTCGGGTCCCCCATGGAGACAGTGATTTCCGCTTTGCTGTTTCTTTTGTGTTTATCAGTCTATAATTTAATACCCTTTTTTTATATCAATCTTGTGGGTCACTGACTTTGATGAAATATAACGAGACACTGTGAATACATAGGTCTTACCAGCACTAAAAGATCCTATTCCAGTCAGTGGTAAAAAGAGCGAACAACGGCGTCCTACATCTAAGCTCATATTTCTAATGATTTCACCTTTGTGTAATATAAAAATAAATCTTGGAAATTATATATGGCTCTGTGTCTACCAGCCATAGGATGGAACATTGCAAAATGGGTCTTCATCAGTGTCCATAGAGGACATGCGCATTGGAGGGGTATAGACATGAGGCTAGGTGGTTTGGGACAGAGGTATTCCCCTGGTGTGTTTTTGAGGTACCCCCTGTGGTTCCAACCAGAAGAGTAGGATCATTATACCCTCCTAGATTACCATCGTTACGTGACGGGGATCAAGGGTACTAATATGACAGTCTACCCCCAACTAGGCACCTCTCCCAATGGTCGCCAATCTTGTTCTGGTTCTTATTCTCCCCACCTGCCCTTTTACCTCACTCCACATGGGGTCACCCCACCCTTGGTAGTTATGCCGATGGGAAACTTTACAGTTTGCATTGTTACAGTGTGTCTTTTATTAGCTTCAATTGGTACATTTGTACACTAGGCCCAAAAAAGGTGTGTTTCATGTTACATAGTCTGAATATCCAGGTGAGGTAGTTCGGATTTAAAATAATTCTTTTTTAAACTTTGGCCTGAAAAGTAGCAAAAACTTGACTCGCAAACTTAAGTGCCGACAGCAGTGATGCGTGGACTATCAAATTTACACCGAAATAGACCCAAAATTACTTGAAATATAAATATTTTTTCAAAATTGGATAAAAATTTCTCGGGTCAGCCCTGTTTTGCCTGAACCTGAAACACACATTTTTTTGCCCCCATGGTCTCTCCTAGGACAATGTGTTTAGGTTCCTTTGCGTTAGGATTTGTAGTGACGGGAGGAAAAGGGCCTATACATCACAGACGTACGTAGTACTAATAGGCATGGGATAGGTGATCTTTTTGGAGTCCACCTAACACTAGGAGTAAAGGTATTATTGTGGGATATTTGATCCCTCTACATAATATGTTACAATATTACAATGCCACTATGTAACATAAGGATAATCCGCACAGGAATGAAACCATAAGACCAATCAGTAAAACCATACTTACAGGAATGCCATTATTTTCATTTCTATTATTCTGAACGGTATTTCAACAACAACAATATTGCACGCTTATTCTACGAATAGCAGAGTCTTGAATGGCAGGTATAGCCTGAGATTAGGCGTCCTCAATCCTATCTTAAATGACAATTTGTGTAAGCACTATACAAGCAGACTTAGAGATCCAGCATGCGGCCCAAAACTCTTACTCCATATATACAAGGGGTTGTAGGGGCTGCTTACGTTTTCCATATAGAAAGGCTTAAGTCCACCATCTTAAACCTCTTCAGTTCTTTCAATGGTACTTCTAATCATAGATCTGTAAACCCTACAGACTAACAGGTCCCTCAGGGTATGCACCAAAGGGGTAGTAAGGTGACCACAGGTAACTAGTGTAGGGGCTAGGGTTATACGGGGTTATTATATGACGAGTGCTGTTGGATGCTGTGTTGCGAGCTCAGTCCGAACCCTTCAGTCCGACGGTAGGTGGCGACACCTACTCCGGGCTTGGGGTATGGACAGAGGTCGCTATAGGCTTCCGGTCTGCGTGTGCGCACGCAGGCTGGCTGCCTATATATACCCGGCATCTGACGGTACTCGTCGGTTACTCTGAGCCACGCTGGCAGAGGAGACCCTGTGATCATATCGGCTGCTCAGCCTACTGACCCGTTCCGAACTCTATAGGGAGTTCGCACACTTAGTGACTGCTTGTCTAGGTTCTCTGAATAAACCTGATATTGCAACCTGTAACACTTGATCCGAACTGTGTCGACTTTGTTCTTTAATTGATACTCTACCAATATCATAAAGAGACAAAGTATCGTTCATTACACTGGTGCCGTGACCAGTTCTGAGTGAAACGCAGGTTAGCCTGTGCAGTAGCACAGACCTCGGGCTCTGGACGGAGCAGCGAGGTCTCCTGATGAGGCAGCAGCCTTGTCACCGGAGGGGCTAGATGCCAGTTATGAGGCAGATACCCACAGTAGGGCGAATGTTCCATCCGGAACAGACGCAGCACGAGGACCCAGGGGTCCTACCATAATGAGCCGCTCATTGGAAGAGATGAACTTGTCCTTGTTCAACGTTGGTGGGTCAAGGTCAGCCGCGCCGACTCCGAGGAGGTTTGCCCTGTTGGAGGAGCGTCGGTTTGACGACATGAGAGAAGCCCGAGTGCAGGAACGTGTACAGATGGCTCAAATGGAATTGTTGACCATTCAGAAGCAATCCAATGAATGGAAAAGCAGTTTGATTGCATTGGAAGGTGCAGTCACACACAGAGCGTCCAAGATCAAGGAAAAGGACGCAAGGCTGTCTACCTTGTTGGAGGAGAATGAGAAATTGGTACAATCTCTCAGCAGAGTCCGGTCGGAATACGATCAGAAAGAGGCGGACCTACGAGGGATCCGGTCCGAGTTTGTCGAGGCAAACACGGAGCTGAACCATATTTGCGCAGCCCGAGACGCTGTAATCCATGAGGCAGAAGGGGCCCGATCAGCCATTGTTCGGGACACAGAGGACTTACAGGAGGTCCGCCGAAGTCTATTGACAGAGTGTGACATTCTGAAAGCGGAAAAAACTGCTTTACAGCAGTTTTTATCAGAAACGCGAGAGAGTATACGGGACAACAGTACCTCTTTCGCATCTGCGAACAATGGTAGTCCGGAAGGCCTCCATTACATGAGTTTTACCGACACTCCCAATCAGCCTATGGGACGTGGGGTAAGCATAGAACCTGCCTTGTCAACCTCAACACCAGGACGACCCCTCGGAGTGGGACGATCCAGGGGCAGAGGCAGGGCGAGAGATTACTCACCGAGGGTGGGGATCAGTGGTATCCGTCCGATACCAAAACAGGTATTCGCAGCCCCGACCGGTCTAGCCTCAGTCGGTAGGGGAAGACGATTGTCCGAGTTGGTTCGGAGTCCACGATCACAGTTGAAAGTGGACGAGCAAGAACTCGACGCGGAACGCTTGAGGAAAGCGGCCGAGCAGGATAAGGCGGCGAAAACCGATCTGACTCCTTCAAGTTTGTTGCAATGGCGAGAGTGCCAAGCAACCATATTGTTCCAGGAACAGAAAAACTTGGAAATAGAAAGGCGAGACGTGTATCGCAAACAGCAGGCTGCCTTGGAGCAGCAGCAGAAACGAATGAAGGAGAACGCGGCCCTCGCAGAGGAGTTAGCGGAGCAGGAGGCGGCGGTTCTGAGGGCTCGAAAGGAAGGGCTCCGAGCCGCCGGAGAAGCTGCTAAAGCTAAATTGGAGAAAGCTCAGCAAGAGGAGGAGGCTGAGAAGCAGGCCAAGGAATTGGAAAAGGAGAAGTCAGAGCATCAACGATCGCTTGCTCTGGCCCAGCAGTGTCAGTACATGACTGATCAGGAGAAGAACTGGTGGTTCGGACAAGGCGTGGACCCCACTACGGACTTAGTGTCGTATGGGACCTACCAGGCTTTTCTGGACAGACAGAGTAGCATACCAGCTATGGGCGCTACTCCAGGGGCGACTCCTGGTACGAAGAGCCCGAAGAAGGCTCCGAGACGAACAATGCTGAGTACAGAATTGCAAGAATTGTACGATACGAATCCCGCTATAGCGGGGATCGGATTGCACAATGTCGGTGCGGAAAAGGACGCGACAGCATCCATTTCTAAATGTCTGGCGATAACCTCTAAAATTAGAGGTTCGTCCAACGCTGCTAGACGCATAGCCAGCGAGCCATTTCCCTACTGGCAGAAGAATTCGTGGGAAGATTGGTTGGGAGCCACCGTTGAGGATATAAACCTCAGTGGGTGGGATCAACAGGATGCAATCCCGTACGTGTGTAAGGGATTACGCATGGGAGATGGTCTCATGGCAGTTGAGCAGTGGAAGGAGGATTGCGGACCTCGCGGTACTTTCAAACAGCTCGCTGAAATCGGAACCATCCTGTACGGAGATTCCGCACGGATCGATCCGATGGTCGCTTTTAAGAAGCGTGTGCAAGGCAAGAACGAGGCTCCAAGGGTTTTCGGACTTGCATTGATGAGACTCCTGAAGAAGGTACACCCTGCTTCAGGAATCCATGATGCCTTATTCTCTAAGGAATTGTTCTCTCAGTTCGTTGCCGGACTGAGAGACCCAGACATACAACAAACGGTGTATGACACGTGGAGAGCAGATACGTCACTAGATGACCTTTTTAAGGCCATCGACATACATGCTCTCAAAAAGTCACTGTTAGGGGACCGGATGCCTACCCGGGCCTCGGCCATTATAGAATGTTCTCCGGAACAGTCTGATGGTTCGGGCAGTGATGAGGAGGGGGCGATAGCTTCAGCGGCTCAGTTCAAGAGGAATGGAAATTCCTCTAAACCGCCGTGGAAGAATAAGAAGCCGGAAGGGGGTGGAAACCCCCCTCCGAAAAGGGAGTCATCAGAGCCAAAGGCTCCGGTGATGGACGCAGCGTTTTTCACAGCGCTGTTTGAAAAGATGACGACTTCCATTCAGGGGGCTACACAGCCTAACAGAAGGAAGATCAATCGGAGGACCGCTAAGTGCTATAGGTGCTTAGAGATCGGTCACTTTGCCGCGGAGTGTACGGCTCCGAGTCCGAAAGTTCCCGGAAAGGAGGGAAACTAGAGGGGGTAGTCCGAGAAGGCGAGCGGACAACCCCTGGAGATGAAGTACGCCAACATACCAGAGAGGTAGAGCCTAGTGGAATTCAGAAGACAGGAAGGGAATCAGGGGTGGCTTCGAGTCTGAGGGGCTCGGATGCCGGCCTGATTAACATTCCAGTCCATCAGTTGCCCGGCAATGAGGCAGGGAGGCCCATTACGGATAGGAACGAGGAAGTTGCGGCTGTCACAGACACCGTGTGGGTAGGGAGTACCCAGCTTTCCCCGGATCATCCATGTTTCGACCATTTGAAGAAACATGGCCTTGATCTGGCTGCTCCGAAGGATTTCAAACGCTTCACTGTAAACCCGTCTCCGCTGGGGGGGAGGCGGTGGTATGTGTCTGTTACTGTGGCCGGTAGGGCGGGCGAATTTTTAGTAGATACGGGAGCCAGCCACTCCTTTATCTCCTCCAAATTCTATGCTCTTATGCCGGACAGTCGTGATAACTTCAAAACGAGGGTAAACGCCTGTTCGGCCGATGGGTCGAGTATGCAGACGTATGGGCGCGCGTTCATACCTGTCCGAATTGGAGGGAAGGAGTATGTGGCTTCTCCCACCATTGCGGATATTGCAGACGACGGTATACTGGGGTTGGATTTTTCGGCGTTGTATGACGCGGTCCTGAATCCTGGTACAGGGGTACTCCGAATAGAGCACCCGTACCGTGCGGTGGAGCAATGTGTGCTCCGACAAGTATCGACAGTGGCAACGGTGGTCCAAACTGTTAAGATTCCTCCCGGACAGACGTGTGACGTGCTGGTCCGAAGCAAGGGGCTTAGGAGAGAGGAAGAAGCAGTTGTGGAACCGGATGTGGCCATGTTGGGAAGCATCGGTTTGACAGGCATGGATACCCTAGTGGGGGATGGTGCTTGGACCGTGGTGCCGGTTTCTAACCCCGGGTTGGAACCACAGTATCTTAGGAAAGATACAGTGTTGGGGAAGGTGTTCACCAGTGAGGCCGTAGTGTCCGCTGGACAGGTGAGCATGAAGGGTGACCCTTCTCCGACCCCTTTGAGTGAGGGACTCGAGAAAATGATATCCGAAACGGATCTGACGGATCGGATGGATCTCGACTCTCTAAGAAGGCTGGTAGTGAAGTATCAGGATGCATGGCAGGTGGAGGGGGAGCCGTTAGGCCGAACCGACAAAGTGTTGCATTCTATCAATACTGGAGATGCACAGCCTTTCAAAATGCCTTACCGACGTTTGCCGTTGGGTAAGAAAGCTGTTGTTGAAGAGCAAGTGAAAACCATGCTGGAACAGAAGGTTATAGTGCCTAGCACTAGTCCCTGGTCCAGTCCGGTTCAGATGGTTACTAAAAAGGATGGGTCTATCCGATTTTGTATCGATTATAGACGCCTGAATGGAGTAACCAAGAAAAATGCATATCCTCTCCCCCGAATTGATGAGACTCTGGACTCGCTGGGTGGGAACCAATGGTTCTGCACTCTTGATCTGCAGTCCGGGTATTGGCAGATCGGGATGAAGGAGGAGGATAAAGAGAAAACGGCTTTTACGAGTCACATTGGACTGTATCAGTTTGAACTGATGCCTTTCGGGCTATGCAACGCCCCGGCCACATTTGAAGCTATGATGGAAACTCTGTTGAGTGATCTACTGTGGCGCAAGTGCTTGGTATACTTGGATGATGTCATTGTTTTCGGCAAGACGTTTGAAGAGTGTGCGTTGAACCTCGGAGAGGTGTTGGAACGAATTCGGTCCAATGGCTTGACATTAAAGCCAAAGAAGTGTGAACTTTTTCGGAAGTCCATGGTCTATTTGGGCCGGATCATCTCCACCGAGGGTGTGCAGGCTGATCCGACTAAACTGGAGACTGTGGAGACTTGGGAAGTTCCAAAAGGACCGAAGGATGTCAGATCCTTCCTAGGGTTCTGTTCCTATTACAGGGACTTCATCCCCGGATTCTCTAGGGTGTCTCAGCCGCTTCAACGGTTGAGCCATTGGACTCCGGGGAGGAAAAAGGAACCCTTCCCATGGGGGATGGAACAGAATGAAGCCTTCAAAGAGATTAAGGCGTTGTTCCGGACCACCCCAGTGCTGAGATACCCTACGGAGAAGGGGCATTTCATCCTTGACACTGATGCGAGCAATGAGAGCATCGGGGCCGCATTGTCCCAAATCCAGGACGGAGTAGAGGTCCCGTTGGCGTTCGCTAGTAACAGTATGAACAAGGCACAGAGAAATTACTGTACTACCAAGCGAGAGTTGCTCGCAGTGGTGGTATACACTAAGAAGTTTCGGCACTTCTTATATGGAGGGAATTTCACACTTCGTACCGATCATTCGGCCCTCAGGTGGCTCCTTAATTTTAAGGATGCGGAGGGAATGATTGGTCGATGGTTGAATCACCTCAGCGAGTTCGGACTGGAGAACTCTCATATCCAGCACCGAGCGGGCACAAAGCATATTAATGCTGACTGCCTAAGTAGACGTCCGGTACGCCGTTGTGTGCGTCCGGAATGTGGGGATTGTGGTGCTCACAATGCTGTGGTAGCGAGTGTGCGTTTGCCTTATGATGGGTTGTTGCAAAACCTGTTGGATTGGTCCACCGACACTATAAGGACGTACCAGATGGCCGATCCTACCATAGCACGACTGAGGGAGCTTGTCCCTACTGGGGTCTGTCCAGTGAGACCCGAAATATCGCTGGAAAACCGTGAAATGCGACGTTTCTTGGCACAGTTCCATGAACTGGAGGTCCGAGACTCGTTGTTGTGCAGGTGGAAGACTTGTCCCGGAAAGCGGAGGGTATTACAAATGGTAATCCCTGCTGCCATGAGGAAAGACATCCTGTACTACTGCCACGGCCATTCCACTAGTGGGCATTTCGGAAAGAAACGCTCTTTGGAACGGCTGAGTCGGAGATATTACTGGCCCGGAATGTCTGGTGACCTTTTGAGGGTGATAGAGACATGTCCGGCATGTTGTTTAGGCAAGCCTGGTCCTGGACTAGGGAAATTGCCACTGCAGCAGGAACTATTCGGGGTGAGATTTGCTCGAATAGCCGTGGATATTATCAGTGGAGTGAAACCCACTCCAAAGGGTAATACGTGTCGGACTACTATACCAAATACACCCGAGTGTACCCACTAGAGGATCATACTGCTGCTACTTGTGCGGAAGCACTAGTGAAGGGGTGGATCCTCCATCTGGGGGCTCCCTTGATGTTACATAGCGATCAAGGGAGAGAATTTGAGTCCAAACTTTGGGCAGCTATGTGTCATCAGTTGGCTATATGCAAAACTCGGACCAATCCGTACCGACCACAGTCCGACGGGCAGGTGGAGCGGTTCAATCGGACCTTGATCCAGGTTTTGAAGCCATTAGTGAACTCCCATATGGATGATTGGGATGATCAGTGCGAATTTGTGGTACATGCGTATAACAATACGGTCCACACTTCGACTAATTGCACACCAAACCTCTTGGTGTTCGGAGAGGACTTGATCATGCCGGCGGATTTGGTATTCGGGGTGGTAGGGATCAGTCCAGAAGCACCATGTACGGTGCTATTTGTAGAATCTCTACGAGAGAGGTTCAAATTTGCCTACGAAACAGTTAGGGCTCATTTGCTCAAAGCTGCGAATTGGCAGAAGGTAGGTTATGACACCGGATTGAAGTTGCGACGTTTCGTGGTGGGGGATAGAGTAATCCGCCTACACGAACCGCTCTGCAACGTCAAGCTGGCGAATAACTGGGATGGACCACACACCGTGGTTAAATGTATCAGTCAGACGACTGTGTTGATTCAGTCCGAAGCAGGGCGCATCCGGACGAGCCATGTGGCTCGGTTGCGTGCTTGGGCTGGAAGGGAGCTCACCCCGGAAACGGAGGTGGAAGAGGGAACTTCGGAGGCGAAATTTGTACCTTTGGAAGGGGTGTCAGCGGATACCCCTAAGAGAGTGGTACGAAAGAAACCTCAGAAGACCGTGAAAAAGAAAGTCTCGGCAGGCGAAGGAAGAAGGGCTCGGAAAACTAAAATCAAGGCTGGAATTTTAGTTAAGAACGAGAGTCCTTCGGCCAGGTTACGAGAGGTGAACGGGAAACCCGTTCGGCGAAGCCCAAGGCTGGTGGCCAGAGGGGCAGTAACCTAGCTTGTTTACACAACGAGTGTGGTGTCCTGTGTTGTTTTATATGTTATATGTGTGCTACCAACAGGGGCGCTCAGAGTTGAATAGAAAAGAATATTGGAGTGCTCCCCGAGGGTGGTGGACGGATAATCCGGTGGGGTAATCTTCGATTTCCCATATTAATCCACTAATACTCCTGATGAACTCTTTATTCGAAGTATATTTTGACTTTTGCGAGCCGCCTACGTGGCAGTGTGATCCCCCGAGCCCGAGTTGCGGGCGGGAAAGGTCGTGACCTGATTAATCTATAATTGGGTCACACCGGGTAACGGGATCGCGTCCAATCACGCGAGACGCTGCGCATGCGCTTTGTTTTAAAAACAAAAGCGAGGGAACGCCATATTGATTTTGGGGCTCACCCGGATCAATCGTGCGTGCGGCAGCAGCGGAGAAGTCGGCGTTTTTGGGCAACTAGAAGAGTAGAAGAGTGATAAAAAGAGTAGGAACTGTGAGTACTCTTTCCTGGTCCGTCTAAGACAAAGAGGGAGACGGGGAACTAAGTGTTTCCCCGTCAGACTCCCGTCGTAAGACACTTGAAAGAAGTGAGGATGGCCGAGCAGCAGCTCCGCCAGTCCGAACTCTCCGGTCACTCCGAGGTGGCATCCGCCACCGAGGAGCACATGGACGCTCAGAGCCCCAGTGGTGATGAGCTCAGTCAGACTCTGTCGGAACTACGAGTGGATCCGGCCGTGTCACCGATTCGGAAGTCTCCGTCACCCGAGGGTAGCGAGGACTCCGGAATGTTGCGAGGGATCGCCTACAGTGCAGTAGAATCGAACCCCTCCGAGTCGACTGGACATCTCTCTCGGATGTGCAGTCTAAGTATTTCGCCGAGCCTCAAGAAGACAGTTACCAGGAAACTGTCTATGGGAGGCGACAGCGACTCCGACACTGCACGTCCGAGGACGCGCGGTGGCAAGGGTGCTACCCGAGATCGGTCCCGGTCGACCGATGGCAAGGTTAGTACCAAGGCTCTCAAACACGCGGGTGTTGGAAAGAAGCCTCTGGGGAAGGACGAGCCTAAAAAGCCCGATCCGAAGAAGCCTAGTACCCAGGGTACTAAGAAAGCGGATCCGAAGGTTGCCACTGCCACAGTAACCAAAGATTCGAAGACGGTCACTCCCAAGGCTCCGACTCCAAAGGTGCCAAAGGAACAAAAGAAAGCTGATCCGAAGCCAGCGGCTAAGGATCTGAAGAAGAAGGGACAGACGTCCGGCAGCAGTCAGGCTGTCAAGACTCCGGGCCCTCCTAAGTCAAACATCCCGATCCCTAGCAAGGAGAAGGATGCTGGAAAAGCAGTTGGAACGTCAGCTGCTCCGACTTCAGCCGTGGATGTGTTGTCCTTCTCGCGAGGGTTGGACAACAGCTCTGCAGTGGCCGCTACGGCCGCAGCCATGGCTGGTACGTCCGGGCACGGGGGAGCTCGTCCGAAAACGACAACTCACCCATCCGACACTAGGACTGAGGAGGCTATGGATGCATCATCCGCAGCTGAAACGGTCCGAGTTGTGCAGGAGGTGCTGTCCGGCATCACCTTCCAGCTACCTGCTCCAGTGGGGCAAAGAAAAGAAGTCCCCGTTCGGGTGGAGACGCCTCCTCAAGGAGCAGCCCCCGTCCGAGTGGAGACTCCTCAACAGCAAACCGAGCCCCGTCTGGAGCCATCCACTATGGATACTTCTGATGAGGCCGGCAAGCTGGACCAAGCCGCAGGCGGTGGTCCGGGTGGATCGGGGGTACCAGTAATCCCCCCAGTCCAACGTGAAGTATGGGATAAGGAGGACGCCGACGTCCCATCCCTGCTACGAGGAGCCATCATCGCACAGATGAGCAAGGATGAGATCAGGTCATTTGACTTGATCCAGATGAGAACCTTCCGGGGGCTGGACATTCTGTCCGACCGGTTCCCGACCTGGTTCCCGGCCCACGTGACGGCTGCAATGGAAGGCTTCAAAGACCAAGCTGCTAACGCTCGCTTGGTTGCTGAGACTGAAGGGCGCCCCGAACTACTCGCGGCCCTTGAATACGACCTGCAAACCGCAGAAGAATTCAAGGTCGTGCATAATCGGAAAGAGAAAAGGCGACATCTGACGCCAGCCATGAGGCTGGCCCGGAATATGGAGAAAAAGACTAACGAGTCTATTCTTAATGATACTCTGGAGGACGAGATTGTCCAACAGAGCACAGCTGCTACTAGAACTGCTGACACTAGTAAGATGGAGAAGGCCAGTCGTAGGCATCAATACCTACGAGAGACCATTCGGTTAACATCTCTGAATGCGGGTCAGTCCCCTGAAGAGGTGGATGTAGTTCTGAAGGGATTGGACAAGAACACAATCCCGGACAACGAACTACAGCTGTTGGTCCGGAATGCCCTCCGAGCCAACGCCGCTAGTGGGTTTCATTTCTTTAAACCCATGTGTATAAATGACTGTGTTAAAGATAAGCGGTCATCAAAGCTTCCGGAGGAGGTGGGGCCCGACGGTCTCTCCGACGACGAAGAATGGATCAAACCTGATCCTTTAGACAAGTCGGTACAGCTGTACCACTTCGAATTGCTGGAGAAGGTCCGGACTGGTAGCACCAAATACCATTCGCTCCTTCAGAAGGCAAAGTTGGCATGGGCAATGTCTAGATGGCATTCATTTAGCAAGTGCCCATTCAAAGCTTGTCGGGACATCGACGAGACCCTGGAGAAACCCCGAACTTGGCCTACCAAGGTTCGGTATGCCAGACATCTTACCCGCTTTCATGTACGTCATTGCATGCGATATGACTGCCTGAGTGTGGGTTCGAAGGGCAGCAAGGGTTGTCCGAATGGGGGTCTGTTCTACACCAGAGCAGATATCATTCGACACCTTGCCAAGTTCCATGGCTTGGCTCTGGAGACCGCAGCGGAACGCATTCAGGCCGCTCACGCAGAAGTCTACTCCCATTTCGGGACCACGGTAGACAAGAATGACAACCTCGAGGTGGATTTTGGCACCAACGAGAAAGGGAAGGTGCGGGTATTCTACAAAGTGAACCCGGATCGCACGTATCTCCATATCCCGGAGGGCGAACTCTACGACGAGTTCGAAGAGTATCAGCAGCGTACCAGTACGCGGAAGCGGCGAGCTCCGAGAAAATCCGACGGATCCTCGGAGCCCACCGATCCGAAGAAACAGAAAACGGACGAAAGGCAGTCCGTTATGGAGAAGGCAGATCCGGGGTACAAAGGACCGGCATTTACCTCTCGCACGACTGACTGGAAGTCGGGCCCCCAGGGCAAGCCACCTCGGCCAAGTCCGGAGGATCCGAACTCCAGTACGGGAGGGGCGTTCGCTGACGAATTCCCCAATCTGGATTTGGTTCCGGGTGGGGAGTCACAAACTCTCACCCAGACCGGGAAGGACAAGGCTTCGGTGAAGCAAAAGCCGAAGCCAAAACAGACTCCGGATCCCCCACAGGAGACTCCGGAGGAGGGGCACTTAGTCTTGCGACTAAGGGGCCCTCCCACGTTTCCTCCCGCTGACTTCAAGTCCTACGAAGCCGGACAGGAGGCCTTTGACCGGTGGCAGGATAACTTCCACCGATTGCTTACTGGCTTAAGTCAGGAGGTGGCGATGTTGTCCCTGGACACGGTGCATCATCTCCACCGGAGTGAAGTCGCTACTCAAAAAGCAGCGGCCCAGGAGTCGGTTCAGGAGGAGCGTGAAAATGCTCGGACTGAGCGAGTTGCTGCTAAATCCGAAAGGAAAAAGCAGAAGCTGGCAGTCAAGAACGCCGAGGAAAAACTGGACCACGAACGTCGGAGGTTCAGAGACTGTTTCGCGCACGAGATGCACGAATGGGATGGGACTCGGGCTCAAATCGAGCTCTGGCTCCAGGAGCTGACTCTGGCGGAAGCTGAGTCCGATTCTGATGATGAGGAGGCTGCGGCCAAGCCGAGCCCTAAAGACGACTCGGAATCCGGATAGGATTATCCTATCTTAGGATCCGATCAAGGAGAAAGGGGGGGTATTTTAAGGATACCACCCCTACAGGTTAAAAACACTCTGCTATAGGGTGTACAAGTATCCGGACGAAAAGAAGCGGCAGGCTGGCTACGCAAGGAGGCAGTCTGCCAGGCAGAACGGACGGAGGAGGACGAGGAGATCCGGAGAGAGATCAAAGCTCGGGACAGGAGTACGCTACCACCATGGATCCGATACGAGATGTTTTTTTATATATAAACTATATATCAGGACCGAGTGCTCCTATTTATAAGTCCGAAGATCGCCTGGAGGCAGGACTTGGAATTTTTTTTTTTTATATACTACTATAAGCTCCCGAGCATGAGCTATGAACTTTCTCGTTCCGGTGAGTAGGAGCTGAATGAAGTAGGTTCTGAAAGCCGGGCGGAATGCAACATCATCAAGAGAGGATCCGGATCTTCGCTATAAAATCACGTATGATGTCTTTTTTGTAATAATACTTTAATATGTTTCTAAAACCTTAAAAGAAGTGATAGTGTTTATCACTTATAAGTATTATTCATTACGAGTATAATTAGCTCGGGGTCCTGAAGGGACGAAATTTTTTTACTGTGATATTGTACTTTTTCAAGTGTTGTGTATACTATATGTATAGATTAACTCCATCTATCCTAGGGAATGGGGCGTAATTTTCATTACGGTCTATATATGTAGATATGTGTGGAATTAATACCTTTTTGTGTTCAACAGTAACGTCATATTGTTTGTAAGGTATAACTTTAATAAACCCCTAAGGTGGTATTTATAAGATAATGCCAGTCCGAAGTGTTTTCGGACTATAACCTTAATTATTTACCTCCCGGTTATTATCTGGTAGGGGGTAGTGTAGGGGCTAGGGTTATACGGGGTTATTATATGACGAGTGCTGTTGGATGCTGTGTTGCGAGCTCAGTCCGAACCCTTCAGTCCGACGGTAGGTGGCGACACCTACTCCGGGCTTGGGGTATGGACAGAGGTCGCTATAGGCTTCCGGTCTGCGTGTGCGCACGCAGGCTGGCTGCCTATATATACCCGGCATCTGACGGTACTCGTCGGTTACTCTGAGCCACGCTGGCAGAGGAGACCCTGTGATCATATCGGCTGCTCAGCCTACTGACCCGTTCCGAACTCTATAGGGAGTTCGCACACTTAGTGACTGCTTGTCTAGGTTCTCTGAATAAACCTGATATTGCAACCTGTAACACTTGATCCGAACTGTGTCGACTTTGTTCTTTAATTGATACTCTACCAATATCATAAAGAGACAAAGTATCGTTCATTACACTAGTATAATCAGCAGCTTTGAATAGTTATATGATAGGCGTGGGGGCAGCATAGCCTGGTCTGAGATCTAATCGTCTCTATAATGGATAAGTAACGAGGTCCTCAAAACTTGATACATTAGAATAGCAAATTATCGGTCCTCCTCAGGAAATGATTAGTGGGCTTCTAAATATGTGTGTATGCCTGGTTTATTTTCTTGATATTACATAGCGTTTTTTTATTGACTTGGGATTGGTTTTCAATTTTTATTTTCATTTGAAATGTTTATGTCACGTGTCCTATTGCCAAGCCTAGAATATGCACAATGCATATGTAGTGGTTCTCCCCAGACGAATGTACGATTACTCCATTGATATGACCATAATTATAAAGTAACATTCCATCCTGGGCATTCCATGAATATATACACTCGCACCCACTGATTCACACAGCATACTTCAAAAAGTACATTAAATCTTTACAGAATCTATCAAGTATCCATCAAAGAGATCATTGTCAGATATTCCTGCTGACCCCGGGGTGGTCAAGCGGCCGGACCTTAGCTGACTCAACCACACGATCACCAGTATAGCCCCCAGGCTCATGGCTAATCTATACTGGTGATAGTCATCGGTTGGTGTGTGCTGCAGGGTAGGACCCACCAGGTAGACGACCCGTGTCCAGCTGTGAAGGGGGTGACATCAATTGCGGGAATGCAAGAAATTGATGAAGGTTGGAAAGACATTTTTCATCATCTCCCCCTTACTTATCAGCGATAAAGGGGGAGATACTGGAAAATGGTACTGAGGGGGAGTAGAGCTATAGAAATAGCCGTGTATCAATCAGGGTTTACATGGTTATGTGTAGGCCTTCTCTTGTCACGTCTATTTAGATATAGCAGACTACTGTTAGATGATAAATATGAAATATTCTGTAGATGAATTGTATCACCACAGCGTTCGATTTCCTTGTATTAGAACACAATTTGTAATGATCTTTGGTTTTGCTGGCTGACTATCACATTGTAGAAGAGGACCGTCGGAAAACTGGAGTCTGGTTCAAGGTGCGTGTCGATCTGAACAAATGCAGGGTCATTTATGCGAAATCACCATCGTAAAAGTGAACGATTTGTAAGTCAAATACTTACAGGTGTAACATCTATTTACGTCACTTGCCACCCAAAGATCTAAGGTAAGGAGTGAACCACATATACCCTCATAGAACATCAACCTTTTGTTCTGTATAAAGAAGGGAAAGGTGATGGATACAGGCTTGGACAAAGGGCTCCAGTGGGTGAGGGCAATTAATTGGTTGTCAATGTATACAAGGCAGCCTCTCTATACCTACCCAAGTCCCTCTCCTAGCTGATATACGCGACAACAGGTAGACAAGACTGTAATTGTAACACAGGAGTAGACTCACTTCAAATAGATCAGACAGCGACTCCTTCTTAAACGCAAGGAGCGTCTTGACATGCAATTGCAATGCCCTCCTCTGAGCTAATGGCTAGTCTAGATCTTTCACATTTTCACATTTCTTTCAATTTCAAATTGCTGTCCAAGAATCCATATGCGCTTGCACAAGAACAATATATCTGAGCGTTGGCCATGTATGGGAGAGGGATGATAGATATAAGACGTGTACAATGTAATTCTGAATAAATTAAAATCGAGTGTGTTTATCGGTAAAACCTATCATGGCCTGGCTTTGACTCGAGTTAAAAGGCAAAATAGATGAGTACATTTTGAATCCAAAGTGTAGTGCTCTTATGTATGTAATTCAAATTATTTTTCACGAAAAGATAACGAGACACATACGACCTTATTTCACTCCTTTGGGGTACTATCTAGGTACAGCTTGCAGCAATAAGCTAGTTAACCCTGGATACAATCAAACTAAGATTATTAGTGCATTTAAAGTTGTACTGTCGTACTAGATGTGACAAGGCGTTCTTTATCGTCTTAATAATGTAATGACAGCGGGCATTAAGTAAAGCAGCATGTCACTGCTTCCGCGACAACACACCTTCTTGGGATTTATAACCCTGTTGTTATACCTATAAGTGCATGTACCCAGGGGGGATGTGCCGACTACAATCATGTATATTCACAGAACAGGTCAGACAAGCCCTTTATCCTGCTCCAAATTTATCCCTCCCTAATTAACCCCTTCCCTATATTTACCAGTCCAAAAGTATTGCAACACTTGTTCAGCGTTGGACCAGATTGTGATTCCCATGGGGTATGGCGGCTTTTGTACTTGCAGGAAGAGGCTGTACAACCACTATCTGTATCATAACCGCTATCTGTATCAACGACACATAGCGATTGACCATCCAACCGCTATGTGTATCAAAAAACCGCTATGTGTAGTAACCCTCCAACGCTATCTGTAGTAACCAACGCTATCTGTTACAACTTCTTGACCACTGTGAATAGGCACATCCAACCGCTATCTGTATCAATAAACGCTTTTTTTTTTACTAAGGCCTCTGGCAACAATTCAGGCCGCAGATTATGATTCTGTGACAAATTTAAGGCCACCTACCACTGATTATATGCACAGTAGTACCGTTTTTCATTGGCACTATTTACGACAACATTCGGGGGGCGAATTTGTACTGTGACACCTTTTCATAGTTTTATATGTGTATCCCGCTAAATTGGCCCTTTTTTTTCAGTAAAATGTAAATTTTCATGATTTCGTCCTGTTTAAGTTGCCAGTTGACCATTTTTACGAAATTTGACTTTTTTATTTTAAAGACTTGTTCGCCAAATCAGCACTATTTGGCGAAATATTTTTAATTTGTTTTTTCCCCCAGAAAATTGACTTTTTCACGATTTTCAAATATAAAACCTTTTTTTTTCAGTCTAGAACATTTTTGGAAACAAAGTCACTGTCAAACCAACTTTGATACACCTAACGTCAGGAGGAGTGCTTGGTGGGCTTGATACAGATAACACCTTGTTGATACACTTAATTTGATACACTTAGCGTTTTTTTGATACACATACCGGTTGGATAGTCAACCGCTATGTGTAGTTGATACAGATAGCGGTTATGATACAGATAGCGGTTGTACAGAGGCAGCTTGTCCCACTGCGGCCCTCCCTGCTGGTGGTAGAGAATGGCAGCAGGTCGAGTTACCAGGCTCCCCACTCCTATTACACGGCACCTACAGGGCCACACAGTCACATCACGGGATCCCTCTTTATGATGATGGCAAGGGCAAAAAGTACAGGAATTCAGGCTTTATTCTGGACAGCAGTGTGATTTGTGTGAAAGCGTTTCCAGTTTAGGCTCCATCCCTTGCATACCAAGATTGCAACATTAAATCATTTGACACACAAATAAGTAAATTTACCATCGAGGTTTGTCTTCCTTTGAGCTATGTCCGAGTCAGGTGTAATCTTAGTAGTAGGACGTGATCTAACGTGCCATTGGTTTTTACCTTTAAAATACGTTTATCAGTACAACTATGTAATATAGTTGACTTAAGAACTTTCTGAATGACTTCCTATTTGTCAACAGTCTGATACAATCAAAACAGTTCAGGATATATAGTTTTAAACGGATATGCCACATTACATTGAATATTGCGTTGATAAGGCCAAACAAAAAGATGTTTCAGGTTACATGGTCTGAAAACCGAGGCCAGGTAGGTCAGATATTTTTTTAACCTTTGGCCTGAAAAGTACCCAAGACTCACAATGTTCAGGGCCAGCTCCCCAACAGCGGCATAAACTCGTGGACTATCAAATTGACTCTGAAATATCCCCAAAATGACCTATTAATAAAATTATAAATATCTTTTCAGAATTGGATAAAAATGTCTAGGGTCGCCTCTGTTTTGTTAGGTAGAGTCGGGTAACCTGAAACACACCCTTTTTTCCTAAAGAAAAGTATGTACCACTTTTTAATCACCTATATCCACGACACCACCAGCGGTCAGCAATCGTTGTACATCGTTGGCATGTATTATCCAAACATGTACACATGTCATTCAAGTTTTTATAATTATTGCTAGTTACATTTTGTAACAGCAACTAGCCCAATTAGTATGCAGACTTGTAAACCAGGATAAACCTGATGTGTGGATAAACAACCACAAAGTAGAGGGCAAGGCATGTACACACCATCCCTCATTTGTATAACAAGCTTCTATTGTCCACTGCCCATCCCAATGTCACTTAGTAGGTGGTGGAGGGTGTTTTCCTTTTCTTTCAACAGAGAGTAAATTACAGTGGTGGCTGTGTTGGGTTCTACACCTTAAGGTCTGAGTTAAGTCAACCTAGCTCTCACCGAGCACAGTCAGAGCCTGTAGGAACGTCCCTCTGTTGGCGCCAAACGCGACTAGGGTATGGCTGCTGTAGAACCCAAAAACTCTTCATTTTAGTTTTGCGGGTAAACCCCTAGAACACTAAACACTGGACCAAAATAGAGTGGTGAATATGCCAACACACACAGCTGAGGGTCTTTTAGAACACTTTAATTAATGTTAGGCATCTTACAATAATTTACCAGCATATATAAACGATGTTTTTACTGTAAACGTGTTTTTTTGGTAGATCCAAGAGGCACTCTAGCCTACATCGGGTTTTAAGGACACATGGTGTCACAGCAAGTTTACAAAGTCAACCTCTGCAAGCAAGACACCAACATAAAGGACGTTTTGACGAGCGAATCGACAGGAATAGGACCCTGAGTGAAAGTAAGTCAATACTTACAGCTTTTGGAGACTGTCCACGAGCTGTCAACAAGATACCTAGACTGTTTGTTGAGCATGTGCCCCCCTGCTATACCCGAGAGAACCAGTAGAAGTGACCCAGGTTTGCTATTGTCACCTGTTTGCTTAGGGCTCTTGGTTGGGTTTGGTGATAACACTGTCATATGTATAACCAACCTCTCTCTAGCACTCCCCTCAGCTTAGACACATAGAAAGGTGAGATCTCGGCTCTAAGGTCCATTCCTTTGAATACATATTGGCCTAGACCTTAATGAGATAGGTACTAATATATAATAGTAATTAATCAATGAATGATATTTAATGCTAAACACGTGTACATGTATATCAGTGTATGACCATAATATTATACCAGTATAACCACATTTTATTTCATTTCTACGTGTAGTGAAAGAAGCATAACATATTAGGTATATTATGTTGAACACTTGTAGGGTTGCTTGCCCTATATAGGGCACACCCCAACTGTCTTTTCAGCTCAAACTAGCTTACACATTGTACACATGACCATGTATCTTGCCATAACAATGAGTAAATGGCCATATATATTATGTGCTACCCTATAAATTCCAATGTTCTTCACAGTAGCTCACCCATACAGTCTCACTGTAAAGTTATAAAGCATTTTCTTAACAACTCTAAATCCCTAGGTAATAATCATATTAACTGGTACCCCCACCCCCCACACCACCACATGTGTTACTAGAGCATCTACATGCACAGTCATTGGACTCAAACATCAAAGTCCTACTCATAAGCAAGCCATTGCAAAGTTTAGTACAATGTAACAGTATATATGCATGCATCGATATAATATATCATCTCTGACCCAACTTTCACCCCTGCACTTTAGCCCTACAAAGCTGCCCCTTCGCACCTAGCTCGTCAAAGTCCTTGACACGGACATTGAGCGTCAAGAACCATGACCGGAAATGAAATGTGTCGGAGCATGCGTGTTGGGCGTCCTGGGTGCATGGCGGGAAATACCACAGTAACATGGGTAATATGTCTCAGAGAGGGAGCCAAACCCCAACAAGGGTTCAGCAACTACCACTACACAAGGGGACATGTAAAGGTGTTCCAATTGGGGGAGTCTATACGAGCTAACAGATGGGGACCCCTTGGTGGTGGAAAACAACACTTGCCCACTGATCTATGCCATAGGACATCAAAACAGACAGCTTTCCCATGAGAGTTGAGCTTTACAATGTAGTATATGGTAGATGACCCAATCAGAATTAACTGTTGATAAAATCGATTATAAAGAAAGTTTAAGTAATAAAATGATCGAGTTATATCTCATAGAAAAGGTTTGTTATTGAATACGAGCGAAAGTTATTTATACGTTTTCATATTGTATTACAAGATAGTTTATGAGTATGGCCCTGCGGAACCTCTGTAAAGGGCTTCATGGTCCAACGGATTTACAGGTATTTTCTGTCCACATATCATTGTTAGGCTTTTACTGCAGGTAATGATATACGTTTGAGATAATGACACAGGAGGGGGACAATAGCATGGGGGCTGTTCATAGAGGGACCAGGCCAGAATGGGAGGGGGTGTTAGAGGTGGGCAGAGGGAAAGGAGGTGGGTTGGTGTGGTCTTGGACAGGTGACAACAGGTGAACACACCTGTCCGTGTGAATGTGGTCGGGTGAGGTGGATCCTCCAGGGACATGTGGTCGAGCACTTACTTAGATACCAAAAATATAAGTCATTAGGTACAACTCTGCTGATATACACTGTAAAAAAAATTGCGTTAAAATAACGGAGATTCACTGGCAACACTGGGTGCCGGACTTTCACCGTTATTTTTACGGTCACCGTTTTTTCCTAAGTCACCGTTATTTTTACGGAGCTGTCACCGCTATTTTTAAACAAGAAATCTCCGTTATAAATTTTTTCAAACAGTGATTCTCAGTACCGTTAAAAAAACGGTGATTCACTGGCAACACTGGGTGCCGGACTTTCACCGTAATTGTCACGGTCACCGTTTTTCCCAAAGTCACCGTCATTTCTACGGAACTGTGAATCACCGTTATTTTAACAGAATACAAAACATCACTGTATTCTGATTCAGTGCCTAAACAATAATTGTAATGGTATTTTGTGTAATTTAACTGATTCGTCCCAGTGTTATTCAGTTCATTTATCCCCCTATACCTAACTCCATGCTCAATATGGTTCCAAACCCAATTTGGTTCCAATCAGCAATATCATCTTAGTGTCAAGACTTGAGACCTAATCATTAGGAATTAGTCTATGAAAGCCTTATAGAATGCTTCATGACACTTTGTTATACCAGTCCATGAGCAGAAGTCACTCTAGGATGGCTACAGAGCAAACATTACAGCTGTATCTGTATATATATTTCTTATCACCACAAAAATGGTGTTCCTAGCATCCAGGAAAATCTCTTCATGAACCAAACTGCCACCTGGTGTGATAAAACTGAAATCAATTAAACGTAGCTTCACCGTAAAATAAACTGTGTTTCACTGTAAAATAAACCGTGTTTCACTGTATTGGATTACGGATATTCAAAGTAAAATTGATTGATTTTACATTGCCTCACCGTAATCATATGTTATGATGAATCACCGTTAAATTTTACACTGATTCTCCGTATATTCAACGGAATATTTTTACAGTGTACCTCTGGGAACGTTTGTGTAAAATTGCTGAAATCGCCTTTTTTGCGTATTTATGTTACAGCCTACTCCAACCACGGACTTAAGAGTTTCTCTGACACAGTACAATTATATTTTTCACCGTAGGGAGTAATTCTATACAGGATCTATGCATATATAATTTCAATGCCATTTTGAATTCGACCCCATCTAAACAGAACTAGATTCAATAAATAAACGAAAGGTTTTTAGTAACGAAGGATTTATTAGAATTGCAATGAAAGGCAACTCCTCTCAACGAGGTAGCTAGAAGATAAAGTGTCTTCATGTAATATATATATAATAGAGTGCCAACGAGTTTTGTTTAATATCACAGATATATGTTATGGTCAACTCATATATGACATATAGCGGCAACACCATTTTGCGAAGCATTACCAGAATGCTATATGTATGTCATTCTATTAAAGTGCTACTATCACATAACAGTATGATAATGTGCGGTGGATGAGGCAATGAGATGTATTCAAATCTGCCTTGAGGAACTTGAGATATAGCAGAAAGATTTAACAGTTATCGTGCCTGGAGAAGTAATGATACGCAAAAGTATAATTATGTATAGGCCTAGTATAGGCTCAAACATGCACAGTGTGACATGAGATGACGATGTCATGGATAGATCCGTTGGGTAGGTGTGAAGTCTTGATTCAAAATATTATGTACGTGTAATTATATATACGTGTCCAGAAGAGCATATGACATAACTTTGGTATAATCATAAGCGATAAGTATGCCCTTAATCCAAGTTCAAATAATTCACAATAGCCTTCGTAACATGAAGATTCTACTACCTACGTTAGGCGTAAATGACCCCTCCATAGTTGAGTCCTCCTTGTAAAGCTATGCTATATTATATCATAAGTTCTTCAGTAGAGGCCCTATGTACTAAGCCTTAATTCTTGCACTTTCCCCGACACGATAGCATGCTATGATTTCCTGTAGAACGTAGTGACAGCAGTGGGTTTTAAATCCCTCTGTATCTGTTTGTCATCCTCATCTGTGGCCAGCCACCTCCTACACTCAAACTCATACTCATCACAATATGGCGTCCTGTCCTCCCTCCATCTGGCGAATAGTTTACCTTTGTATTTTGTCTCATCGTCAGAGTCAGACCCTTTTCCAACCTTTCTCCGGCCCTCCTCTGTTGAGCCCTTCTTCTTCTTCCTCTTTTTCTTCTCTGAGTCAGAATCTGAATCTGAATCCGACGATGAAGATGATGATGATGATGATGATGAAGATGATGATTTGAACCTCAGTTTCCTAGACTTGGATTTACTAGATTTCCTCTTATCATTGTCGCTGTCAATCTCCTTATTTCGTGACTTTTTGGACTTCTTCTTACGCTTGTCGTCTTCTGAATCCGACTCCGAATCTGCATACTTCGATTTCTTCTTCTTTTTGTCACTTAGCGTGCGGAACCTTTTGTCATGGTCATCATAACCATATTTATCCTTCTTATTTTTATCCTTTTTGGTACGTTTATCATCATCCGAGTCATCAGAACTGTCGGTGTCATATTTTCCTTTCTTCTTCTTGTTCTTTTTCTTTAGTTTCTTATCGTCAGAGTCGTCATCTGAACTATCAGAATCATACTTACCCTTCTTCTTTTTATCCCTCTTTTTGTGTTTTTTATCATCAGAGTCATCAGAACTGTCGGTGTCATATTTTCCCTTTTTCTTTTTGTCCTTTTTCTTCTTACTCGACTTTCTATCGTCCTCTGAGTCACTGTCACTGTCAGTCACCCATGTGTCGATACCACGATAAGTTATCTTCTTCTTTTTCTTCCTTTTCTTATCTTTCTTTTTCCTCAAATCTAAATCAGAGTCAGATTCCTCCTTTCTCCTCCTTGAACCTGAGGATGCTGACCTGTCTCTCCTCTTGTCTGCCTTGTTTCTTTTACTCCTTCTCTTGCTCTTCTTACTATCAGAGTCCTCCTCTGACTCTGAGTCATTGTCCTCCTTATAGGCCTTGTTTCTCTCCTTGTAGGCATTGTCCACGTCTCTGCCTTTGATAGTTTTGCCTGTGATCACAGAAGCACGCCGCAATGCCTTTTCGTCCTCTTCCATTCCCTCCGCCGTCAATTTCTCACGGATCTCGGATTTGGGGAAGAACCGCCGGATAACTATCTGTAATAGTCAAATAAATGCATCATAAGTACCAATAACAAAATGTCATAATAAGAAGTCGAGCCGGTCCTTGACCCTTTAAGGATTATTACATGTACAGGGTACTATGCCATCCATCTATATAATCGACTCATTTAAAGGTCTTATTGGATGAGCATGGCTATACCTACAGGTGGGATACCCTGTTCTCTAATGCTCATGAATATATAATGTTAATCCGTATATTCAGACAATATTCAAATTTCATAATAACAGACCTAAGTATATTACAATAATCTGTGAGTAATACAGGCATCTATACATCATCCTAACGATCAAATTATATGTTATTCATCTTATCACAATTGGCACTGAGAATATACTGTTTTATGTGGAAATAGAAATAACCATAACTCAATCCATATCCCACCTTTAAGGTCGGGCACTTGGCCAGCACCCTGAGATGACCCCCTGAGGGGTAAGAGAGGTAGACCTACACGTTTACACCACAGTCCATACACGCACAGACAATATCCCCAATTGTTACAATTTTCCCCTCCAATTGCTAAAGAGTGTTCCCGCCGATTGAGGTAATTTCCCTCCGATGGCATAATGGGCCGAATTCATGGGAAAGAAGATAAACTGAGGATATAGGCAAGGGGCATGGGTCACCACGTTTGTCCAAGCATGTCAAAGCTATTACAGACTTCACCGTCTAGACTCCAGTACACTTTAGTTATCTCAATCACATAAAATGCACACGTGCTTCATAAAATAGCCTAAGATAATAGTTCAAAGACATCCGCCAATTTTAGGAGGAAATTTGAAAATCGGTGCTGTTAACTAATCCTTTAAAAGTAAAATCCCGGAAGAGACTATTTTGAGATGTATGAAAAACAATGTCGTGGAAAATGGACAAATTATGTTCCTTCAGGAATTTGGCTCCTGGATTGCCGATGCATCATCCATGGTGGATAGGTGCAATACGTTATCTGTCATAACTCACACAGCCTGGAGTTGTGGCGTCAGCTAACTGACAAATCGTCCACTGGTCATACACCCCAGTGCCAGTGGGCAGGCAGTGAGGGAGGCCTGCCATCTTGGCATGTCACAGTGAAAGGCCAGGAGCAATCATGACAGACTCATCCCTGTGAGTCCCCCAAAGGGATAATTTACTTCTACTTACTGTGGAGGGATTGTTATTTTATTCTGAAACTGTAGTTGGCTGTTCTATCATAGTATGGCAGTGGATATTTATTACAAATGCTATTACCACGGTATAACACATCAGGATGACACCTCTGACACCAGTTCAATACCATGGCACCCTCCCCCCTTACACTGAAAAATATATAGACTTGGGGGGGGGGGGCACTCTGCCATGTATTGGATAACCACTGCAGCACAAATCTGAAAAGCGGTGGCGGTGAATTTCCATCCGATCCTGAAAAGGGGGGCGGTCAGATGTCGTCAAGGCCCTGATAAGTAGGGCGGTTAAAATCATATCATTAAATTGAGCAACTTTTCTTGCTGAAAGGGATGAATATAGTTGTATTTGTACAAAATTCAGGGGAGACCTAAAATAGCTCACCAAATCTCCCAACCTCTGAAAAATGAGGCGGTCAAATCTTCCAACCTCTGAAATGTAGGGTGGTCAAATCTCCCAGCCTCTGAGAAGTAGGGCGGTCAAATTTCCCAACCTCTGATAAGAGGGGCGGTAGGGCGGCAGTTGTTATCTACCCTCATAGACTCAGTGACCCCCCGGGCTTGTCAACCGTGGTATAGCATCTTAACAACATTGGCAGATCCAGTGGGGGGGGGGGGGGGGGCGACGGACCTTGCCCCCCCCCCAAAAAAAAAGAAGAGGAAGAAGAAGAAAATCCTGGATCCGCCACTGATTACATTGGAGACTTTGGTACTAGCACTCAAGAGTTGTCAGTGTAAAGAGCCACCAGGCATATGCCAGCCCCGAACCTGTCTAGAACGGATTAACAATTTTTCCTGTGGGTGGCCATTCTCTAGCATACAATATATACACTGATATACCCTGGGGAATAAATTGCCTAATTCATATGCAGTGAGCATTACAATACCTTTCTGTTAAATTTGGAGGATTTTATCAGGTATCTGGTGAGAAAGTAAAATAATGTAAAAAAAGATGTATCCATTTTGATTTAAAAAAGAGCTCAGAGTATAGGCACCTCTGTTGTGTATTTCACTAGGACACAGGTAGATGCCATCTACCCGTCTCTGCACTATTATAGTAGATACAGATGTAGTAAAAGCCTTACCTTGTCCAAGAACCAGCCTGCTGCAAGACTAGTATTGTCGTGGCGAATTCTGATCTTCTTTAAGTTTCCCACATCATCTGCCTTGATCTGAATTTCCAAAATCAACAAATGTATTTATTTGTAATTACTTAACATTAGGTCCAGTAAGCACGGGATCAAGACGACAGTTAAACCACCAGGAAGGTTTTTCTCTTTTTTTAAACAGTTAGTTGAACAAAGAAAAGCCTCAGCGAACAGAGCAGCGAACTGTATAGTGTGAACTGTAATATGTGTTTCTAGTGGTAAAATCGCTGACTCATCGTTTCTGTTGCAAAGAACGAACTGACATGATGGCGAACTGGTTACTTTTCCCCCAAAAATAATTGGTAATAAGAGAATTCTTTCAGGAAAATCGTTTGTACAGGCATTTCGTTTGTGACCTGTCCTAATTACCAAAAATTACAAAAACCAGTCTAAATTCCGGGAAACACCCAGGGAATTCCCTTAGTGATGTCAAACCTTTTCGTTGTAGGTTGAGGGAAAAACACATCGTTTGAAGAGAGAGAGAGAGAGAGAGAGAGAGAGAGAGAGAGAGAGAGAGAGAGAGAGAGAGAGAGAGAGACTATGGGTGGGTGGGGCGGAGTGGGGAGGGCGGGGACGGAGTGGGGAGGGTGGGGATGGAGTGGGAGGGTGGGGATGGAGTGGGAGGGTGGGGATGGAGTGGGAGGGTGGAGATGGAGTGGGAGGGGTGGGGACGGAGTGGGCAGGTGACAGCTAACCAGGACTACCTCTCCGGTGCGGAACACAAGGCCGTAGTGCTATTTAGTATACACCCAGTGACACCTTGTAGCAGCGTCGTGCTATAAGGAGATGCATGAGCCAATGTACTTGCACCCTAAATTATAACTAATTTGTGAAGATACTCAAAAGTTAGTGGAATAAACTGCTGTTATAATCAAATAAATACATATCCCATCTAAAGGCATGTGGATGCACCCAGTTTGTGTTGTGTTGCATTATAGAGAAATATGAAGTTAAAGGTGTAACTCGGGTCAGGGACCCCCCCCCCCCCCACACACACACACCCCTCTGCCTTGTACCAGGCGGGGCAGGCTACTATTAAAACTAGGGTTGTGGCTATAGGCACACGTTGGGTAAGGGGGGGCGGTGTGAGTGTCACCCCCTCCCCCCCCCCTACCCTCCGCTTTCACACACAGTGGCCGTGTACGTGCAGGGTGTTGGTGGTGGGGGGGAGGGGGGCGTCGCGCTATACCGCGACGTTATATGTAGAGACGGTGTTGCCCTAATAGTACCGTGGACCATACCTGGTGGGGGGTAGGGTGGGGATGGAGTGGGAGGGTGGGGATGGAGTGGGAGGGGTGGGGACGGAGTAGGGGGTAGGGTGGGGATGGAGTGGGAGGGTGGGGATGGAGTGGGAGGGTGGGGACGGAGTTTGGGGTAGGGTGGGGATGGAGTGGAGAGGGTGGGGACAGAAGGGGGGGGGGGGGTTGGGACAGATAACATAGATCTAGTATTAGATAGACCTAGGCTTGACGGGGTCGTGTCACTCCTCTGCAGAAGCTACAATACTCACACCCATCTATATGATAAAAATAGACAAATATTGGGATATTTGGTATCAAATTAAAGCTAATACTGCTGAGGCCACCCCCAATCGTTTCTTACCAACAAAATCGTTGATCATCATCATATTGGACGATCACACAAAGAACCGACAGAATTTAACATTTTTGGAAAATTATTAAAAAGAAGAAGGAAAATTTTGAATTTCATACAAAGTGTTCTTTCAAATATAAATTGTGTGATTCTGCAAAAAATAGAATTATTTTATCTTTAACAAAGCAGCAGGAGCTCTCTATTCTAGTTAGTTGGACCCTCCCATCTCCTACTAAATAGCTTATGAGAAACACTATTTCCCCCCTCAAACAGTTGCCTATTCATGGCGAACTGCTTTAAAAATTCCCAATCACTTCTCTAAATCACTGTCAGAAACACCATTTTCTTTGTCATTTAACGATTTCTCTTGAATGTTTACAAAAGAACTTTTTCATCAAAAGTTAAATCGCTGGAACACCCCAGAAACGTATTTTGATGAAAGTGTTCTCTGCACCCACTCTTTGAAAAAAGAGAAAAACCTTCCAGGTCTAGTCTATCGTGTAAGTATTATCTGACACCTGAGAAAATGGAAATTAATTCAAGAGCACACAACAATTGATCCTTTTAATCAAACAATAAATATCATGATACCATTCAAGTGAATAATTTGTCCCACAACTACATAACATGCCGTTGTCCAGTTATAATGTGGAAATGATATGTATGCATCGGTTTTAAATTAAACCGTTTATGAATTCTCCATGTGGAATTATAACTGTGAAAATATGTGGAGTTTCCTCAATTGCAAATTATTTACACAATTATAAAATTTGGTCGATAGCATCCGGAGGTTGGCATGAAGGGCAGGGAATTATATATACTTTACACCTTTTTTAACAAAGGGGAGGAAACATTATATACATTATCTCAACGAGACACTCCACTCGGGTAGGTTTACTCCAACTCATCTCATTGGGTAATCTTATGCAATTGATGAAATGTTACAATTTGGCAAGGCCTGGTATTATTAGGATCTCACTGCCAGCGACTGATGCCATCCCAAACAATGTTTGGCACTTGTAAGCTCGTCTTACATCATTTAGGAAATAAGTGATTCAACCAATTTGCGTTGTTCACATTCTACAGATTTAGTTTTGGCGTATAAAATATGCCATTTTTCGTTTATGGGTGTACATGTATAATATATTGTTATGCAATAGCTACACATGCATCGTAGCCCAAAGTGCTGTATGTTGCCCGCTCATATATAGAGCCAAACCACTTTCCTCTGTAAAAAAAGAAACGAGAAAAAGTTTTGGAAATAAATATATATATATATAAAAAGATAACTGGAGTAAATGTTTGGCTTGTTGTGGTCGGTTTTTAGGCTCTATGATTAGGTTGGAAAAAGGACGAGTATAGTTTACGGCCATGTCACTCACTCTGTCATTGACATCCGCATGAACTTATCCTGCCTGGTGAAAGTAGAAACCTTAGCAATAAATCACCAGGAGAAGATCACTGAGGTGCCTTGCACCTCATTGCCTTCATCCTTCCCAGCTCAGCTGCCACTATGTCTGTATCAGAAGTTGTGTCTACCTTGTGCGTTACTTTCAACCATAACTTAGCGACACCCCTGCGATAAGTGCTGGCACAAATTTGAGTTGACACGAAAAGTTTTGTGTCTCATGCTAATTAACTCCATTCCCTTTATTGCACACCCCATACATGTAAATACAGCCTTCGGTAGTAACTATCAATCAGCAGTTGATTTACTTATTAATTACAACGGCAATAAGTGGGGCATTAAATAGCATCAAATGAGGAAAAGAAAATGAGAAGCAAATGATTCTATCTACTCATAAGAGAACATCATCTACAGCGTACAACTATCCATCAATTAAGTTGAAGTCAATTAACATTTAATTAGACTCTGGCAGGGGATTCTCGCTTGAGACACACCGGCAGAAACGACTACAAAAACCTTCGACGTGATTCATTATTTGATCTATCAATTGGTTCCTCGCCTATTTTTGTTGTTGTTAAGGCAAGTGTATGTAATTTCAGAGGAGGTCCAAAGAAAAATATAACAGTTCTTGGTGCAAGGAGTTCAGACCCAGTTACAAGTGCGATTTATCAACGGGCGGAATTCTCTCACCAATGGTTATCATACAATTGCATTGACCTACACACATTGCAAATGTTGCACGGCACGCAGAGACATTCGCTTACTTTTCTGTCCTTATAGCACCGATAAAAATTGTACTAATTGTAGGTGTGATGACAAACCCCGACCCATGGGGGTTTTATCACTTGGCTAATTACGTAGGGAGTATAGGTTCATACCGGTGGGCCTAAAGATGTGAGCCAGTACACTACTGTTATATAGGTACGTTGCGGGTCTTCCCATGTGGAAAAAAACTGCACTTATATATTGATTATACCATTATCATCATTGTAGATGATATGGACCGACGGAGGCTTTTGGGAAAAGGAGCCACTTTGACTTCGTTGTTGTTGTTGTTGTTGTTGTTGTTGTTGTTGTTGTTGTTGTTGTGCTTTAGTTTAGGATGCTTCCATGAAGTCAGCATGTTCATACACAGCAAGAGGAGCACCCCTTTTCTGATAAATGTTACATACATGGCATTTATTCCCGAATTTATTGTTTTAATAGCTGGCAGCGATAAAAGCAGAGTGAGGTTTTCTATCTGACGATCCACCTGGACAGAGCATTCTCTGATGGCTACATCGTAAAGCACATTCAACAGTATCTATACTACCATGTCATGCAAATTCACAATGTCTCTTACCGCAAACTGATCGGTCATGCTCCTCTCAAAGTTATTCTTGCCGTCGTCCAGCTGAACTTCATGTGAGTTGCCACGTTTACCCATCAGTAGCAGATAGACGTTAGCGTCCGTGCCCGCCCCTCTGACGTCACCCGTCATCACCGTCACAGAATAGTCTATGTAGTTGGACGTATCTTTCTCTACAATGAGGGATTACATGGTAATCAATATCTGACATAGATGGTAATAGTGGGATGCATAGATCCATGCCCATTAAATTATTGGTAATACTGTGTGATTATGCTGGGTGTTTGTGTTTTAGCGCTGTGTGTTATCTAGTTTCACCCAAGCAACAGGTTAGCACATTACAACATATTATCACAGCAATTATTTTCATTTGTGCAAAGTTTGGGGGTATAAGCCTGGCACTGTTTACACCTTTCAGGCACACACTTCTACAGGTGGTAATATGCAACACAGATCCACTAGCAAGGTATATAGCACTGGGGCTATACTCATTAGCTCATAAATTCAGTAATCATTGAATCAATTATAGGCAATTGCTGTGCATAATAATGGGGTTTTCATATTAACAACGGGTAATAGGGTTAGTGTATTGAAATGGTCATACTATATGGTAAGATTAGCACAGTGACTAGCAACAGTTATTAATGATAAGACATAACAGCATTACATGTTATAACAACAGCATTTTTGGTTACAAGGGCGGGGGAGGGGGGGACTGCCCTCCCCCCAGACTTTAATTGGGTGAAGGGCCTTGTAGCCGGCATATAGTGAGGGGGGGGGGCACTAAGGAACTTTTAACCAGCAGCAGTGGTAATACCATCTACATTGCTTCATATGATGGTATATAGTATATCTCACACTTACAACAACAAGTGCTTGGTGTAAAGTCAATAGCCTGACAGTTAATGAAAAAAAGACCAAATGGATGCTTTATAATAATATACATAATGTTTCGCCTGTTTTAAAGCTGAACGATGTAGCACTGGAGAGAGTAACAACCTTCCAATACTTAGGTCTAACCCTGGACCCTGAGTTAAAATTTGTTGAGCATCGTGCTAATGTTGTTGCCAATTTAAGAAATAAGATCTGTCAGTTACGTAAAGTAAGGGATCATACGGATGAGGAAACGTCTCTCACTATATACAAATCCATGGTTTTACCTACCTTCGATTATGCGGATTTTATTTGGGATAGGGAGAATAAAGGGGAAAATCTAGAATTGCAGCGTATTCAAAATAAGGGACTAAGGGTTGTGTATAAGGTCAAGCTGGAGAAGGATCCTATCTTTACTACCGACCAACTGCATATTAAGAGTGGATGTTGTAAACTAATAGAGAGACGCGACAAGCACTTATTGTATTATGCTTTCTCCTTGAGTGAAAATATTCTGTATGTGGATAGAAGGCATCTTCCTACTCGTAGAAACCAAGGCAAAAGGTTATTGGTTCCTCATTCACTAAAACCCATTGTACTTAGAAGTTCACTGTATAGAGGAATTATGCGTTGGAATGATTTAAAACCGAAATATACTGTCATTGATACCCTTTGAAAGTTCAAAGCAGCCATAGAAAAGGACTATCCACAATGTTTCATGAATGTACCATAAGTTATCTCATCACGACATAATTTACCTTATCATTCTCATCTCATCTCATCATTTATCAAAATGAATAAATGTGTAAGCAGCAATTTATTTTTGAATAATATTACAAAAGGCAAAATGTACACAAGGAGGACGACATAGCTATATATATAATAAGACCGTCATTTCATTGTTGTATAGGCAGGGGTGCTGGCGGCAGAAGGGCAATGCGCCCAAGCTAGTTTTCATCCGCAAGGATGATTAGATCCAATAAATCCACGTCAAAAAAAAGAAAAAGATATCCAAGCTTATATCAACTATGTTGAGATTTGATATTACATTGTATAGCATGAGAAGCAATGACTTCCCTATCATTATGGAGATGAGTGTTGACCAAACATACTTAAATTTAAGTAGAAATGCATGTTGAGTATGTGGGCGCAGACTGAGAGTAGTAGTGGCATCATTCTTCAATTCAGTGAAATTATATTATATGCATCAGAACTTCACAGCACTAGAAAGCACTAACCCGATGCATAGGATAAAGCACATTCAGGTAGAGACAAACTTAACATCTATATGTCTGTTAGTTACCATTGCCTTTCCTTTGACGTTCTGAAAAAAAAGTCAAATAAAACACTACATTCGTGGATTTATATTGACTACCGGGTGTAAAGCATAGGCGATCGTGCGTTGTCACTACTGGCAACAGTATAGGTGATAACACTTATACACTGTAGAAGTATTATCTACATACAAAGTAATTCGTTATCTGGATATGAAATGGCCATGTATGCGAGTATGACACCACATGTATCTCTCTGTGAAAAGAAAGGTGTGTCTCAGGCAACCCAATCCTAGAGGGAGTCCCTAGCATTTTTCTCAGATTTGGGGATTTTCTCTTTTGTAAAATTCACATTTTTCGAGATTTTAGCTAATTCGAGATTTCTGCAGATTTTTCAATTCAACAATTCCATGATATTTTTAGTTTCTCTGAGAATCAGTGAGTCATCCTGATGACCCGCCAGTTGACATGGCGATTCACAGCCGAAACACCTTCTTTTGGCTAGAGACAGTGTCTGGGTGCTTTCCTATGTACCTGCAATTTAACACAAAATATATGCAGTAAAGATAAACTTTTTCATAACCTGACATATTTAATAGTGGGCCCTTACCTGGTTGATAAGCCCTGGAGTTTCTCCTGACCGGGTAAAGCTCTAAGGATACCTTCTGCTGGTCCTGTTGGTCGTCAGCTGGTATCCACTGTCCACACGGGAACAGGTAACTCTGCTCACTCTCCTCCACCTCAATCTGTGAGCAGAAACACCATACAGTGAGCTGCTCATCAACAGGAGGTTCAGAGAGTGTCTTTCGTATAGGATATACACAGTGTTGAATCTTTCGATCTAGATTAGGACGAGCGACTGTCCAAGATAATGCATCATGGATTTGAAATACCATTATGTCCATGAGACAAAAAAGGGGTGATATTTTATCAAGTTGATTCAATACGTTTCATGTACAACATAGATGTGTAAAGTATGGAGGGGACATTCCTGAGCCTAGCGGAATACATTTTAGACCAATGAATTAATTCTCTGTCCTTCACTGTGGAATTCTAAGGGTACATTATGTAACAACATCTACCCATCGTGACAGCTGTTATCAGTGCCTATCTCGCCAGTACCAGATCAAACAGGCAATGGACGCCCGCCTAAAGGGGTTCCGCTAGTCAGTAATAGGATTATACCATTGTGTAGAAAGCAGCACCCACTCACCTTCTCCAGGTACCAGTCAGGGCTCCTCCCACTGTTATTGTGCTCTATTCTGTAATAGGTAAACACAAACCAACTGTTATCATATCCTAAATAGAGAAACACAATCCCTCTTTCATCAAATACCAATGATTAAACCAACGCCTTTCATGTCAGCACGATCCTTAGTACATACACAATTGTAAACCCTTTTGTATGTAAAAAAAAGAAGAATTATTTTAATACACAGAGAAGAGAGAGGACCATGTGGGTTGAGAAAAGAATGAAAACACAAAGCTACAACTGTGTGATTACTACAGCCTATATTACATTATATAAGCATAACGGGAATTACCAGGTCGACAGCAGTTCCAGGCTGTCAATAAGAGTGGAAAAGAGGGGAAGTACAATAATTGTTTGTTCCCATGAAATAGCATTAAATTTGGATGTTTTTACAATAACCTGCAGAAACCAGCCATGTCCACAGGGGACAAGATGGCCACCAACATAGAAGTACCAGCTATATACAGTGCTACATACCTGAGTTTCTGGAGGGGCCCAATGTCGTCTGCAACAAAATTGAAGGTGTCGGTGGCGCCTTTTTGCAGCGTCTCACGGTCCTTGACCTTTCTCGACAGCTTCAACTTCGAGCTGCTTCCAAGTTTGCCGACCAGGGTCAAGGTCACTGTGGCGTCTGTTCCTGCCAGGGTCTTTTTGCCCGTGGTAACACTAATAAGGTACTCTGTAAGATGAAGCATGGATAAAAGCTATATGTACAACACCAGGGGTCAAGTGCACACCAAATATATACCAAATATGAACTTCCCTGACTTCTTTGTTGGGATGTAAACAATTTACTCTTTCTCAATATTTGAAAAGGACGATATAAAGAATAATATGTGAATGTGGGATGCTTAGGGGAGATGCTGTGCCATGGAACTCTTTATAATAAGGAAATATCCATATTGACTTCCTACTGGTATGTTTGCTAAAGGGGGGAAAGAGAGATCTATTTTTCCCAAACAACTCTTATTGCAAGCATATTTTCTTTTGCTAATTTACGTATAGCTATTGATATCAAAGAGTGCTAACATTAATGACTATATACGCACTGATACAGGGATTTATAACACAAAATACACAAAACCAGGCAATATAGAATATTACACGGTACCAAGCACGGTCTGATATACGGGGCATAGTAGGCTGTCTACTAAATTTAGACAGTGAATCATCATCCACCCATCATTATTGCATTTTATTGGCTGGAACCAAATGCAGCCAGCTTGCCAAAGCAAACATATAATATTATGCCAAGAAAATGTTGAGTAGCCCTCTTATAACAGAAATAATAGCTCAACACGTTACCGCTCACAGACCCCATTGGTATACGATGTAAACAAAATTATTATATTATGAGAGGCCATCCATGCATAAATCACGTGCATATACATTTTCAGAAATATTAGACCCGCCCCACTATACACTCACACTTCGTGGATTTTGCATCTAGGGCTAAGCAATAGAACGAAGAGAGCATGATGTATGGCCTACGCATTTGTCACCAGAAATGTGCCTGTACATGGGTGCCGCCATTATTGACCGTGTCGCCGTGTCGATTTTTACAGAGGCGTAGGAAGCAAATCTTCATGGGGGGGGGGGGGGGGGGCAGGGGGCCAAACCCTACCGGCCTTAAATATTGGCTTTCAATCATGAAAGTGCATATATACATGCTTATATAGGAATTGTATAGAAAGTAGTATTTGATCCCCCCTTTAGTTATGATTGGGTGACAGGCCCCAATGTCCCCACTTTTCCCTGTGGGAACAATACATTTTGGAAAGTTTGTGTATTATATCTGCTCTTGGTAAATTGTGTCGATTGTTACATATGTATATAATATACTAAGCCCTTACAAAAATGTCTGTGTCCGTCGTTTTTTTAAACCCCCGTGTCGCACGTGTCGTATTTTAAAACCCCTGTGTCGCCGTGTCGCACATGTCGATCTTTACCCATGTAGAGGCACAGAAATGGACTCCCACCCTCCCTCAGTGATTAGGCTATGTTTATATATATACATGTACAAAATGGGCTCTTAATTTGGGGGTCACAGCCTTAACATGGCTGTAGTGAAATATGTGCGTGAAAGAAATGACTATTGTGTGAAACCCCCTGGCACCCCCCCCCCCCCTTTCACATGGCTAGTGAATATTATCATAGAGATAACTTGAGAATCTGCTATACACCAATAGGGCAATATACATGTATTGCTATTGCCATAGCAAACATTGTTGCCCCTGGCCATCACATTATTCAATAATAATAATTCATTTGATTTAATCAAAATTCACAACAATCATCCTATATAATTATTATGCATACCTCTTTGGAATCGCTCCATGATCTCAGCCCTGAGTTCCCTCTTGGCTGAGTAGTCGCCCTCATGTATTGACAACCACTGTCTACAGGTAAATAGGTACACCTGGCGGGCAGACACGTCACACACTTCCACCTCCTCCAGGTACCAAGAGTGCTTTTTCTCCAAGCCGTCATGCTGAAAATCATTTTAGTTGTTAATATTACTACAGTAATCAGTTCTGGTAAACGGTAAATTTAGCCCCCTATCGTTGTATTTCATTATGTATTGCAGCAATAAGTTCTATTATACAATGACGTGAGCTTTACTGCAGTATTGGAAATACTCATATTATGCTGAAGCATTAAGTTTACAATCTATTCTGATGTGCACAAACTTAGGCCAAAATTTCCACACACTTATATCCAGACCAAAAATAGTGCGTATTGACAGAATTTCTCACTGTATACTTTTTTCAAAGTGCCGTAAAAGCTTCAAAGCTACGTAGTATATACCTGCTGCTAATTAAACATTTGTATGTACATATAGGCTTGTACTAAGAATGCAGCACATTTAGTAGATCATGCATATGTACTATCATCAATCTTACATATGTGTACAGGCAAGGGAAAAGGGATATCCAACGAAAATGTCTACTTTAAAATTGATATTATAAGCTTTCCAGTGATATATTACACAAGAAGATATCATTTCTAGTTTTTGAGAAATGGCTGTTCGAATATGGGTGGGCATTACCCTATCCAAAACTCAAATTAGCTCTAATCCTGGTGAATCATTCTATCATTGGGATTCTTTATTTTCTTTAAATGGAATGAAAATCATGTTTCCATGGCAACACATATCAACAAAGACACCCATTTAGGCTCTAAAACGTTCTTTTCACATTCCAAATAAGGAAGCTTTCCACCAAAAATGGAATGTTTTGTATAGAATTACTGAATTCGCCAGAAAAAAGTACCAAAAAGCAAATATTAGCCTGTTTCTACCATTTTAGGCCATGGTGGAGCCCCCTGGTGGCTAAAATTGGTACTATTCCCGCGGGGATACCCCTTTCTGCTTGCCTGCTCACATATATGACCATTGAACGCAGCTCCCCTAATATTGGTGTCTTGATGTAGAAGGTCTCTTTGGTTGCACGTCCAAAACTGTAGTTGACACTGGTCTTTTTGGTAAGTTGCTGTGGTTTCATTACACCATCACGGCCCTTCAACTTGATAAACACCTGGATAGAAATACATATATTTAGGATATCGGGGTATTAGCTTCGTGTATGTTATCTTTTATTTCTCTAATCAATTCACACAGGCACTAAATGACTAAAAGAAGCTGTAGAGTGTCATACATTGTACACACGCTGCAATACAATTATGTTGCTTCAATAAGCACCTATCCAAATAAAGGTTATGCAAGAAAACTGTGAATTCAGGAACAATCAAGGTACTTCGCCTTGTAGAGAACCCCGCCCCTGGATATACCTAAAACCACCTTGTTCGAACAAACCCGCTACCTGGAGGACTGTCGTGAACAACCACCACCCAAAGCAACTCATACAGGAGCAGTGGCTCTCTCTGTTGTCGAATAGACATACTGGTCCGCACACTTTATCCAGGTAAACTGGAGACCCCACCCCAAGCCACCACACCCACGCCTCAAATCAAACTACCCACATCACAGATAGATTCATTCTACAGCTGTATAATAGGAATGTTCCTTCTTTAATGTCAAATATAGCACAAATATTACTTTTTATTCTTTTGAAATACAAACTTTAGTATGCTTACGTACTGGAAAAGCCGTATTCAATGCCCCCCTCCCCCACCCCATTGAATACAATGTGGCCGTATTCATTGGGCTTAGAAAAGCTGTTTTCCTTCATGAAATAGCTTAAAATAGAAAATAATCACAAATGCTAACTACATTGATACCGCTCTGGTGTATTTCACGAGTGAAATACACCAGAGACGGTATCAATTGGTGTTGGCATATGTATAAGGCTGTGTCTCACGACATTGGGCCAATGTTTTTGTCTCTGACTGGGTGCCAGCTCTGACCGGGTGCCAGCTCTGACCAGGTGCCAGCTCTGACCGGCCTGAATAAAATCGGGTTATTTAGGGCAGATGAAGATAGAATTTGTCTGAAAAGGTTAATGGATATTATAACGCTCTAAACCAGTCATTAGTTGTCCATTTTTATCATCATCTGACCTAAATAACCCGTTTTTATTCAGGCCGGTCAGAGCTGGCACCTGGTCAGAGCTGGCACCCGGTCAGAGCTGGCACCCAGTCAGAGACAAAAACATTGGCCCAATGTCGTGAGACACAGCCTTATACATATGCCAACACCAATTGATACCGTCTCTGGTGTATTTCACTCGTGAAATACACCAGAGCGGTATCAATGTAGTTAGCATTTGTGATTATTTTCTATTTTAAGCTATTTCATGAAGGAAAACAGCTGGCCCAAGGTCGTGAGACACAGCCATATATTTAAGTTTTACTAACCTTGGCACTGGTGGCAGCATTAGGTTTGTTGCCTGTTTTGACTGTGACTTTGAACAGACATTCCTTTTTGTCGTCAATTTCTTCTCTCTTGGCTTTCGCACCTGGTAGGGGCACGATGAAGTCAATTCGTGGCTTAATCTTTGCCTTAGCCTTCAGCTGCATGCCTCTCTGTAATTGATGAATGTTAAAGGGTAAAACTTTTTTTTAAAACGATAATGCATAGCAGGTGTTACCCGCGTAGCCCTACACATATCATGTTCTAAGTGATGAGATGAACACAATTATCGTTAAAAATAGTGAAAGGTGTAGCATATATTATATTGTTCACTTGGTTCTAATAATTATTTAGATCGTGGGCTAGAATACACGAATGTTGACAACGTGTGAATATGACGCAGCCTGGACATTATCAGGACAGTATTGCGTGACAATGTTCATGTATTTACTTTTCAATTTAAGCTAAGGCCTACTTACTTTTGCAAGGTGCTGTTTGTGTTCGTCCAATGTTGTACACAGGTAGCATAATTTATTTACAGGCCCTGAATAAATGAAAAAAAAAGTGTATACTAGTACATGTTTGTCATTCTTAGGCAAATGTTTTTTTTGTGAATATAATATTATATAAGTTTCTACGCCTACTCATCAACTATTAAACGTGTGTAACATTGTTAAAACTTTAAAATTATTGTATTTAACTTGTATCTAAGTGGAAGGACAACTATACCTGAGTCGTTAGTTTCTACATTTCCTGAATGGGGGCGCTTCCAGTCGACCATTCGCATGTCCGTGCCAGATCCAAATATGGTGTTCTTTGCCGACCACTTGGGGCGTCTGTGTTCCGGAATTTCTTCTTCAGGCTCTGAAACGATAATAATCATGACTTATAAACAACAGCAAAATGATTTCCCATTTAGTTACCCAGCAAGTTTGGTGATAAATGTGTGTCCAATACAGAGGTGATTGCATTTATGAATGATCGGATCTTTGAGATGAGTGATCGAGTCTATGGGAATTCTGTGTGATTTTTGATGTTATCCATCATAGATCATTTCCATATATGTACACTGAACACCTTATTGGGGAAAAGCTTATCAAGAGTGATGACTATTAATTTTGTCATTATGGGGAAGACTTGAATTCCCCGGGTAATGGCTCAGAACGAGCGCGGCAAAAACAGTGGCGCGCCCCCTCATGGGACGCTGACATACTACCTCATCACCGTTACCAGCGAAAATCGTCCATTTCGCCATCTTTAATACTAGTAATTACACGTGTATTTTTATCGTCACTAAGTTTGACATTATTTCTTAATTTCTCGGCATCATCTTTACCAAGATGCCACCCAAGAAATCCACGAAAAGTAAGTGGACTACAGCGGAGCTATCGGAGAAGGTAGTGGATATGACGGGCCGGATTGATGGCATCGAATCAACCGTGTCGGAGGTCAAATCTACTGCGGACGCCATACTAGACAGGATAGAGGCTGTCTTTCCTCGACAAGGACCACGCCATGTGCCCGCGCCTGTTACTACGGCTGTCGCCTCTACTAGTGCGACAGGTGGGGGTAAGGCATCTACCCGGTCGTCAGCGAGGGTCTCCTCATCTCCGTACGCCCGCCCCTCTACCACTGGCCCTGACACGGTGGTGACTGCTTCACCGCCTGTCATCGTCCTCAGCCCTACTGCTGTCAGCATGCCAGCGACGCCCCACGTGCCTACTGTCACTGCCGTTGACAACACTGTCACCGCCACGGCTGTCACTCCACTGGGTGCCCAGGCCGTCCCGGCTGTCAACCCGGGCAACATCCCGGCTACGACCTCGACTGGTTTCCAGCCTACGCCAGTCTTCTACCCGGCTCCACCGGCTGTCAACACCGCCATCCAGACGTCGGCTGCTACCCAGCCTCTACCTACTCACCTCTACTCGCACCACCAGCCCTCCGTGCAGCAGGTACTCCAGTCGGTACCTACCATTCAGGTACCTGCCCACCTGCGCCCGCTGTCGATGCCCACAGCTAACGACCCGGTGGTCAACCTAAGGGTGCAGGCGTTGTTGGATACGGCACAGCATATTTCGGGAGTGAAGGGTAGGCCAACACATCCACACGATTTCATAACCAGAGGCCCTACTCGTACTAAGACGAGCCTCGCCTCATTAGATTTGGCAGAATATCTCTTTGGTTTAAAGAAGCTCGCTATTGATGATAAAACCCCCTTGTGTGACAAACCAAAGATCATGGACCACTTTAATCAGGTCCTGTACGATGCAAAAGACTTTGAGTGGGCCCAAGTTAGAGAGTGGTCGGAGGAGGTCCTTTCAGGTGTGGCCGAGGGTACAATTAGGTGGTCTGACCCCCTCGACCCCACCTGGACGGACCCCGCCATTGCCGCCTCCAGGTCGGAATTGTCCCGCTTCCGCCCTGGTAGGCTGTACCCCACACCCAACGCTGTGGCCTTGGCTGCTGAACATACCAGGCTTCAAGCTTTAACTAGAGCAGCTCGCCAGGTCGCCCCCTACAACATGCCAGCTGCTGCAGCTGGCTCTGCCTCCGCATCTGCTACACAAGTCACACAGGCCAGGTCTACCGGCAACAACTCTACCAGGCAGAAGAAAAAGCCTATTTCGTCTGTTGGTAGGACCGACGTTGTGTGTGAGGCGTATAACACGCCTGCAGGCTGCACCCTGGAGGATGGGCACTGGGCCGGCCCAACTCAGCAAGGACACCACTGCAGCTGGTGCAGGTCCACCCTTCACATCATACATACACACTCCCTTACATCATGTAACATTAAGGGCAGCTACAGGGGCCCTGCTACATTTCGGGCCTAGGCCAGCCACTACAGCTGGCCCCCACATACCAACCCATCAAGATGCTGACTCGGCTCGCCCCTCGCAACACGGTAGTCTCCTACCTGCCACTGATACTAGCTTACCGGCCACTAACACCGGGACGTGCTGCCTGATTGACTCAAAAGGCACCCTCCCGCCTGTTTTTTACACTACCAGCCATTGGTCTAAGCCCAGGCTCGCTGCTGTTACTACTACTACCACTACAGCCCCTAACAGCTGTTCAATTACTACAGCTCCTTGCTGTTACACTACAGGCCTAACACCTGTTCTACCTCCAACCACCCTAGCAGCCCACATCCCAGAGGCTGCCGCTGTTGATGGTCCTCCACTACAGGCGACTGACATGGGTGGTGAGGTTAAAAATGACACTGACTATGACCCAGCACTACCAGACTCCCCCCCAGTTGGACCTACACCATCAGAGTACGCTCCTGTTAAAGCGTCCTTCTGGCCCGTCCTGGAGGAGTCACAATGGACGAACTTCCCTGTATACGCTAAACTATACACTGCGGTCAGGCGTACAAACCTTCCTAACCACTTGGGTGCTCGTCTAACAGTCCCCACTGCCTTACACCTGGACAGATGGGACACCCTACTCTCCAATTATCATGACACAGAATTGGTAGAGTTTTTACGGTATGGTTGGCCGGTTGGGTATACGGGCAAAGCCGAACCGCCACATATTGATAAAAATCATGACTCTGCTACACGCTACAAAGAGCAAGTTCGGGCCTACATCTCTAAAGAGATTGGACTCGGTGGCCTTCTTGGCCCCTTCACCCAGCCCCCATTCATACCATGGACAAACACGGCCCCTCTTATGACTACCAGTAAGAGAGAGTCTAAAGAGAGAAGGATCGTCCTGGGCTTGTCTTTTCCTGATGGGACTGGGGGGAATGGTGGCATTACCAAACACTGCCTCGAAGGAAAACTCCGCCCATATACCCTGCCCTCTGTTGAAGACCTCGCCACAAAGATGCGCCTCCTGGGTGATGGCTGCTATCTTTGGAAAGGGGACCTCTCCAGGGCTTATCACCAGTGGCGGACGGACCCTGGAGATCTCCCCCTACTCGGCATGAAGTTCGAGGGCCTTTACTACCTTGACTTGTGCCCCTCCTTTGGGGCCCGTCTTTCCTCCTCAGCGTGCCAACGAACCACCAACGCGGTAGTCTACCTCCTGTCTACTACCGGGCACTGGGCATTATCGTATCTTGACGATTTTTGCGGCGCAGCCTCCACCCTGGAGCAGGCACAGCTCGACTATAATGCCTTCCTCCAGTTGTGTGCAGACCTCGGACTACAACTTTCTCCAAAGAAGTGTCAGCCCCCTACACAGTGTATGGAGTGGCTGGGGTTCCAGTTTAACAGCTTGAACATGACCATCACAGTGCCAGACGTTAAACTTGGCGAGATTGAGAAGGAGTGCCTCACATGGCTTACTACAAAATTCGCCACTGTTAAGGACATTCAATCACTAGTCGGCAAAATTGTCCATGTGTCCAAGTGCATTCCTCCCGCCAGAAAATTTATATGTCGTATACTCCAGACCCTCCGCCACTCACCCCCTGCTGGGCTGGTTTACATCACACAGCCCTTCAGACTGGATGTGGCCTGGTTTTACCAGTATGCACGCATGTCGAACGGGGTACACCTGCTGAAACCTCCCTCATACGACCAGGTGATAGAGTGTGACTCTACTCTCGTCGGGGGTGGGGGGAACAGCTATACCAAGTGCTACACACACACCTACACCAAGGCTGAAAAAGCAGATTACCCCCTGATCGTGCATCTTGAGGCCCTCAACCTGGTGACAGCCTACCGTACCCTGACACCCACGGACACTCCGGGCTCTAGAGTCCTGATCTACACCGACAATATGGCCTCGAGCCAGGCACTAGAGACCGGCAGAGCTACAGATCAGATCTTGGCGAGATGCTCTAGACAACTTTGGCTTGAAGCAGCCAACAGAGACCAAGTTGTTGTCATAAAGCACAAGAAAGGGGAGGATATCCCCCTGGCCGACGCACTCAGTCGTCAGCATGTACATAGCAAAAGGACATATGCAGCCAAAGAAATAGCCCGCAGGGGCCTACTCAAAGTCTCCCCTTGCCTTCCCATTCCCATGTTTGACCCCATTTGAACTATTTCAGATACTCCCCTGGGTCAACAAACACTAGCTGCATTCAATGCATCCGTTACTCAAGCTACCAAGACTAACGCCATCAGACAAGCTGTTTACTACTTGACATTCACAGTTTATTATGAAGTTGACTGCCTTTTCCCCTCTATCCCGGAGGCGGCTATGTACCATCAGTTTTTGGCTAACTCTCTCGCCGCCCCGGGATCCAGAAAAAATTACATCTCTGGTGCTAGGAAATGGATCCCTGCTAGAGGGGGAGATGATTCTCCTTTCTCCTCCCCAGAAGCAACCTCTGTTTACAAAGGAGGACTTATCCTAAGGCCACATATACCAAATCCGGCACCCGGGCTAACACCACAAGACTTGCTACTGGTGTGTCAGTATCTAGATAAAATCCCATTCTCCTTGCCTATTAAGGCAGCCCTATGTGTTGGATATTTCTCGTTTGTTAGGGCATCCAACTTGCTTACACCTACCGTAACTCTGTGGTCAGGCCCCCACACCTTCTCGAGGGGAGACATTACATCGCATAATACAGGCCTCACAGTGGTCATAAGATCATCTAAGACAATCTCTACAAACTCACCCCCGGCGGTACTCTCACTCCCCAGGATACCTGGGTCACCTGTGTGTCCATCTGCTGCCTGGGACACATATGTCTCTCACGTCCCAGGGTACCCTGACTCACCTGCATTCGCTCTGTTTACCGGTAGTCCCCTTACACCTACTGTGTTCAACAGAGTCGTTAAAGACTGCCTGATAGCCATTGGGTGCCCCTACGGACATAGATTCTCAGGTCACTCCCTAAGGAGAGGTGGAAGTACAGCAGCACTCCAAGCTGGAGCTCAAAGACTAGATATAGCTGCACACGGTACCTGGACCTCCACAGTTGGGATGCGACCCTATGTCCCCTCAGCTCAGTCCTCACGTGTAGCTGCAAAGCTGGCTACCCTATTTGCCTCTTAGACTGACTCATCCTACATGGATCACATTACTATTACCATATCATGTTCTTAGTTGCCATGACAACATGTTTCCATGGTTACCGTCTATATATATTAACTACTACTACCGGTAAATACTATATTCTCATCTCATGTTTCCATGGTTACCACCTATGTAACTTTTAGTAACCATGGATACCTATTACACTACCGGTATCGTATCTACTACTAAGGGTTTACTTACTAGGCCAAAAGTTTCGGCCTTTAATTTACATTTAATTTACATACATTATTATTTATCCTGTTGTACCGTCATAAAACTTTCACTACAGGATTAAACTTTACCATTGTATTGACTCGACTCGTTCTGTTGTCATTACAGTGAGTGGGTCATGGGTGCTGACTTGCTTATCACTATAATGGTCATCATATGTGATGATCCTGGACCTTCACAGTGATGAGTGTTTTATTACCTCATGAGAGAAGAACCTGGGTAGCAAGAATCAATATGACTATGTCCTATGCTTGATTCAACATTATCATTTATTTCTATGTACAACAAGATCAAATATCACATCATCTCGAATGTGAAACTTTCTGAATAAAATAGCAGGCTAATTAAGTTTAGTGCTCATTGAGGCAAAAAGGTAATTCCTAATAAGTGTATAATCACTTACTATGTAATCCTATCATCAGGCCTTAATTGAACTTACTGATAAAGGATGTGATATCCAAACCTTACCTTTCTTATCCTTATTGAAGTGCCAATGCTTTTCACCATACTGATAACACGGGTCTACTTTAGTCAGCGTCTCCCTCAACCGGAAGATGTTAGCCCGCGTCTCCTTACACACGGCGACCAGCGAATCCCCATAGAGAGGCTCTGCAGTTCTCTGGTAACCAGCGGGGGTACTGTATCCGGTGAAGTAGGAATAGGGTGAATCGTCGGTTTTGTACTGGTAGCCGGGGCGGTCCCCGGGACAGGGCGACTCATGGTGGAGGTACCTGTCCGTGTGGGGGCAGTTGAAGTCGGGGTCGTGGAATCGGTGGTAGTTGATGGAATGGGACCCCTGCATGGTTCTAGAGTGATGCTGCTGAAGCACTGAGGGGGTTATTGGTGACTAGCACACATTGGTGCTGGATGTTTCTGAAAATTAAAGTACATAAGTAAATTTCATTAGGTTGAATGACTTACGACATGTTTTTTGTGCGTGTTAAAAAACGTAATATTATTGGTTAGTTTCTCTTCAAAACTTACACGCATTTAATGTATGAAACGCGTCCGACACGATTAAAATGAGCCATATTGTACAGTGTTTTCATTTGAAATAATTTAATATATAATTGCATACCTAATATCTTTCTGATCACACAAACCAAATTTGGTGAAAAACTTCTTTTTAGATAGGTGTCTGAGCACTAATTGCTTCAACCCACTGTACCGAATTCGAAGACTCTATTTTCGTGTACTTTGCATGGTTCGTAGTCTCTCATTTATATGAATTATTAATGTCTATCACCCCCAAGGGCGTGGCGCATAATGTACTGGGGTAGTCACAGGGGATCATCCTCTGATGCTCCCTCTCCAACCTCCAGGGCTACCTAAGTAATGTTTCAGCATAGCCTTCAGGGGGATCACTTAGATATTGATTGTAAATGTGTAGAGGTCTAGCACCTCCAGTATTAGCGAACCTTATATTGAGATATCGATCCCCTGCCCTGAGGCTATCCATTGACACTACTCTGGTCCCCTGTGCATAATAGCGGGGGGGACTGTGTTTGTATAGGATATATATATATATATTGATTGGTACACTACAGGTGTCTTGTTGATATGGATGCTGCTCATAGATTATGCATGGACATGGTATCATACAATTTGGCATTAAGAAATAGTTTGATATGCACTGTTTAAAAATGCCAGAGAACACAATATACCCATGCATAAGTATATGGCCTATGTGTAGTAGTTGTAGGCCGTTAGTAGCACCTTCACTATCAGCTGGACGCTATGTAATAACCTAAAGCCAAGGTAAACTAGCGTGGGCTGATGTGATTGGTCTGAAACTAAGTGAAACTAGTTGACTTACATCTAGTACTACCGAGGTGATATCATGAGTATCCTTCTGGTATTCTTCATATAGAGTGAAACAGTATAACCACGGCTCCCACCCGTGCTCCAGTACTAGTTGCCAGCTGCTTGTCAGAGCCTGTTGTTTTGGTATTGTCGGCGCGGGTTGGTCTCCCTCACCTGGCCATAGTCTATTTACCCTGTTGCTAACGGCAATATAGAGTCGGCACTCCCTGCTTTACACAGCATACACCGCCTCTCCCACTGTTTATCATTAGTCCACACCTTAATGTATTTGATAATCCAATTTAATATCACTCATTTATCTGTGGATTGCATTCATTAATCAATAATCATGATGTATACATGCATGTGCATTACTTATTACTTACTGTTATGTTATCCATGTAAAGCTCAGCGTTGTAGCGGGTTTCCCTTGTATGTGTTATCCATGTGTGTTTTTCTGTTTTTACAGTGACCTGAACTAATCTGATCGACCTAGTATCAGGATATATCTGGATCAAACTCCCTATCGCCCCTCACTATATGCACTCTGGCCTATATCCATACTACAGTTAACATCCACAGTTGAAGGTACCTTGCTTGTGGTGGGATATACAGAGAGGGAGTAATTAAGGTAGGCTTAAATGTAGGTTTGGCACACAGGAAGTAGCAGTCTGCACGTACTGGAGGCAGGCCCACCTGTGAGGGTGGAGCCTGCAGTGCGTTCACACCATGTATATACTAGACACACGACAGAAGAAGCTAAAGAGCCGTACATGTGCTCTAATCCTCCTGGGGATGGTGTGAACGCAGGGACAACTGGGGGGTTATTTGTAATTAGGATGTCGTTGTGCAACATTTACATTAATGTATATATGGTCGATTCCCACGAAAATGGAGCACAGGGATGGTTTAGCTCGTAATCTAATATTTTCTAAATGGGCCTTTAAAGTCAGTTATGTTTGTTATATTCGTATAGTTATTGACAACACCAACCCATGGGTACCTACTTTTGCCTACCTAAGTCTATTATTAGACTGTGCAAGTGTGAAAACGTGTGCTTTTAAGTGTTTTTATGGCACATTTGAATAAGATAAAATCGAAATATCAATATTTAAATGTATTATAATGTAAGAAATATGTCTTAAAAATATCATATTTATATATGAATGGAAGCAGTGTACTATGGACAATAAATCATGGCAATTATAGTGACCTATATTATTATTTGATAGGAAATTTGTGGTACATACAGAATGAAAAAAGTGGGGTAGGTTTTAGCATCACCGTGCGTAGGTACATACTAAATGAGTTTAATCCAAGGGAAGATATAATACTTTCACAAATAAATGTCCCAATAATTAGGGTCTGATAAGGGGTTTATAACAGTAGTAATAGAATATTCATACAGATGTATCTCATTGTGTCACATCACTGAAACCATAGTGGGGTAGGTATGGGCGTCACCGTGCGTAGGTCCACACTGCCCTGAATTACAGAATATTCTTAATGATTTAGTGAAAAATATTCATATGCGATATACAACATAGTTTGAAGATGCTGCATACTAAAAATATAAAAGATCATGCTAATATTCTCTAATCTATGGGCAATTACAATAAAATAGTCACCGTGCGAGGTACATCACCATGCGTAGGTACATCATAAAGTTCCATTCAAAAACAGGTAAATGATAGCAAATATTAGCAATATCTTTCAATATTCATTTCAACAAATGGGAGATCAATACTTAGGAACATTTACATCTGGTGGAAAACTCTTAATAATATATAAGAGCACTATGTGTAGGTCCCATCACCGTGCGTAGGTCCCATCAATGTGCGTAGGTCCCGTCACCGTGCGTAGGTCCACAAATATAACCTTTTTTCAATGGCAAAGAAATTATTTGTGTTTGTAAATCCTAATAGCTTTTTATTTTTATCACATATGCGTTCAATAAAATCGGAAATATCCATTTTTATAGCCACATCTTTATTTTAATGGGTACAATGCCCCCATCACTGTGCATAGGTCCCATCACCGTTCGTAGGTCCCACTTTGCATGAACATAAATATGGTATTTATTAGAATTAGTGTTCCCAATTTCACTGCTGTACTACTTTGTATGATGTTTATAAGCTATTAGAAAAGCTAAGCGATATTTGCAATCCTGTAATTTAGGTATCTCTCAACCCTGTGATCCATTTTCGTGGGAATCGACCATATACCCATGTCGACAATTACCCTGTCCTCGGCTGCTTATAAGACTTATACATTGACTCACGTGTATCATATCTAATACATAATAAAAAGCCAGCAGCATGAACAACTGGGTATCGCAATTTTGATATATTTGTTTCTTTAAGACGATTCATACACACAATTGAGATAACTCGAATGTCCCCTGGGTTTCTATATTGTGCAAAGGTCAATGAGACTCTCATTGAGCGCGACACATATAGGGCCCTGTGTCACTTGTCGATCCTAAGAAATGCCAATGTCGCTTGTCGATCCTAAGAAATGGGTCTTGTCCCTTGTCGATTTAAAGGGGTAGGTTTGTCACTTGTCGCCAATCCCCAGCATTCCCTTGTCCCTTGTCCATGAGGCCTAAAACAAGGGCTTGTCGCCTTGTCGAATTTACCCATCTGGAGCCCTACATATATGTAGTACTGATTAAATACTTAGGATGGTTTTAGGGCTGTCATCCAGGTATCATACATTATTACGTTATCAGGGGAAGGTCAAGGGCTCAACAAGAAATACGTTCCATACCAGGAAAAAAATTCCAAAAAATTTCCAAAACTTTTATAATATTTGTATCTGCTCCCAAGTCATCCTCGGTGTTATTTATCCAGTAGTAAACGAAGTAGAAATGTTTTATATTAATCTATAGATTGTTCACAGCATCGTCAACATGGAGAAGACAAAAACCAAGAAGATGATTAATGACGTCACCACGTGTGTGGATGACAACATCCAGGGTCTGGTGGCCATGCACACAGGTCTAAGGAAGGTTAAAGGTCACAGGGTAATCGTGAGGTCAGACCTGGAGGAGCACGTGACAAGTGGTAAGGTGGCCATCCTCACTGGAGGAGGCTCCGGCCATGAACCAGCATTTGCAGGTAGGCGCTATTAGACTTCTCCCGTCTATAATTGTCGCATATTAATGATTAACTTTAGTCATGCCAAATTAAGCCCCATCACCTCAGAGTAATGTTCAATCAATTTGCACGTATGAGAAGTATTTTCTATGCCACCCCCTCCCTACACATGCTTTTTGTTCCAACACACCCTCCATCCCTTGTCACTTGCATGATATACATTATGTACCTTTTTTTTATCGGAGCCACATTGATACTTAATTTTTATAAGATAACTTAAAATAAAAAAAATAAAAAGTTTGTTTCAGGTCACCCGACCGACCTTATCAAAACAGGGCCGACCCTACTTTTTCTATGCAATTTTGAGGACATTTTTATATATTTAACACTTTTTTTGCGGTCAATTTTCGGTTTACAAACAGTTTTAAAATAGATCCCGATTTTGCACTTTTTGTTCAATTTAAGGGTGTCGTAGAGGGCCTGTAAAAAAAGGGGAAAAACAAAACAAAAAAAAACAACGACCTACCGACCCTAGACTTTCTTCCCATGTTACCTGAAACAAAACATTTTTGTTTGGCCTTATCTAACCAATGGTTTTAATGTGGACACCTGTAGGATATGTGGGTCGCGGGATGGCCACGGGAGCAGTACAGGGAGACATCTTTGCCTCCCCCAGCTCCTCAGAGGTGCTTACTGCTATATATGCACTGGGAAGAAATAATCCAGGTAGGTACTCCGTTCTGTTTTTTAAACTAAAATGAATAAATGTAGGCTATGATTAATGGTTTCTTAAATTTGAAATCGACATTATGTTAATTTATAAACGATAGGGTTGCATGGATTACAGTGCACTATTGTAAAAATCATATTGATACCATAGTCCACTTTATCTTAGTAACCGTACTAACTATATGAATATCTGAGTAGAAAGAAATTTACTGCAGCTATGTCAATAATATTATAATATCTAATATGGCAAAATGCTGATCTGAAAGAAGGTAAATGCATTTAACGTGTTTAACTTCCTATATTCTATATATATAGGCCTATATATATCATGCATTTACAGAAATATGAAAATCATACGATTCCCTATAACCCTACAGCAGGTGTATGCGTGCTCTACAATAACTACACTGGTGACCGGCTTAACTTTGGTATCGCCGTGGAGAAGGCCCGAGCCCAGGGTATCAGTGTTACCATGGCAACAAACGCTGACGACTGTGCCATGGTCACAGCAGATAAGACGGCGGGACGGCGGGGGCTGGCCGGTCTTATTCTCATGATCAAGGTAGAGTGTTATAGTATAGCTATAGATCTAAGAGTGAATTGGGGTCTATAAGCGATATACGGCTTGTCTGGGATACAACCCACCCCCAAGCTATAGAAACTTGCGGTTTTATTTAGCAAGCACACGATTGCACGATGTCATGTTTTGCATTAATTAACCAACTATGGGCAGCATAGTCCTCTAATGCGCATATATATATATATATATATATATATATATATATATATATATATATATATATATATATATTATATATATATATATGTATATATATATATATATATATATATATATATATATATATATATATATATATAATTTCAGTATACTACTCACTAACCCTTAAGCGATATGAGCTTAAGACCTTCGTTTCCAACATCCAAACTTGCCATTGCTCTTTACCCACTTGCAGGTAGCAGGTGCCCTAGCAGAGGAAGGCAGGTCCCTACAGGAAGTAACAGAAATAGCTAAAAAAGCTGGAAATAGTGTAGGTAAGAAATGATACTCTTGAGGCCTAATGGTTCCATATTTGCCTCCCCTCCCCATTTTTTTTTCTTATACACCATAATTGCCATTCGGGAAGCATCCTTCACATGGAGGCGCGCAGATCATTCTTTCTGCGTGGCTCCTCACATGCATCTATCTATCTAATCATGTGGTTACCTGTTTGTTCATCATGTGGCTAATTTGTGTTTATTGTGTATTGTAATTTCATTTATTCATACTGAAAGTATTTAGGTCGATGAACTGAGTTTAAAATACATGCAGTGTAATAATGTGTTCAATAATGATGTCATTCTTTTGCATTTCAAATGTATACCACGTTCCGAAAAATATTATTTGTCATGAAATAAGTTACTTGAGAGCTCATTGAAACAAAACAAAAAATTGCCTCTTTATTGACAGGAACATTGGGAATCTGCCTGACTCCTTGCAGCGTTCCTGGAATGGGTCGGCTATTTGAAGTAGACCCAGAGAGCATGGAAATGGGACTAGGTAGGAAAATGGTCCTTACAATCTATTGGTCTATATGTCTATCTGATGCTGATCTTTCCCATAATTGCCCAGTACAATTACAATTACAATCTACATAATGCAAAAACCTTTTCTTTCAGGTCTTCACGGGGAAGCAGGGGTTAAAACAGTAAAGGTAGATACATACTAATTATTATGCTGCAGTAGTTCTTTCCAATTCAGAAATTGTTTAAAACTAAATTCAATAAAATGTTTTATTGTTCCCTTTTTATCTTCACCATGCAGATGATGTCTGCACATCGCACAGTAGCTTCCATGATTGTTCACATGACCAACCCGAATAACAACATCCGGGTCCACATCAGTGAAGGTTACTTATAATCAATTAATCGTATCATGTTATTATGTAGCTACCATGTATGACAATCAGTATAGGCTTGCAACCTCAGTCAAAGTGCCCAAAATACCATTGTAGATGTTTTTGTCTGTTAGTATTAAGCCCATAAAGGGGCTCACAAATATATTATACTTAACTTTATTAACTTTATTCTGTTCCATTTTAAAGGTGATGAGGTGGCACTCCTTCTCAATAACCTTGGTGCTACTTCTGACCTGGAGATGAATATCGTAGTTCATGAGGCCATACTCTACTTGGGTAATTTGATTATTTAATTATCAATAGTAATAATATATAACCATTTGCTGCTTTTATGATGAGCGGTGTTTGGTGATGGGATCAGTTTGCAGTATGTACAGTGACGAGGACATGGTAAGGGTAAACTTCCCACGTTGGGATTTATTCATAGATAATTTATTATCCCCTTATAATATTATAGGATGTTGAAAATGTTATTACTTCTGCATATGGGTCAATAAAGTGAAGCATGAGAAGGGTGTCCCATGAAATACCAACCACATATTATCAGCGTGGGTAAAGGGATTCCCTTCCTCTGCCATGATTTGTGCATTATGTTACTCTTCAAATTTCCCTATGATATATTCTTTATTTTCCCTGTTTTTATTCAAATAGAGAGTAAACAGATCAGAGTATCCCGATGTTACCTTAACCGGTTTGCTACGTCACAGGAGATGGCCGGATTCAGCATCAGTATCATGGTCCTTGATGCTCAATTCAAACAGTGTCTAGGTATGTATAGTTATTCACAGTCGTCTATTATAACTAATGGCTGAAGGCCCGGTCACACTCGTTGTAAAATGTTTAAAAAAATGCTTGCAGAGGCAAGGCAATTTTGTACATAGCGATTGCTTTCAATTCCAAAACAATCCTACAACAATTGTTTTGGTTGTGCTCTGTACTTTTCATGAAAAGTCATGTTTATGAATCTATAGCATAGCAATCCTTATGTGGTTGAGACATATCATAGAACGTTATTTCAAAGTATGGGGATCTCTGGTCATTTTTTAAAGTTATTTGCACCTGACTCTTCAAGTTAAAGGGTTGTTCAAAGTGGGCTTGGATGATCATTGGACTGAATATTGTATTTTCATACACATAGTCATTCTTAATATTATATATTTTGTTTACACTTCTCATGGAACCATTTCATAGCCAAGTCAAATCAAGTTTTTATTTTTCATTCATAAAGATGCAGAGGCTAGGGCAGTGGCCTGGGTGGAACCCTTACTGCCTGAAGGTGTGAAAGACAGAAGACCTGAACTGGACATGGACATAGGGGGCACTGTTAGGGGCTCTACTGAGGACATTCTAGATTGTGTACAGGTAGATGCAGGTGAGACATCACACGCCTACACGGGCTGAATAAATTTTAGATATCAGTTATTGATCCGCTCCTGCTACCTTAGTGTCAAAGATGTTCAGAGATCTCATGATTTCTATAAATGTATTCTATAGTGATATACCTACGTATGAGGGCGGTTAAATGATGGACAAAGACATATTTTGGGGCCTTTCACTCGTACATCTATAACTATCTATAATTATCCTTTCAAGTAAAATCAGAAATTTCCAAATACATGTATAAATTTAAAAATAATTATAATTGATATTTACCATTGTGACATTATAAAGACCACGCCATACTGCTGTATTACATGTTTATAATTATGATGGCCTAATATGACACGATAACTCCCAGATACGGCAGAGTTGTACCGCAAGGTGCTGGTCCGTGTCTGTGAGGTGCTCATTCAGTCTCGGGAGCAGCTCAACAAACTAGACGCCGGCTGTGGGGACGGCGACTGTGGCTCCACCTTGTGTCTCGGAGCAAAAGGTATTACCTATTAAAACGAATAGACTTTGCAATGCCTTCAGCCAAGGGAGTGGTCATTATTCAACTAATTGAGGGTGTAAAAGCGTGGCCCTCCCCAGAGGGGTCAAACCTTTTACGCCACCCCCTCCTGTTGGTATTAATAATGACCACTCCCGAAGTAGTCGCGCAATTGTATGGGGAATACCCCATTAATCACAGGCTGTAACTGAGTCCTGTTGCCATTGTATTGTGTATGTATAGTATATATGTAAAGGTCTGACACTCCTAGTCTCCGGTCATCTATCCACTTGAGGCGGCAGCACTGTACATGGGATTGTAGGTAGACAGTGGCACCATCTGAAGTACAGAGATTTGTAGTTCCTAGATTTCTACTAGATGGTGCCACGGTCTGCCTACAATCCCATGTACAGTGCTGCCGCCTCAAGTGGATAGATGACCGGAGACTAGGAGTGTCAGACCTTTACATATATACTATACATACATAATACAATGGCAGCAGGACTCAGTTACAGCCTGTGCCATTAATGGACACTATGAAATTGTGTTCGACTATCTATTGTTACATGTAAAGAATAACTTGGCACCCACCGTTTCTAGACTATGCTAAAATTTACCAGGGGCCTAGGTAAAAGGGTCCTCTGTTATATAAAATGATGGAATGTGAATCTATAGATGGTTGACATTTGGTATTGAAAAATAGCAACCTCGAAAAAGCCTGATACATGTAGTACTGCCAAATTCTAATTTATTAGGAATGGTGAGTGAGATATGAATCATTTACAATGTGCCATATCTGTCTCACATGTCAGCGGGCTCGTCAGTAATCACACAAAATCACCAGCATTCCTCAGGTTCCCCGACTGCCATGTTGTCCGATATGTGAGAACCCTTTGGTGAACACTGATGTATACACTGAAAACCTCAGGGTCGTCATTTTGACAATGCCAAAACTGACAACTTTAGGTAGTCAAAGTGACCACCTTAGGTCGTCATTGTGACTACCCATCTGAGCCATTCAGACCAAAGTTGTCATAATGACGACCTTAGGTAGTCACAATATTTAGGTAGTCAGAATGACTACCTTAAGGTTGTTAATTTAGGTATTGTCCATTTGAAGACCTAAAGTCATCAGTAGTGACAACTCTCAAGTCCTAGGTTGTCCCAATGACTACCCTATGGTACATAATTCTATTCCTCACTTGCTACTTATGGCACACTACTGCCACCTGGTTTTAACATTTTGCATAACTATATCTGTCTTGAGATATACACTGGTGACAGGGAGCAGAGTGGTCTCTATACCTTTGGGGCCATCATTCTCACCCATTGGCAACTTATTTATAACAAGTAATGCTACTTAGTTCAATCAAGACTACACCAAATATGTGAAAAGAATGTCTCTCATTAAGAAGTGAACTGGTTAGAGACTATATTCATACACCATTCTCCACTCCATCTGCCATTATTCATTATGACTACCTAGGTCGTCATAATGACTAGGCTCCTTGCTCTGGGTTTTCAGTGTACTATACTGACAGGTATAAAACAAAGAGGCGGGCAAATGAAGCCCTGGATGTCACTGGCCTCTGTCTGAGTATCTACATTTCACGACACCCTATATTCACTCTCCGGGGCAACATCCAGCTCAACTACCTCACTTCTACAGTGGTTATACCCCTGTGCACATATAATCTTTGAACTCTAGATCTTATAATATAGTCAATAGCGACGAACCTAGTAATTGTTAGTCATTTGTTGGCTCCCTATACGACCAACCATGCATGGTTAGTTGAAACTATCAGTTATAGTCAGTAGTGACCAACATTCCTATGACTAACCTGGGATAGCCACTAAGGCGCAGAGCATTTAGATTATTAGTGTGGGCATTATATCAAAACTCTATTGCTACGGCATGAATAACTCTGATGTAATTCTGCATGAGAAGGACAAAACGTTGGTACGTTAAACCCAAATTTGAAATGCCATTTTTATTGATATAGCAGCCAAACACAGCCAAAAGAGGGTTATTTGGGGATGTGTATTGATCACCCTTTATGAATACCCTTCACGGCACCTAAGACTGTGGCTATCATCATAACTATTCTTTTGTAGCTATCCAAGACAAGTTGGAAACACTTCCTGTGCACTCACCAAGTAACCTGCTACTTCATCTGGCAACACTCTCCGAGACAGCCATGGGCGGCTCCTCAGGGGCGGTACTAACTTTCATGATCATGCTTGTCTAAAACTAGGAATACTTAATTATAGATATCTCATTATTATCATAACTTTTAATGAAAGTACTTTTTATCGCAATAGCCCGACTGATTTACCTCAACAAAGGTTTAGCCGTCATTAAGATGTTATGAACACAAAGTGTCATGTTCTAGATTGTTCATGTGTCAGCTGTATGTGTAGGCCTATGGTTCAATTCCCACTATATACCTCCCTCCACCTCCTGCCCAAAGCCATGGCTTAATACAGGGCATGGTTGTCGGAAATGTAGATTACATGCATTAGAGACCTTTTACCATTGCCAGATTTTCAACATTTGCATCTATATTGCAATAGGCTTAAGTCCTATTAGGGAATACTGCAGGACCCAGCCCAGAATACTCCACCAGAACTTAGAAACCTTTAATCATTCATGGATTTGTCAAAATACCCCTCCTCTCTCCCGATCCTCTGCAATTACGATTTTGTGAGGTTCCTTTAATGGAAAAGTGTAATCATTGTATTTATCAAGTTCATGAAATAATTCATAACCAGAGTTGAACAAAATCTGAAGTATGGCAAAGAAAAAGGCAATCTTAATCCATTCTAATTATAATCAAGGACTGGAAACATCCAGGCGCATCTCTAAATCCGTTTCTCTATTGTAGCTGTACGGCCTATTCCTCGCTGCTGCTGCACCAAAGCTAGCAACTAGATTCACTAAGGATGAATGGCTAGCCGCCTTCAAGGCAGGAATGGACGCTATACAAACGTATAATTAAGTCAAGTTATATTATCAATAATTTTCATTATGAAATGTGAATGCTATTATTAAGTTATGTTACTTCCATTATAATTTGGTATTGGTATTGTTGTCAGGTACGGCGGTGCTGAACCAGGGGATAGGACAATGGTATGTTGTGATCAGCTCTATATTATTTGTTCAACGATTTGAATCTTGCCAGTTGAATACTTCAAGTTATACCAGTAAAATAAAGAAGTCAGTAGATATATAATAGAGTGATAGGTTCAAATCAGTTGCGCCAGACAGGCCTATCGATATGAAAACTGTAGATCATTATAATGCAAAGCCTAATCATGTACATATTCAAAATATATACTAGCTTTACACCCTTTAGCTGCTGACCTTGAAAAATGCCACTTGGGACTAAACCACCGGCCCTATACCATGGGAATATGCAACTTTACAAGTATGTGCTCCCTGGGATAGTGGCTAAGGAGTGAAATAATTTGTTATGGAGACAGAATTTACACATTTCTGACAAGGGGACATAGTATTAATGTTAAATATTTTTGGATTGATTCAAAAATTCTCATTCTTTGTTCTATAGCGAGAGCTGTAATTTAGTATTATTGTTGCCCTAGTGTAGCAATTTTGCTGTCCTAGGGCAGCAGCGGTTTTTCAAGGGTATTTTAGATGCTGCCCAGAGGCAGCAGCGGCCCTTAAAGGGTTAAGATCACCAATGCTTCGGGTAGTTTGGTGATAGTTCATGAGGTACATTCAAATCAATAGTCGACACGAGAAGGTCCTAATGATTGTCTGCATCCCTAGTAGATGTCTATCTAATATCCTAATGCAATTTGCTTCAGCTGGACCCGTTGGCTGCTGTCTCCCATGCCCTTGACAAAGCATTGTCCACAATGACAGCTGCCGAGGCAATGAAGCTGGCAGCCAAGGTCAGTACACGACCAATAATAGAACCATTTGCCAAAAGTGGGCCTGTGACTCACACATAGTCCAAATTAGTGACTGTCAATAGGAGAGAGGATAAACAGATCTCTAGACCTATTTTCTCTGCTACTATACCAATACCAATCTCCCAATTTATAATTTTATAGTGAACCTTGGCATAGGTTACGAAAGTCCTCGATATCGGCCTGCATCGAATTATTTTGTTCTCTCAGGGAGTGGTGTCTTTTTTAATAACATGGGATTTTCTTTTCTTTGCGCTACTTCCTTATTTACTATAGTGTGCAGCATATTATACGTCTCACTACAACATTATCGATGGTCGTCCTCCTTATTATGTATACCATTTGCATGTTTGTGTGTTTTATTTCTCTATTGATTTGTTTTCAATAGGCTGGATGGGATGGAGCAAATGCAACAGCCAGCATGCATGCGAAGGCTGGAAGGGCAAGTTACGTTAGTGCCACTAAATGGGAGGCACCAGACGCTGGCGCATGGGCAGTGGCACTATGTCTGGGCGCCATCTGTGACGTCATAAACACTACAGTAGAGCAATCTTAGAAAAGAATCAAATCCCATCTGAAATATGCGCCAATGAAGGGACAATGAACCTGGAAGACACTGCCTCTTGAGAGGATAATGAGTAATAAAAAGCTAGACCACCGTGGGATGTCACTACCCAATAAGAATGCATACTTTCCGGCCTTGTCTCTTTATTTCACTTAATGCTTACAGAACCTTTGATTTTGGACCATGCCTGATTTTAATGTCCCATTCTATAAATGCAAAAGTTCTACTCTAATAGGGATAATCCTGGTCCAAATTCCCTATTTTTGACATGGGGAGTGGAAGATGCTACTCAATCATTATATCAGTCTGACCCAATTCCCGAAAGAACGTACCACTCACACGGCTACCAATAGACAACGCCTTGCGTGAATTCCCTATTTCACATGTTACTCAAACGGCCTTTTCTTGTCTTCTGCATTTACTTCTTCTACATACTACTCTCACACCCTTCAATGGACCAAGTCCAGTGCCCCTTATACCCTTGTTATGAACAAACCCTTTGCTTTCCCTCTTTTACTCGCGCTCCCTTCAATAGGCCAAGCCTGGTACAATTCCCCATCGTCCATACTACTCACATCGCCTTCAAATGATTAAAACCATGTGCTCTGTCCCTTTTCTGAATACTTTCACACATCCTCTAAGAGGAGACGTCGACATACGGCTACTTGGTACCGGCGAGATTTTGTACTGATAAGAGCGCTCACAATGGGCACAAGTTGTTATATAATGCACCCTCCGCAGTGAAGACCATCGGATTATTTCATTGGTCTAAAATTTAATGTATTCCGCGAGGCGACTATAGTAGTTTATGCCATTTAATCAGGCGAACAGAGGTTGCCTGAGCTAAATGCCACTTTCCATAGAGTCGCTATACTACTTACATCAGGGGGTGCCCTGGCATCCTGGGCAGCAGGCACATGATATTCTCCTATACATATATACAGTCACTGGGCCACATCTTAAGTATCCAGGTCCCACCGTATTTTTAGGATATATTTGCTGTTTCTTTGATTCTGGTTTGATTTGGAATAGAACATTCCACTTTTACCTTCACCCACGTTGAAACCCGTAGTAGTTACATGCCCTCACACATCCTCCAATTGACCTAGCTTAGTGCAGATTCCCAATGCTGCCTATTACTGTCACACCCTTCAGTATGTCAAACCTGGTGCTGGTTACCTATTCTATATACTACTCACAGACCCTCAAGTAGATCAAGCCTGGTGCCAATAATGAATTCCCTATTCTACATACTATTCACACCATTCAGTAGACCAAGCCTGGTGCCAATTCCCTATTCTACATACTACTCACACCCTTCAGTAGACCAAGCCTGGTGCCAATTCCCTATTCTACATACTACTCACATCCCCTCCAGTAGACCAAGCCTTGCCAATTCCCTATTCTACATACAGCCCAAAGCCTTATATCGACCAAGCCTGGTGAGAATCGACCAGGAATAGCACCGTACTGAAACAAGAGCTGCATGCAAGCTTGTACGACAGACAGGAATTAATTTGTTGAAAGGAATCAATAACACATGTTACAAATAATTTCTTTTATTGAATTCTATCTTATTCTCAATGAATACATTCAATATGGCTCTTTCACATCACGGCCCCATATGAAGAAGAATACTTACATCCCGTGGAGTATTTTGAAAATAACACGTCCAAGGTACTGACATTAGTACATCTGGTTATACAGACCATCCCTATCTTTCTATCCACTATGACCCCTACAGTATGTAATTCAATCAGATATGGATTCTCGAATGGCATAACCCGGATCATCTCAATTATCCTTTATCATAGGAATTCATGGAGTATTGCAATGCACGATCTTATTATTTGTCAGTAGTTACTCGCTAGCCATGCCATTAGCAGATAATCACAAATATCTATAGATGAGCAGGAATGACTTATATTGACTTCATTTGTTGGCGAGATTATCTCGTTTGTTATACTGTATTAGCATCTTGTACACATCACCCGAGAAAATATCATCTTCCTCTTCCCTGTTAAAGGGTCTCTTTATATTCAGATCTTCAATCTTACAGAGAAATATAATAGCATATAATATCAGCATGGTAGTATACCTCCGTTATGAGATGAGTAACTCTCATATGAAACCTAATACATTAGTTGGTTTATAATACCTTCATGGGTTACAGCTATTTGGGGGAATGGCCATATTTGAACGGGGGTAGGGGTGGGGATGGTGGATAAAAGAATGATCACTACCTTACCTTGTAATATTCAAAGGTGTTTATGACCATGGCCATGCACAATGCCTGTCTGAGGACCAACACACCTGACCTTTGGCTGATAAGACAGTGGTGTACTGCTTTTAACAATGGCATTGACAATGTTTGCTACATGGCTTATAGTGATGTAACATGAGATATTTCAGATATGAACGAGATATTCCTAACTGGCAAATACAAACACAAAGACCATTGTCTGAATGAGGCGAGTCATAATTATGTACATGTCTTGAACTTACATTATATTACATATTAGCACTTTGACAAAGGTGGCATCTTGTATCAAATCCCCTGGGTGCGATATACAACTAGCAAACATGTTGATAATCATAGACATGAATCACTTGTATAATATACAAACCCTTATATTATACATATATGGGGATAATGCAACATATTAGAGCCGGCTAGGACATGATTTCACATGTGCTGGGGTTCTAGCTATAGGGTCAGGATAAATGTGCTGGGGAAAACATAACATGATTCTTCAGCGCAACACCCCTCCCACCCTCCGACCTCTGGGGTGTTAGTGGGACCTGAGTGCTGGTTGTGGAGGAACACCAATTAGCCCAGTACTAATGAGCCTTGATTAGATGCCTCATGTTTTTCTACCACCGTGCCACTAACTGGTCTGAGGTCTAGAAGAGAACTACAACCCTCTCCTAGAAGTGGCCAATGTTAGCTCCCTGTGGAGATCAAAGGGTTTCTCTGGCAGACCTGAAGGTTATTACTTGCAGGTCTTTGGTTTCAGTTTCGGAAACCACTAGAGAACTAACACCTCTTTGGGAGGTAGTATTTTAGGCTACTAACCTGTTCCATTAAGCTCCAATGCCAAAGATAAGACGTTCTAGTACATGTTAAAACCGAGTATGGCTATCATGGCTATCGTGCCATATGGCCTGTATATGCCTACAATATACTATTTGGCTTTTCTCCATGATAGATAACATATTTAGTATGTACACACCCCTTTAAAGCCAGCATGGTGCCTTAATGCAAAATGCAGGTGTGTGATCCTAACGCATGAATACAGCCATGGATAGTTACTTAGCAGTGCTGCATTCTTACATCATGCTGACCTTATAGGTTGATACACTCCAATACAGTGTGTTCAAGTTCTAAACCGGCGCTGCGTTGGTGCTCCATGGAACTTAGAAGCATACTGCCATCAATAAAGGGTTGAATTCCCAAACCTAGCAGTGACATATCTACACCCTATAGACAATGGTGTCACAACACCTGCATTTTGGCCTCAGGGAACTGTAAATGGCTGGTTCACAGGTGTGCTGATTATCAGATTTATATTTCTTTTATCAAAAAGAACACTTATTATCGACTCGTCGCTATGACTCATTTACCATGCATCCATTCATATCCAGGCCAGTAACCCACAGATAGCAAAAAAAGTGACTACTTTAAAGGTGCCATTTGCTTTTGAATTGCCTCGGCAATTAGGTCAAATGGCGTAGGCGTGCGGTGGAGAAAAGAAGGAGACCAGAAAAAGAGGTTCAGTTTCCAGGATTATTTAGTTAAGATGGTAATAAAATGTGCTGATATTGTCCTTAGATCTTGACCAATAAATAAACATCCTTCGGAGATGGCGGTTTACATAAAATAATAGCCGCATCCCTGGGACATTATTATTGCTAGGAGGGGATCTGTGATATTTGCAAAGGTCAGTTCCGCAAGCAAAATTACAGACACAATAGGATCAACACATTGATAAATCTCCTTTATGAAAACAAACAGATGAAGATAATATTTGTTTCCAGCCCACAGTGTGTGGCCAGAAGAATATAAAGTCGCTGTGGATAAAATAAGACTACATTTTAGTGTAATGGTATGCAATCATGTAACTCTAGGTATGGCAGACTTGTCAGGCTTGACCTGGGGCTACACTCCTTGTCTGGTATATTGCACATTATGCTTACAGTACCGTCATATACTTTATCTATTGCTTATATGTATTCCCATAATGTAAGAGTGACAGCACAGTATTCAGGAGAGTGTTACTTAACAATAAGGGATAGAGAAGAAATACTACTATTATGGTATGCAAATGGACCGACACTGTATTATGCAATATGTAATGTTAAATTTTCTGTACACATATCATTGTTACGAAAATAGGTTTCAGTACAAAAATAATGCAATGGTAATCTCTGGTAATCACCACTGACTCCTGATGATATACGGTCCTGACCGTCAGGGTGTAGTGACAACCAGGACCTCTGTAAATGTCAAGTTCATTAAGACAGTAATGCTTTCTAGTGGAAAGACATCACCATCTCCTCTTTACATTATTGACCACCCACACCTCAGTAATACTAAGGATCCCTGCAGCAAGAAAGGGCGACTTTTTATAGAAGTTTACGTGGCTACATTTGTATGGCATAAATGCTCATACCTACATATCAGGACTTCTTCAATTCTGCTGTACCATGCAATTTAAAAATATTGACCTAAAAGGTACTTAGTATTCAGTGGAAAAGTTTTGAAATAATATGCATGACACTATAAAAAAATAATCTTTTATACAATTTTGAAATGTCACCCCTTCTTGCTATAGGAACACAGATCTCTACCTTCCTGGAATAACTGACGATGGGTTATAGCCATCCGCAGTATGTATTCACACACAGACAACTCCCATTTGTAATACTCCCATTTGTACCACTCCCACGTGTACTACAAGTCATTGGCGTCCCCCTTGGCTGCCTTCCTGGCCTTCTTAGGCACCTTACGAGGGGAGCATTTAGGGGGTGTGAGGTCATCCAGTGGTAAGGCATAGTGAGAGTTCCAGTCCCGGAGGAAGACATCCTTCAGCTGACGCTGGACGGTCTTAAGGCCAGCCCTGGCATCGGTTTGGTTCACGATTAGACCCACACCTCCTGTGTTTGTGAAGTAGTCACCTGACCAATTAGATGTGCCTGGAATAAATGTCAAAATGTATAAAGTTTGATATGGAGATAATTCATTCATTGCTGATCCCAACCGACCAGATCTTTGTTGATGTGGCCTTAGATTAATCCAATACTTGCATAATACAGTACTCTACATAATCGCTTAAAGTGTATTCATATGCCACATTAATTTTTCATATCTGGACACTAAAAATGGCAAAGCTGCATTAACAGTGGTAGTAGAGGCAGAACTGGGTTAAATATGGGTTATATTAAACTTATGATATTCCATCAAATTCCGTAAAGCACACATTAATCTGGAACCCCCATGGCATAACGGACGGCAAATGATTAACAACCGGTCTTTAAACTACCCAGCCTGTAAGAGGTCTAATAAACAAGTAGACGCTGTTGTGCTCTATTAACTATAAATTCCACGCTTTGCTCTTTCATAATAAATCATTGCAATGCGATACACAAATAGCCATGTGGCAATGGGCATACTTCAGGTAGTGATATAGTATTGAAAATAATATAAAGTAATATAGAGTAAAATGAAGAGGTCAGACCCACCTATATAAGCAAATGTGTCAGTCACCATGTACTTGTTGTGATTTACCCGGCCATGAGGAATGGCCGCCTGAGCCGGGGTGCACGCCGGCACATGGAACAGCCGCTGCAAGAACCAATGGAAACAATGACAAATTATAACTTAGTGACAGACAAACAAAGAAAAAAGAACATTTTGAGAAATTATCTAAAATGAAATGAATTGTTGAAAGAAAACGAAAACTGGCAGTTAATAAAGACTCAAACCATGTTAAGTGAATAAGAACCAATCAAACAAAGAAATGCTCTCATGGTTAGAGAGGCGCTGACATGCAGCAAAACGAAGGGCGATTCCAAATCCTACTTTTTAAGCAAAAACCTTTTTTTATTAATCGTGTTTAATAATTGGGCCCGCTGTTGTTTTTGCATCCCTTTATGCCCTTTTCGTGCGTTTCTTTGAAAGAATTATTGATATTTTTTTCCAACTTTTAAAACCAATGTCATCTTCCTTTCCGGGTTCTGCCCTCCAAATCCCTGACACGCAGACACTGGGCTCCTGCTCCACCAGCCTCCCATCCCATCCTTACAATACTCACTGGTATCTGTCTGTCCCTTCACCCCCAATATAGGACGTGATGTCTCCATGACAACGTTAGGACGTCTCCATAGCAACAGCTGACGAGGGCAGGACATAAGGGTAGCTTGATCTAGAGTCAGCCAGTACCTTGAGATGTCCACTTCAATTATGTCCCGGAAGAAGGCTAGAAATGGTCGAAACTAGTAGGAATAGTTAACTCTATTTTCAGACTTCATCTCTTATTTAATTCATAGCCAACCAATAGACTCTGAATTTTATGGAATACCTTCGTTTTCCTACACTTCACAAAGAGAGGGCTTATCATGCATAAATGACTACATACTTGAAGTGGACTGGTTGACTCTTGGTCAAGCTACCCAAAGGGGTAGGTAAGGATGGGAGTAGTGGGCCTCAAACGGCACAAACAACCAGTCCTGCCTCACCCAAGCCCATCCCTCGTCCATCCTGTTTTTCTCATTCCCACCCTAACCCTATCGACCTGCCAGATACGTCACGTATTTTCATCTTGGTTATTTGCTCCCCCAGACCTCAGAGAAAACAAGTTGTCTGTATCTGCGTCAGGCGCGCCATTATAGAATCGGCTAGTCGTGGGCAGACACTGACGGGAGATTTGATTTGGGTGACAGGAGATTTGATTTAGGTCTATCTGAGAGGCTAAGGGCCTTTTAGCATCCCCGTGTTGAGAGGTGGCTTATCGCCTAAGATGGGGAAGTGACAGCTCGCTGCCATGTGAAGGGGGTCAGCGGCGTAAGGGGGATTAATATCTGCACCAATATCTGCCGACCCGACTGCAGGCACTGACTGGTAGTTAGGGCTGACATTGCACGTTGACAGCAAAGTTCTGCATCTTTTCATACCGATGATATTGTAAGGACGGCACGAATATTGTATACATGTATTGGTGTATTAAATTTTGATACACCAAACAAGTAAAGTCTCATCTTTCTTTGTTAAACAATTAATTGATTCTATGACTTCAGAGATAATAATTTAAATTTACAAATGACGTCATTGGCAGGGGGTGGGGAGGTCTTGGGTTTCGTGACGAATTAGGCTTAGAAGCCTCAAATTCTCCAATTTCTGCCAGTTTTCTATAGAAGACTGGCGTAATGAATACCCAGGATGAACATCGGATGAATAGAAGCCTTACATAAGGAATTTCTGAATAAGAAAAATATAACCTAGATTTACATTACACTCTTAGAGGTATTCGCCACTTGACTAGAACTAGTCGCCATTCTGACTTACCACTTGTATACTGGCATTGTTGGCTCCGTTAAGGTCACCCAGGGACCGGAGGAAGTTGACAATGTCCGGCCTGGAGTAGTTCCACCAGGAGGCCATTAGTCTCACCTCCACCCCTCGTTCCATGGCAGCTCGCCGCAGGGCGTTGTCTATGATGGGCCAGAACCTGCAGGAGGAGCAAAGGGGAATATATGTGAACTGAAAGACATGCTGGGTCATATGAAATAATGTCAATTTTAGGCTTAAACCTGTAGGATAAAGGGGGTAGACTCTAGGATATGGAAACACATGATAGGTCGTAGTAAGCATATGCCATATGCATACATATATGTCTGTGTAGTAAGCAATTTCTATTGAAATGCAAAGCCTACAGGAAGATGGGGGTGCAGGACACTAAAACACATGTTGGGCCGTAGTAAATAAAGGGGATCTTCGGCCAAAACCTTTAAGAGGAAAAGGGGGGGGGGGCACTGAATCACATGCTAGGTCATATAAGCAATAGGAAGAGTCTATAAGCCTAACCCTAAAGAGATCCCTTATCCAGCACGTTCCCCTGGGCAAAACCCACAGCTATTTAAATGAGGCCGCTGCGTAGATACTAATTATGGATAATGACTATCAAACATGGACATGCTAAGGCCACTCAAAAAAAAAAATTGTTTCTCATCACCAAGCAATGAAAAATATGACGAGGGCGTTTTTTATTTTATTTTATTTTTTTTTTACTCGGGGCAATTTTCATAGGGAAATTTGGACATTTCGCGATCAATTTTCAAATTTTAGTAATTTGGAGTTTATTGATCAGCAAAAGTTGTAAGAATGCAAGTTACACCTAGCTAATTGCATTGCTGACAGCATAAGCTTTAATTTGATACCAAATTCGCCAATATTTTGGCAATTTTAACATATTTTTCATCAAAAATGTAAAAAAAAAAAAAATAAAAAAAAAAAATTCCCCAAATCATGATTTTTATGATGCGCGCGGTGATGAGAAACAACTTTTTTTTTTTGAGTGGCCTAAACATCATTTGACATATCACACTTTTTCCTCCCATAACTATAAGAGAAGGAATTTAACATCGGCACTCAGTGAACACATTAATCTCTCACGTGATTAGCACAAATGCTATTCCCGTTATTCGTTGTTAATGAGATAATTAGAAATGGTCTAGTTATTCCACAGTGAACACCATAATTAAAACATAATGTAGATGTGCAACGCTCGATCACATCTATTATCATACGCCTTATTCATTCTGCACGTTTTTATCCAACAATTAGATTTATAATTGGTTATAATTAGCCTGGCAGGAGCACGATGGCAGGAGAAGACCACATTGTTCTGTATTAATTTGCTCGCTAGGAATTGAATATTGGTACCAGGCCTTAACAACGGACACTGAAGGTGATCGAAACTATGATCCGAATTTCAGGTATAGAGATCCCGCCTGCACAGCTACTGACCTTTGCCCATCACTCCCGGGTCCAAAGAAAAAAGTATAATGCAGGTTGTCACCTGAATAGTGGGTTGTCTCAATGAAGCGGATACGTGTCTTTTGTGGTAGGATATGCAGGGGTTTGGAGGGTGAGTTATGGACTTTGAAACTTTAACATAAGAGTGACAGTCACGTGCATGTGGGTCTGATACCAGAATGGTGGTTTATTAAAGATTATGTGGGGTGTACTGTCTAGTTTGTCAGCATGATGCATTTATGCAGCACCATTGAGTGACTTGCTGACACCTCGGGGGTGCATCAACCTCGTATGGTCAGCATGATGCATGAATGCAGTAATGACATTTTACACACCAGGGCGTCATTCATGCATCAGGGTGACAAAATGCTATATTACATTAATTAAATCACGAGGCTACCCCTAAAGGGTTAATGCTGTATGTTCAGTATGGGAGTCATACCCACTGTCCACACACCTCTCACCTGCCCCTCCTCCAGGGTCGGCCGGCACCTCTGCTGCTGGTAACACCAGGCACTTGGCAGGCCACCCCCACCTCATTATAAAACACAGCCACGTCCACCCAACATCACCTCACGCCATGGGAAATACTGGGCTTTCAGTTCCATTAAAAGGAGTCAGTGCAATGTATTGCCCTCTAAAAGGGGGTCGGTCAGTGTGATAAACTACTGCCTAAAATGGTATAAAAGCGACTAGGTCAGTGCCATAAGCTGCCGGCTATATATCTTTAGTACAATAGACTCGTTTAGTGCAATGATCTACTATCTAAAAGGGACTCGAGACAGATTGTTGTCAAACAGACGAGATGGTCGTAAAGCCTGTATGGTTGGCCTCATCAATATCAGGAGGCATTGCTAGCCCATAATAGTTATGTACCATTCAAGTAGACGCACGTCGGCTACCTTCCCGGCGTCTTTAGGAGGGATTGGTCATTATTCAATAATAGGGTGAGGAGTGGGGAGTGGTGGAGGGTGCAAGAGCTTCCCAATCCCACCCTCGAAGGGATTGCATTTCTTTCATCACGGACATAGGAATGTAATTTTCTAAACCCCATCAATAAATCATAAAAAATTCATTTAGACATACATGCATTACAATATGTCCAGGAAGGTGTACTAACAAATTTGTGCTAAATGTTGGGTCTAAGGATGTACTAGTATTTACATTAACGGGCAAAAAATCTGGAAATACTGTTTCTTTCAATCTGGTATAGAATATCTGATCCGTCATATGAATATTTCTACGATACCGCAGGATTAAGCGAGTAATATGTTACTTTACTGGTTACGTGAGTATGTGTTAAGACCTATGGCCCAAGCATTGTACTTATAATATGGAATGGAAAATCGAAAAATCGAAAGGCTATGCAGCAGTTAGTTTTTATCATTCTCGTGGGTTGCAATACCTTTCTAAAGCTTTCCCGTTTATGAGATCTCTCAGCACGAACTGTTAACGGAAATAACTCCTTAAGGGCCACAACGTGTGTTAATGCCTCATTCATTTGTCATCATGATACATGAATGCAGCCGTGGCATGTACCTCGCCAGATCTACATGCATGCATCATGCCGAACCTGTGGGGCTGATTCACTCCCAAAGAGTGGGTTTGATGCACCGATGCAACACTGGCCAGTTCCTGACGGGGGTTGCATTGGCGCATCATGACGGCAAATTTTGCATTTTGGCCATAAATGTCTAGCCTTAAAGGGCTAGAGCAGCCAATGGAGAATATCCACAAAGCTGGAGACACGACGTGTATACTTACTGTAACTTTGGCGTATACAGGGTGACAGGGAAATAGTCCATAACAGCTACATAGATGAACTTTTTGGACTTTTGTATCACGTCCAAGATGGCGTCTAAGTCTATTGTGCGACCACTTGGACAAAAAGATGAAGGTGAACTCTGTAACAAGAGAGTAGAAAGGAGTTATACAAATGAACCTAATGTCGTGCCATAATATAGAACGGAGGCTACCTTGTACAAGGAAAATAGTTTTAGGATATTCCCAACTACAATGAGGGATATGCATTCCATTTTTAAACAAATATCCAAGGCTCCGAATCGACCCCTATTCCTACATCGTCAGTATATAAATACCTGTCCACATAATAGGTCATTCTACCTTGTACAATATCTCCCTACTCAGTCATTCATAAACAGGTACATATTTTGAACTTCTCAAATGGGAAGTATTCAACTTACACTGATATATGTGTAGGCATTTGTCTTGTTGTACTTGAGCCGCAAAGGGCGGTCGTTGTTATAGAAGGTCCTTAGTTTGTACGGCCACTGGTAGGGTACGGTGTTGTTCTTGAGGCCCAGGTACCAGTACACCTCCCACACCTTAGCCATGTCTGCGGCCAGACAGGAACAGTTGTATACCACCGCTCCCAGCTCCTTCACCTGTAGGCAATGGTATATATTAAGTCTAATAAGAAAATTTGGGTATCCTCATTTTGAGTTTATAAAGTATTTAATTTTACTTGTTGATTTTCTAAAATATATTTACAAGTCAACTGTCAATGAGTGGAAATTGCCTTTCTATTAAGAATTGCTATTTGTTTTCTATACGATACATATATCGCTATTTTTGGGATGTCGATATTCATGAGCATCATGTATATTCTACTAGTAACTATTAAGGTAAGATCAAATATTCTCTAATAGAATCTGAAGGTAGGCGATCCTAATATCACATAAGCGTTTTAACCACAAGAATCAATGACCTGATTAGGAATATTGATTTAATCTAATAAATCCCATTAGTAGTAATGGAATGAAGTGAAAGGCGCCTACATACCTGTGTGAGAGACCGCCAGTCCATGTTAGCACTGCCGATGTAGACATGCTTCCTGTCTATAATCCACAGCTTAGTGTGAAGAACTCCGGCCCCCTCCACCCGAGTGAAGTTCACAGACCGGACAATGGCCGCTCCTGTGTAGTATAAGGGATATCAGGCGTGAATTATTCATGTCATCAGTCGTGTATTAATCAGCAGTCATTATTACTGTGTGATACTGGTGGTATAGAGGGACCCTTACACACACCAGATCACTGGGGATTAACCCGTTTATGTGCTGCCTAGTTGTTTAATGTGCTATGCCCTTGGTCCCGGTCCCCATCATGCATGAATCCAGCTCTGGCGAGTCTACTCGTCAGTTCTGCGTCTATGCCTCATGCAGCCTCTTCGGTACACATTATTATATACAGGAGTTGCATAGAAAGGTTACTGTCTGAACCTTAGTTCTGATTGGGAACCTAGGTCCCTCTGCCCCCACTTTTCCCTATGTGAGAGAGGTATGGTTTGAGAATTGTGTGTATTTTATGATGGAGTATTGGCAAATTAAGGGGTGCAAACATATTCAGCCCCCCCCCTCCTCTATGATTGTCCCCGCCTCTTTTCCGACGCTACTGGGCAAAGGAGCGCTGAGATATCACCAACACTACCATCTTACCATGCATCATTAAAGAGAGCAACCTGTGGTAGCTATCCAAAGGTTGGCTGATAGAAAAGCATCACATATGTTTCAACACCTTATTTTCCTCCCTATAGCCCTATTTAAAAGGGTCTTATATCCTCTTTCCTGTCTGCTAGCTCTTTTGTTTGTCTGGTGCTCATATGGGTGGGCACAGATGCGTCTATTCATCCATCAAATTGATGCTAATGTAGCTTTCTCGCCATGAATAGTTAAAAATCTGATCAGAAACCCCAGAGAAATAAAGAGCATAGCCTCTCACCCGCTTCTTAAAAATCATTTGCATAAAGCATTTAGCGATAATATAGATAAATAGGTAATATACAGGCACGACCTTCGGGTTCAGCCCATCATGTACCAGGATAAATTAAACAATTTGAAAAAAAAACACCTTAGCTGTTGAAATGGCGTTGAAGAACCACTACCTCTCTACAATGTACATTTGCCATCTCACGAGTGGTCAAGTAAATGTTGGACACGGCCTATTGTCAGGAATCATGGAAGTATGCCAAATTTATGTAATAGATAGACTATGGTTATGAGAGGCTAACTCAAAATAATCACAGTAAACTGGCTGGCACCCTTATAGGGTGCCTGCTTCTGTACAGTAGTCATATTTTGAGTTAGCCTCACATAACTATTGTCTATCTGTTTTAAACCACAGCTGTAAGGTTATGTGAGTCTACACAGAAATAACCAAGGTGTGAATTCCTTTGTCTTAGCCCTCCGCTGTGGTTTAAGCAAGTGTATCCGGATGAATGCATCCAGTTAGATCAGAATTGCATAAATAAATCGAAAGTCAGGAAATGCACATGATGAACGCGATACATCTTCAATATAGACGAGGAGCTAAATCTGCCACATAAAGCATTATCATATCCTGAAGATGTGAATGCTTGAATATCAATAACATGTGCAAGCACTGAATCGAGAAAGAAAAAGTCGATGCCCTATCTATTACATTATTAATACATAGGCTAACAATAGAACCGCACAATGACCTCGGCCGACCACCATACCAGAAGGCCTCTAGCTATACCCATGTATACTATTACTGTTCAGATGGCCCATCTATCAGTAGACATATCTGATTGCTGCTATGGCCTTTCTATGCAACTCAGCAGACAGAGCTTACTCACTGCCTCCAGCAGATTGCCTCTCTCCACAGCCCACAGGGTGCTATGGTGTCCCTCTGATCAGACAGCTTGGGACCCTGGAGGCTCTATATTGGGCTCAGCCACAGGAGTATCGAGAGATGACTGATTATCAGGTTTCCTATGATGCAGCCGATTCAAAGCTTCTAATACGTGGGCGTTAGCAAGATTCTGATACAGTTATCCTAAATGAGGTGCTGATAATTTCATGATTTCCTTGTTTGATTTAGCAGTGGTGGATTGTGATGCAATTCACCATACATCAAAGGAAGAAACCGCCTATGGATAAGAATCTGCTCTTAAAGTAGCAGATAGCTATGTGAATGTCTATTAAAGCTGTAAGGTGGGTAGATAATTGCGGTTCTGCCACTAAGACATTAATTGTTATTAAATGTCTCCCATTGATCAAAAACTGAAAGACATTTTATATTCCGAACCAGTTCTAATAGATGCGTGAAAAGCAGCAGTTAGACATCATGGGGTGGCCGTAATAGAGTCATGCGTAGTCTCTGGAGATAGTGAAGGGCCATATAGGCGCCATCCCGCTACCCTTTGATGTTTCATATATGCACAGTAACAGGCTCCTCACATGCCACATTGCCAGCAATATGGCCCGTCAAGCTGACAATTCATACTAAAGATGCTCTTATGATGCCTCTGAATCCTGGCCACTATGGTGGGGGTTAACCTTTGAGGTTTCATCCCCTTTAGGCTACAGTTTCTGCGGGCCCTCTGTTCACAAGGGCTGTCCCCGCTGATTTAAGAGTAAAATTGGACCAAACTGGTGGTGGGTCCCTGTGGACATGTTTAGAACCTTTAGAACTTATTAACTCCCATATTTTAGATGATGTTTTAGAAAACGATTTAAGAGCAGGCATATTGCCAAGTGAGTTAATCAGCAAGTGCCAGAAAGGCCTATTGATGAGATAGTCAATAGTCCATGATTATAGTTTATAATGCTCCATTTGGATGATATGTTGGATCATCATTTTCTAATTTAGCAAAGAAATACAAAGAAAAGCCACTCTGTTATCTTACTATATTACAGGATGGATATGTCTCCAACTAATGACTAAATCTAGTGAACAGTCCATACACCATTCTTAACAAATGCCACGTCATTAGGACAAAACACTGTCACTTTCAATGTAGATATTCACATTTTATGGAAGGCTGCAATTTTGATATGGCACAGTCAATCAATTCCATAATTGGCTCGTTGATTATAGGTGGTAAATGACCTGTAGGCTTAAGAAGTGTTAAGAGATCTTCATACAATTCTGAGATGAATGGTCTGTCCAATATGACATTGTAACTGTTAAACGAAGCAATCGCTCTTCTCCTATACGTGTTGCTTGTTTCCGTCTGGCTGTCTATGGCTACAGAAGGACGCTGGATGTGGTGATGGGTATAGAGCTGGGTGGGGGAGCCTCTCCCTAGAGGGGCTTGACTGCTGATACCGTCTCCATGGCAACGGAGCCAACGGTCTGTGGAGCCTGGGGCACTTTAAAGGGCTGTCCTGGGGAGGGTGGCTATGTGTGTGATGGGGACTGACCTAAAGCTAGGGGCAGACCCCTCAAAACAGCCCCCTGTTACTGATCTTATCACTGATTCTATTGACTGCTGTGTTTGGGACTGGCCGTCTGGATCAGCACGGCTTACTGTGTTTATAGAGGGATTTCAATTCTGGCAATGTTTGTTGTTTCGGCCAGGGTTTTGTATCAGGAATGAAAGATTGCAGGGATGTAAGGGAAGGCGGCTTATTTTCAGGCCGCTGTGAGGGCTGGATGTACTGGACAAACAGTTAAATGTAGCAATACAGATGAATGGCTTCACAATATGAAATGGTATTGTTCAGTGTATGCAGTACATCATATCTCTAGCGCTATAATACAACAGTGCATGTACAATCACTTTGAATGCGTTCTGCATTGTTATGTTTCGTAAAGTAGTTAATTACATAGACAATAAAACACTAGTAGATTTACAGCATTACATCTAATAAGCACCAACTTAAAGCTTACATACAAAATACAAGCACATACCTGCCGCCGCCAGTTCCTCTGTGTCCTTGTCAGGGAAGCCCCTGGAGGGTAGACTCTGTGCTATCTTGATCTTGATTTTCCGTTCTGTGCCTGCCGCCATGAGGTCATCAAATATTTGCTGGCCCTGCAATAATAACAACGTATTGCTGGTGAGGAGATTGGTCTAGGAAATGATTGTGACAGACCATGTGGAGGATGTAACACTAAACAGTAATGGCCGTTATAAATGTAGGATTCATATCAGATATTAGGCTCTAAGCCAGGCGCGTTGTCCGCCTCGCCTTGTACTAATAAATCGGAATGTATTATGACAATGCGACAGGCGTGATGTTATCCATATCCCATATACATATGTGTATGTTTATGGAATGTGACAGATCCACTGATTTAACCAAGGAAAGCTGAATCTTACTGCCCCGTTAAATAACACACACCAGTATTCCTCAGCGTTTTTACATTCCTATGCCGTGGAAAAGGCAATAAATGTAAAAGATATGCACAAGTAGACTTATTGTACCTCGACTGCATTCCACATGGCCACCGGCCTCGTCAAATACAGCCGACGTTCAACTCGTGAAATAGCTAGTCAACAGACTAAAATTTGTGGACCTATAATATATCCACATCACATACGTATTGGATAGAAATAAGGGGAGTATTATGTTCATCTCCTGTGCCACATCCTCACAGGGATAATCGGGAAGGTTATGCTATTATGAAAAACATAATTCAATCCCAAGAGCATCCACCAATTTCCAATAACACAGCAACTTTTATGCACCTAATTGATCCCGTTATATCACGTTGCAATACACTTTCAGAAAGGATCAGCGTGAGCATGGCAGAAGTGTATTCATATCAACATTTTTTTAATAGATTTTTATTAAGGTAATGCACAGCATAGTATATCAAATAATATACAGCCATGATCCAGATTACGGCAACACGCCGATCCTCCATCCGGGCCTTCTTTAAATGCCTAACCGACTATATATAATATATTTGTGTGTAATAGCGACAACAAAAATCTCTAGGGTACGAGCATGTCATCATGTTTTCTCGGGGGGGGGGGGGGGAGGGATAGGGGTGGGATAGGATTGGTGCCTTCTTTGTATATAGAATAAAATGTAACCAATTTTCATAGAAACATAAGTGTACTGTACCAGAATCCCCATCTTTCAGTACTTATCTTAATACGATTAAGATACTGTTTCTGAGGATTCGGATTGTGAGCTTTCTCAGAGGTATTTATAGTTAAAACTAATTATGACTGTTAATAAGGAACCAGTCTGTCTATGTGTTACTGAATGAGTAGTACCACTAATAACATGATGCTACTAATAATACGTCTATTGTAAACTGAATCTGAATTAGATAGTTCATATAATCATACTGATTAAGACTTGCAACCATCGAATATGCATATGTAAATGACCCATTGAGGCTTTCGCCAACAATTGAAGGGGGCTGGTAGTAGGGTGTGTGTGTGCTGTAAACCTCACAACGACCCCAATATAAACAAGCATAACAAAGCACCCTTGAGGCAAAGTTAGTCATAAGTGGTTCAGTAGACGTGTACTGAAATGGATAGATGCAGTAATTATGTGTTCATGCTAACCTACAATCCTTCCTCTTGACCACTTAAATGGCAATTACTTTAGATAATTGAAGTCCAGAAGGCTGAGAGAGATGAGTAGTGATCATAACATTATTTAATAGTTAACGCTAATGTTATCTCCCAGCTACAGGTTCCTATATATATATGGGATATTAGACCTTAGTGTCCATCAAAGGCACCAATCCTTTTTCTCCTCAATCACCCAGAGGGCTGCCAGAAGAGCTAAGTTGTAAGATGCCTTGAACAGGATAATGCTTTTTCTCCTCTCCCACCCCATAACGACTATGACATGCGTGGTAGCATGGGGCGCCTGCTCTCGCTGGTATCGCCGACTAACACCCATGTATTTTTATGGAGCCAACACAATTGAGCCCACATTTAAGTTCACTTAGCCTGAATCAACACCCTTGGTGCTTGAACAATAAGCCACTTTGCTATATCATTCCACGATTAGCACTGCATTGTTCGCTTTGGCAATATCAATAGACAAAAGTTTACTATTTGCAATGTGCCCAATATCATACATACTCTGTCATATGCTACTATAAATGAAATCATACTATGAATGAGCCCTGCATGAAAGAGACTTTTCCATATACTACTTCCAATGAGCCCTGCACCAATGACACCTTTCAAATACTACTTCCAAAGATCCCTGCACCAAAGACACCTTTTCATATATTACATGTACTACCAATGATCACTTCACCAACGACGCTTTTTCATATACTACTACCAATGAGCCCTGCGCTTTGTGGCACTGTATACGGTACTGTTTTTCAACGTGTTGAATCATAGGAATCTCCAGACCAGTGACCACCCAACAGTCGATGAGGTTGTTTGTTTTGGTATCATGTGACCAGGCTCATAGCATGAGCGGCAAATTTCAAATCTTCTGCATCATACGGAATGTAGTGTTGGGTGAAACACAAGCCTCGCCCACCTCTTTTGGATTACCTTGTCAAATTATAGACCTACACACTGCTGCGGCATGTAAAATATTACTACCCAGGGAGAACATAAGAAAGCCTCCAATTAAAACTATAATAACCCTCCAATAAAAAGTGGTAGCTCTCCAAATAAAAACAATACGTCCTTAATTAAGGATGATGGATCATTCAGAAGCCGATGTTCAGTTTGGCAGATGTGTCTCTGTAGACAAAATAAAACACGAAAATCAATATCAAATTGAGAGGAGGGGTCTTTGCTGAGGGCAATTTCGATAAGACTACCTGGGGATTGGAGGCAATGTCTCCGCCACACAAATCAGGTTATATATATACATGTGAGGCAACATCTTTAATGATTGGACAGAATCTCAAATTTGTGTATCATCGACATGCCGCTTGAATGACTCGTCGGGGATGCATCATCTGATCATAAATACAAGGGGCATAATGCATTAAAGCACTATGCGACCCTTTGGGGGTGAGGCGGAGGGGGGGGGGGGGGGTTGGGGGATGGCTGGTGGTAAAATAGGCAGGCAGCAGTGGATAGGCCGTCAGCTGGAGAGGTGATGATTGGTGGGCCTCTGGCTGCACAGGGACATTGCTTTCACACGGGGGAGTAGGCAATGCATAAGGCTATTCACATACGGTGTGCTGTATGGGGGCTTTTACTGCGTCCTCAATGGAGACATGGGAGTCAACACTGTGAGTCCTTCAGGCTGAGTTAAACCTGCGTGGGCGTTGTGTTAATGTGGTCATCACCCAAAAATACCTCAAGGTTGACTATGTGGAACGTGCTTTTTTCCGCATATTATAACTATTTTAAAGACACAGGGCTCTATAATATAAATTTAATTCATCATATGAATTGAAGTTGCACACTGCTTTCTTCAAAATATTAAGCTTGGTCCATTATGGTTTCTAAAACATTATAAGAGAAAGTCCACCCAAAGTATAGTGTATTAAGGTTATATACATATGAATGTATCACTCATATCTACAATGAACGACACGTGTATGATCCAGTTCTAATAATCAGAAACGAAAAGCATCTCTTATTCACATGGCATCCCACAATATTAAAAGGCTTCTCAGCAGCAATGTTGGACGGTGGTTGAGTGATTGAAAAATACAGAGACTCTCCATTCGAGTACCGAACCAGACGGGCTGAAGCCTCTGTACCAACGTCTGTGGACAAAGATGGAAAGTATCTTGGCGGTACAATCTGACAATGTGGGCGCTGTTGGTGGCGGACAGCCTAGCTGGTGCTTTCCTACTAGAAATGGTTACTTGGAGACTGGTGGTGAGTGTCGGTATGTAGAGGTAGACTGGCGGTAAGGCAAAAAAAGGTTACATGGTGAAATAATCTATGCTTTTCTACCGAGGACATTGGAAATATCGCGGTCCTGACTCGCCAACTGCAACCCCAAATCATGGACCAAGACCACCCCCCCCCCCCAAAAAAAAAAGAGAAAAACAGAACCATATTGGATAACTATTTTTGAGGATTTGCTCAGTTTTGCTAGGTCTGATCTCTTGGCCTGAGGGTGGAGTCTCAGGGCTTTTCCCTGCAGGGTCCCTCCAGCTTTCACTGCTGTGTGGTAGGGTTACGTTGCAAATGTCTGTGGTCTGCAGATACTGGGGGAGCATACTTTAAAGCTGTACACAGGATGCTTGGCGACAGTGATGGAGGTCAACTCTATAGAGTCTCTTTACTGTCAGCTATTCTGAAGGTGGGGGCGGGGGTGGCTGGCTTAGCTCCGACAGCCCGCAACAGTACGCTGTATATTGAATTCAGGTCCAACTGTGGCAATTGCTTCTGCATGTCACTAGAGAACAGATATTTCAATCTCTATGGCTGCAGCAAGCAGTTTGTGCCCTGAAGGTTATTTGTATCATATCTCATACAGTCCCTCTGTAAAACTTACAATAGAGTGCGCAGTAACCTGCCACTGATCAAAAAGGTTAGGCTCATAGTAAGGCTAGGTTAATGTAGAGTCAACCTGTTGATTGCCAAATAAAATTGTATGCGCAAACGCTTTGTTTCTACAGAGTCACACTGTGTATCCACTGTCCTGCTATGTCATAACCAGTTACACACTGCAATAAAATCGAGGGCAAAATAGCTGCATCGGGATTGTACACATTTTTAAAAGGATACCATTGATTTAAACTACCTCCCACCATGCCAATTTACAGACACTAGTATTGTCGGGTTGCCTCAGGGCAACACATCTAATACCTGCTGAATCTGCCGGGTGGGTGAGTACTAGGCGTGTAGGAACTACCATGATTTGATCAACAAGGGTAGGCTTTTAGTTCCTTTCGTAGAGTCTGAATGCTGCCTCATGAAATTACCATTGCCGAACGGCCCGACCTGGTATAGACCTTAGCTGGAGTCCATTGATGATGCTGTATTTACGTTTAAAGCTGTGGACTCCAAATTGAGAACAGTGGCTTTGGGGTTTTATGGATTGTTATGAACTACAGGTGAGAAAACGAGGGGGCATAGATCTGGGGTTCTTATGCAATTCATATTTGATGGTTTGGACCAACACTGCATGGTCAGTTAACTACATGCACTTAGCTAAATCTTTTTCATTTTTATTGGTTTTACTGCAGCTGGTATAACAATAGAATCCAATATGTAACAATGGAATCAAATAGGAATCAATGCAAATCCATTGGTGGTGATGCACTTCCATTGATGCCTATGTAAAAACCATCTTGAAAATTTCCTGGATCAAAGATCTGAGCCTGGAAATGGATTCTACACCCCAGAGAACCCTATATATCCATGTATCACACAAGGAAATCAGACAATCTTGAGCTTTTGGTGGCCATCTTGGAAATTTCACGGATTGAAAATCTTAGCCTGAAAATGGATTCTACATCCCAGAAAACCCTACAATCCATGTATCACACAAAGAAATCAGACAATCTTGAGTTTTTGGTGGCCATCTTGGCAACCATCTTGGATATTTCCTGGATTGAAAACCTGAGCCTGAAAATGGATTCTACATCACAGAAGACCCTATTCTTCATGTACCACACAAGGAAATCAGACAATTGTGACTTTTCGGCAGCCATCTTGGCAGTCAGAGGGAGGGAGCAGAGGGAGGAGGAGGGAGGAGGGAAGGCAGAGGGAGGGCGAGAAGGTAACAGGAAGGAGGAAAATGGGGTAGAGGAGGGAGCAGGGGAAAGATGGTTAGTAGGAGGGGGCAGAGGAAGGAGGAGGGGGCAGAGGGGGGAGGAGGTAACAGGAAGGAGGAAAATGGGGTAGAGTGGGGAGGAGGGGGAAAGATGGGATAGTAGGAGGAGGCAGAGGAAGGAGGAGAGGGCAGAGGGAGGAGGAGATACTAAGGAGGAGAGGGCACAGGGAGGAGGAGGAGAGGGAAGAGGCAGGAGGAGGAGGAGAGGCACAGGGAGGAGGAGGGGCACAGGGGGGGAGGGGGGCACAAGGAGGACTTGTGATGGCCTTCCTTTAAAGACTGTAAAATATTATTTCAGGTTTGTTGCATGTGTGTGGGGGGTGGGGAAGGGGTAATTATGTTGGACTTCACAGTTTGTCTTTGGGCGGGCTTCAGTTATTTCAAGAGCCACCCTGGACCACTCAACTTCTAGTATAGGTCCTGTATGTGCATAGTATGGGAATTGGCATTGACATTGACAGCTTGGCTTGACATAGGAGTCAATAGTTATTAGGCTGGTACCTATCCTTGCCATTGACAGCCACATTAGGGAACTCAAAATATGGCTGTTCACAAGATGTCTAGGCCTTACCACAAGGTACATTGGTTCTACATGTAGTAACTGAAAACAAGATCTAGGATAAATTAGTGTTGCACACACTTGCAAGGACACATGGGGATACCAGTTATAGGCAAGGTTTAAGGGTCAGCTAGGGCTATATCTAAAAATGAACAAGGGGGCCTATGCTAGTCTTTTCTTGTCAAAAAAGCCACTCTCTACTCTGTGGTGTAAATGGCTTTGGGACAAGGTCCCAAAGCCAATTAACTTATGACTGGGTGCAACCGAAACTTGTCAAAAATGGCATTCCGTGTGTGGAGTCAAATGCTATTGCAGAATTAAAAATGGGTTTGTTCGTGACAATTCATACAAAGAGAATCTTCTTTATGACGTTTCAAGGATATTCTTCGTTCTTAAATATTACTATAACTACTATCCCGTTAAGTGCTTCCATAATAATATATGCTTGTAGCAAACATTATTCAACACTAGGACTGAACACAGTATGAAAAGTACTTAGCCTTCCTCATGGTAGAGGCAATGGACAATGTCCCCAACGTGTGGCCGCTAATTTCCATTCTCATTTAGTTTAGAAAAAAACAGTATTCAAGGCTGGATTTATTAATTACGTATCCCCCTGCTTTTCTCTGTACTAAATCTTGGTAGTATATTGTTGTGTGTATGTCCAAGCCGCATGTGTGTGTTTACTTTGTAAGCTGCACTGGGACTATAATGGCCATTTTGCATGGACATCTCCATAAGTAAGGCCATTATGGAAATACAATGCCCGCGATATAGCTACCACACACGACTTATACCGCTTCCCTTCAGCTCCTCACTCACTAATCCAATTGTTCTTCCATATTATATCAAAGTGCCCACAGATTTACTTTCAGACACTGTAGGCATAAACGAGTATAGTTGGTCTACATTGTCGCTTATACTTAATAGCTGCACCTGCGGTTTACCATATTATGGGATAATGATGAAATAGAGGAAAAAGTCATTGACCTTCTGCCACATAATTAGACAAAAGTAGTCAACTACTTTGTAGATGAATAATTTGGACTGGTAGTGAGTGAATGTATGGACCTCTTAATACCCATAAGGGGTAGATGAATAGCTCACATATTTGCTCAATACAATAGCGTATTTTTAGTGTGCGTAGTTTGACAAAGACAGAGGTTAAGTTAGAGAAGAGAGCTAAGATGAAGAGTGGGTGATACAGGGATAAGATGACGGTAAGAGGGAGGGTTGGGGAAAGGTCTAGTACAGGGATAAACGTGGAATAATGAGCCGTATGCAATGACCAGTCGTTGCTGCTGTCCAATTAACAGTGAGTACCCGTCAGTATACCATACAAAACACGCCCACTGTCGGCTTCTATACTACCCCAAAATAGCCAAAAGACCGTGCTATAAGCCTTCCTATAGAGGTTATTACTACTAGCATACAGCTGGAAGTCAGATATCTTGCCACTTCTTTTTATGTTAACAGCTATGTTTAGTTCATAAGCATGAATAATCATGATAAATCATCTAACATTCAGAAACGAACATCTATTTCCTATGATTACTGGTGGTCAAAGATTTCATTTCGGCTAAATCTGATCTGGCTACCATAAAATTAGGCGGCATGTGGATGCAATGTCAGGTTCCCAGAATTCGATACAGTTTACTTATAGTGACTCTTTGGCTATCATTTATGATATATATCCACTATTCTCCCAGCAATGTTACAGCATATATAGAGGACATCTGTTTTAACATTCACCATTCCCAAGGTCAGGTTAGGTAGGGCATCACTCTCAGGAGGATAAGCCTTCAGTCACTTTGTAGGAGAACATGGACAGTCCTCTCTTGCTAGGTAGATAGGGTTGGGTGACCTGAGGCACACCCATTCTCTGCGCCTAAAGTCAATCTGGTTGGGTAACTGCTATCCTCCATCACAGCTCACCCTATATGTACACTGTACCATTCCCATAATAGCTACTCAACATGCTTAGGCCATTAAGCAGGTCTAGACTGTCTAGGTACATGAGGGGGGGGGGGGCAAGGGGAAGAGGATGAGCAAGAGGAGACCCCCAAGTTGCCATTCTGCCTTGTATACATGGCTGAAACTTTAGCGCTCCCATTGCCAGAAGGGGTCACACGTAGAGTAAAATGAAGAAAGGTCTCCCCCTAGAAAGAAAAGGAGATCACTTGGGTGCTTGTGCGGAAATTGCGATCGTCTTGACATTTCAGGAATAGGTTGGTCTGGGAATACTGAAAGCCCTCCCTTACTATTCAAGGGACATTGCTCCCTAAGGCAGTCAAACTAGAGTATATCAAAATCTACAGAGATGTCCTTATATAGATATGGTATACACCCTGAATTAGAAAAGACCAGTGAAAACCATCCCTGTTACTATAGTTGTGTTTGAGCTATACTGATATATATTTAGAGAATAGAAAACGATGTTCTCCATGTCGAGACTGTCTGTTGTCCTATGATGCATGAATGCATCTGAGTCTTTATGAAACGGTTATATACTTTATAAACGTTATACTGATCTAGATACCATGATGTTGTACATTTCCTGTGCCAAAGTAAGGCCCTTGGCCTGGTTGCAGCAGTTTAGCGTGCACTGTTACTCTATAACGAATGGCACGTGACTTCTCTGAGGCTACAAAGCACGACCAACCATTTATATAATTCCGTATAATATTTGTAGTGTCACTGCAAAAACTCAGATAAGTAGTCAGTGTCAATGCTATTGTCCAGATGGCAATACAGCTAACCCATGGCACCCCTATATACTATGATCCTTAGACATTTATTTCTTAACTATGTGAATTAAATGGAGATGTATAGAGTGATTATACCACTTGGTAGGGAAGTGGGTGCACCCTTAACCAGTCTTAGTTGATCTAATCCTCCAAAGTAGGTCGGTGTATGAGGTACAAAGGTTGTAAAACTAGTGTTTATGGGAACTCCCCCATCCTTGTAGCTTCCTCCCTCATCATATAAAACCAACCTACCTCCAGGCAATTAGGCAGGCAAGTATAGGGCTCAGTGGGATGAGGTGGAAGATTAGGGTGGGAGGATGTGCAGAGGGGTGGGGTATTATTAGACTGAGTGGGTGTCATGGTGTAGGATTGGTCTAGGATGGTGATTGCCAATATTTGATTATTTGATATATTTTAGGGTTGAAGACGCCGCGTACATGACGATGCAGTTTACTTTATGTGCCAGTGGGGTATAGTTGTGAGTGCCTCGGTTAGGGTAAGACCAGGAGTGGTTGGGGCTCTAAATATAGAACACACCCTGGGTACATCTATAGATGTACCATAGTTATACTCTTCCCATAGGTCAATTTGTTCTCCTTCAATACCATGGTGACACATACACATTGCTGGAACTGGAGCTATATCAATATTATGTTCACGCCATACATATGTATCTAGAGCCAATTGCACAATTTATAGTAACTATAATACAGCGATGTCACTCCCCTGACAAAAGCTGGGAAACCGATGCCTTTGGTAAAGCCTTTGTGGGAAATTAGCTTAACTTAATACAGAAATTCTAGCGAAAAGATCGGAATTTCTGAGAAAGCAGGAAAAGTGAAACTACATTAACATTACCGTTTTTAGAGCAAATAGACAAGCAACTAAACGTCATCAGTATGACAGGGGATGATTGTACAGGTCTATTCTATCTAGTGAGTAGTGCACAGACAGTGGCCTGCAAGCACTGGCTGTAGTCGGACAGAGATAGATTGGAGGTCCGTCACCATGGTATACCCTGCCCATCCTCCCTACAGACCATTGTTAGCATATGGCCATCTATCAAACAGTCCTCTCGCAAATTCTGATACTTGCGTAGGTATATTCAAAGAAAAATCCAATGTCTAATACTCAGCAGTAGATAATAAGATTGTAAAGATCAATAGTAAAGATCCCCAATGATATGTAAACAGTGGCTTTTAAAAACACCCACATTCACTCCCAAATGGGATCACAACCATATATACATGTACAGTAAATATAGAACACACCCTGAGACTTCTCTGTTCATTACTGACTAAAGACCTCCTGAAACCTTCAGGGAAGCCTGCAGGAGTCTCCTCAAACACTGGAGGAGCCAGCCCACTCCCCACACGCCCTCACCAAAGGAAGCCCGCCCCCTCCACACACACAGGGTGGTGGTATCAGGCAGCCCCAGATGTGCCCTCCTGTAGGGAATGGTCACCCACTTAGGCAGGAAGATGAACCACCAGGTACCCACTGGAGGTATAAAGATATGGACGTGGAGAGCATAGTGTCAGCATAAAAGTATATACCAGACATCCCTACTTTGATGTCTTGTATCCCAAGAGTGATTACAAACCCGAACCCTAGACACTCACACATTTGGATTTCTCACTCCTCAGCGAGTTGCACTTGCAACAGGCCTTCTCCTTTTCATTATATTAACGCTATTTATTCTCAAAGCGCTATTAATTCTCAGATCCAATGTAACTTTTTTCTAATCCAGAATTCTCTAAGTTGATGCTACTATCCTGCAATATCTAATTTGACTAATGTTCTGGAATCCTCAAATTTCAGTGTACGACTTTCCTCGAATATCATACTGCTTTCTTGGAATCCAAAACCTGAAGTACTACTATTTTGGACACCCAGTGCACGCTACTACATGCCAAATCAACTATATAAAACAGAATCATTACGAAGTGATACAACTTGGCATCCCACTGTCGATAGTTCAAGGTAAAGCCCCCTAGGCCGTGGGTTGTGACCATGGGGCCTTGGACTTTTGATAGAATAGAGGGCCATTCTAACCACAGCTCAGGGCTATACTACACTTTATATGAGACTGATTTTATGTGCTGGGAGGCTAAATTTAGACCTTCATCATTGATGTGGCCAGGGGGTTGGGAGCTTCCCCTATCGCACCAGCGGGAAATTACATGTAGACCCTGGCCTGGTTCCTATTCAGATCCTATTGTGTTAGAGTGTAGCATCTCAGAGCCAATACACACCCACGTTGTGTAGAATTAGAATGTTGTCCAGCTACATGCATCTATGGACATTTGGCACTGGTTCCCAACCCATTCAAAGTACATAGGCCGGACAGGTTGGACTGGGACTGGGGTATCAGAGCGTGCGGTTGGGTGCAGTTGGGTTTTACAGAGGTACATTTGCATGATTGAATGTGGACAAGAAATATTTTCTATTTCTAGAAATACTCTTTATCAAGTGTCAGCTTTACTAGGTTTCCTGGGCGATACCGCAATTAATATCTATTTATCGAGTTTTAATGTAAATTAACACTGATACACAACGCTACTGTAGGAGGAAAGTCTGAGTTAAAATTGTACCGCTATTTATAGACCAGGATGGTATTCGATGGTGTTTTCCCCCAGTATTCAGTGTATGCAGTATCAGTGCTCACCTAAACCAATGAGCAACTCGACAAGAGGGGCGAGCAGCCCATGAGTAAACCATGCTTAAATTGCTGCTAAAAGTTTTGCACCTGCATTGAACCTAACCAATGAAAAGTACACTGGGTATGTAGAGCTTGAGCGGCTAATATTCTTGTCTCGACAACTACAGATCCGATATAACCATGATGGTATGGCCACATTAAGTAAGCGTTTCATTGGGAACGAAGACTTGACCATGAGCTTGTAACACATCTAGGTTAGTCAAAGTACCCACCCAATATGTCCTCGGTGACGCCCAATATCAATTGCCGTTTAGTGGCAATGAATGATGCCCCCTTGTATATTGGTGCCAATGATAACATAGAAAATGAATACCAGGGTAACTTGTCCGGTTTCATGCTAATAACTCTCACTCTGTAATAGTAGATACGATAGCTATCAATTTGGACACCTTTTGCAGTGTATCGACAAGTAGCTATGACCGCCTGAGTAAAGGCGTGTATACACATTTAGGTGACACAGTTAGCTATACTCTGGGACAACAGTAAGGTATAAACGAGTGTCACTACTTAAAAGGACCTCTTTTATTTTACTTCGAAACATGCGCTAGTCGAGGTGCCGCTGGGGTTGCCGACAGTAGACAACAAAAGCTTGATAAATCGATCGGGAATTATCTCCAATGGGCTGCGCATTCAACTACCTTCAAGGTATTTAAAGCACTGCAGCTTCAGAATCCCATTGATCTTCAGTCCAGAGTCCTCCTGCTGAGATTCCTCTAGATGGAGTGGGATGGGAGGGATCGGAAATCGGATTTAAGTGGAGGGAATGATTGCTGGGTGTGGTATCTTCCTCCAGAGGCCCCTTTGGGTACTAGAGGTGGTGCTGTAATCAGCCTTATCAGGCCTGGTGTCTGGCCTCCAGACACCCAGGAGGAAAATGGCAGCCATTGGGCTCACTAATGAGAGGGATTGTGACACAATCAGGCTATTGGGAGGTATTAACATGGGTTACAACACGGCAAAGAGAGACCTCTATGTTATGTAATTCACATACAATATTATAGCAACTCTCGTATCAGTCTCGTCTGGACCTGGAGAAGGTCAGGAGGTTACTGCCATGTCTTCGTTGAAACTGTATAGCTAGATATATACAATGTATCTGACTCCTATCGTTTCCAATGGTCAGAAGATAATAAGATGATCTGCAGACATGATATCCAGTATGGGATATATTACTATCTTCCTTGAAGTTATCGAGGGAAGGGCACTTATCTTGACTAAGGGAAAAACTAAATATCTGCAGTTGTCTTTTTGTACTGCTTCCTTCTCATGTGTTCTGAGGTACTAACATGTTTTGTGATAATTACGCACAGACAAGTGGTATATTGCGTGACTCATCTCCATATTGTGTCTTTTGGTACAAACTAGTCCACATTGTTGAAAAGGAAAAAATTGGCTCTGAAACAAAGGTCACCGATTTCTATTCCAATAACAACCACCAATGATACTATAGGCAATCTTCAAGTCAGGAAGGAATTACAGAGTTCTGATTTCAAAAATTGAATTCTTCAAAGAAATATATGATGAATTAGGCTCCGACAAATCCATATCAGTGGCTCTTGTGACTTTTCCCCAGCCAATCACCATTGGGAATTCCTTTGCAATAGCAACCAGCCAAAGAATCGATGATAATGAGGATACGTTGGTTACATCATCCAATAATCTAGACCTCTGTTGGTTTTGCCATAATACACATTACAAATAATGCTAAAATAATAAACACGTAATGCCTGTCCACATGGCAATGTTGGCATGACATAGTCATATAAACCCAGGAGTCAAATCAGTCTATACGATGTCAATGGGGGAATGGTTTTATTTATTCATTGACTGGCTGAGACTACATGACCAAAATCTAGGCTAGGGTTTAGACTGTTAATGTTAAATAAAGATGAACGTGTGATTTAAATCACAATTGACTCTGGGCCAGAGTTGGTAGGTGATTGATTCGACAGATTGAACTGGTTTGTGTGCAAACGTGAATTCTTAATGACAGCACAGCAATAGCACATCAGCCCCCCCCCCCTCCCCCATGTCTGGTGGGACACACTATCATGTGTCATGAGCTTGTCTACAGATGAAAGATTAGTTGTGTGATTTAAATCACAGGTGACCCAGGGTAGTTTGATACATACCGTATGGAACATTTGTCACATTTGTGACATGTGACATTTGTGACATATGTGCCCCATCCCCCTAGTCAACGCTGTTGGGTGTCTACTGTGCATGTCGCCCTGTTGAATTCAGGTAATAAACTATGGTACTGAAGCGTGCTTGATATTGTCCTATTCAGCTTGTTTCCTCTGCCAAAAAGTCTTTAAAAAAGACGTCTCATCCTGGTAATTTCCTCTTCTTTACATTGACTTATACACAATTCCAGTATGATCAGAAACGTAGACCAGCTGATCTCACATAGTGTCCAATGCTAACACAAAACAACTGGTTTTGGTACTTTTTTGTAAAACGTTATTTTAGATTTGTTGTACATGTGTTAAATTTATATTTGTTTTAGAAGGTCCATTGTCAACACCAAGAGGTTCCTCTTGATACCATAGATGAGAATATAGACGCCATACGAATATGGACCATGAACCCAGACAACAGCGACCTAAGAGTAAGGGAATATCCCGAGTCAATAATAAAGCAGGTCAATTGCTAGTTTCCATCACCAATACCTATACCTATACAATTATCGTTTCCATCAGCTACTCAACCTGCCGAGTCTATGAAGCAGGCCCACGCTATCTACCAGAGAACAGCAGAGGTGGGTCGTGAACCTTGAGAAAGACCCCGAACATGTATACCCTTTCTTGTATGCATCAGCACCATAGTCCATGAGGGGCATGGGTGATAGAAGGCCCCTCACACAGTCCAGCCGATAAAGGTCTTTCAGCAAGGGGAAAGCGGGGCCACTTGGATGCTTGAGCAGAAAGTGTGGCCTTCTTGACATTCAGGAATAGGTTGGTCTGGGAATACTAAGCAGCCCTATCTTACTATTTGAGTGGAGGTTGTCAACCTAGATATATCTTTGTAGCCGATATATGTATAAACTACCCAGTACAGTAGCCAAACAGTCTAAAGGTACTAAATGTAGGACTACATCTCTATTTTATTTAAAAGTACCCACTAGAATTAACGCAAAAATACCTTGTAATAGTTCTTTATTACTGTCAGCATGGCATAACAGTTGGCCGAAGACACGCCATATCACCATGGGACGTTTATTGTGGACTTAGTGAGATGTATGAAGTGGTTATACAGCATAGAATGAAAGTGGGTGCACTCTTTACCAGCCTTACTTGATCTAAGCCTTCAAATTAGCCCCGTTATATGGGGTACACAGGTCGCAAAGCTGGTGTCTCCCCCATCCTTTACACCACCCCTCGTGATATAAAACCAACCTGCCTCCAGGCAATTAGCCAGGCCAGTGTAGGGATCAGTGGGCCAGGAATAGATTAGGGTGGGAGGTGTAAAGGCCATAGGGCATAGATACTAGCGGGAGTGGGGTGTCGGTAACGGTAGGTCTAGGGTAGGGCATACCAATATCTGTTTAAAATAATAAGCTCCAGTCTTGCATAAACGTAGGGGTAGTTGGATTTCTCAATATCTAAAACACTAGGGGGGGCTATATTTAGACCTTGAATAAGGGGATGTCTTATATACTTACTGAATGTAAACATGCCTCCAAATATAGTAGGAGAGAATAGAGATACGTCCGCCATTAAGGCACTGTACGTCAATCCGTATATACAGTAGGTTGTTAATGGCTGAGTTGTAGTGAGAGTAGGGGCAGTTTGGCTGTCTAATGGGCCCTGCATGGGAACTATATGCCTTTCCTGTTGCTCAATAAGCCCTTTCTTGGTGTTACTGTGTGTCCATTGCTCATATTGGCGCTATTTGATACATGTGATGTGCATGGTAGTGTTGCTATAAATGATCCATGGCAATAACAGTGTTTTGCTAATCAGTTAATTACCATACCCTGCTCACTTCAAGCTTGCAAAAAATATACGTACATAATATATATCATTGGTGACTAAAATATATCTGATCCCATAAGTAATTAAGCATGATCTGTGACATGTTTTCCTATCCTGACAACCTTTAAATTGATAATACTCAAGTGGACCACCTGATATGATGACCCCAAAGTTGTCACAATGATTACCTTCGGTGGTCACCTTGACGACCTAGAGTTGTCAATTGCAATGTCGACACTGAGGACCCTGTTCTCAGCATAGACATGCCCTGCAGTGGTTTATCATAGACTAGAACAGGAACATGTACCTCTAATCCGCTTCCTAAAATATCCAATTGAGACAGACGCTGCACCATATGTTGTAAAACTGTTGCAAGACCACATCTTTACTAGAAGTCTAGATTCAGACCTTTGCTCAGGTCCGGGTGTCTCTTGCTCTTGCCACACCATCCGGCCACACCATGGGAAATTACATTCCAGCTACAGTCTGGTCTCTTCGGATCTCATTGCGTTGGGCTGTGGCATCCAAAGGCCAATACCAGCCCACTTTATGTCGTTTTACGATATTGCCCATTTACAGGAATCCATAGCTCAATAGCAACTTGGCACAGATGCTCGCACCATTCAAAATACATAGGGAGAGTTCGGGCAAGGCGTTAGATTGTGAGAACGTATTTAAATTTGAATAATTATTGTGGAAGGGAAGCCTATCAACATGTTATCTATAAAATAACCTGATGGTAGCTTTGCGTATTATTATAAAACGGTAGGTCGTCCGTTATCAAATGGGAGAAGTGACCTTTTCAATTATACAAGTATACATAGAGGGCAATCTAGAAATAACTTTAATGCAGAGTTCTTGCTGCCCCTCCACCAATAGTCGGGATAGCATAAGGTCCGGTACTCTGGACCTTAAAGGGGCAGGCAAGTAATCGTAGATCCAAACCACTATGATATCCTTGTTAAGTTTACATAACATCAAACGTTTTTCTGTATACAGGTGTAGGGATATGGGCACCAGTGATGGGTGAGCTACAACAGTGAAACATTGGTGAGCAAGAGCAGTTTAGCTAGCCCAGCTGCATTATTCTCATACTCCTTGAACAGGTTCTCACTCATGTACAGGCTCTCCTTAGTCAAATAGGTAACCTATATTATTATTCAATCTCCATGACAAGTTAGATAACATCAATGCTAGTGAGTAGATGGTGCAGTCCAGAATATTCCGATGGGGCAGCCTAACTGCGTGGCCTTGCCCACTAATGTTTCACAGAAGAAAGTGCTTAGATTCAGTGAAAGTGTTAGACTTGAATGTGTTTGGGTAAATGTGTTTAAATTACAAACACCTTTTACTGTGTATGTTTGAAGGCTGTTAGCACATCCAAGACTGCCTGCAGTATGCTAGGTGGCTTTGGGTGGACATGGGGCCCTGTTTACAGCCACATTTGAAGGGTCACTTGGATTAGCGTCCAAGCCATGCATGGGTCACTTACTTTTTTCCCTCTGATGTAGAATTTATAAGTATGAATTGATCTGGGATTCCAGCAGCACAGTTTGATGACACAGTTATGAACTAGATGCTCTACACTGGCATTATGGCCACTTTAATAGGTTGGGTGGGAGATTAATCAAACACTGAGTGACAAAGCTCCAACAGTACAGAAACTCAAGTAAAAGCCCTGATGATCTAGGTATTTATAGACCATGCTGCTGTAAGATTGGCGTCTCAGTATTGAGCTATTCCAGGGACAGTAACTCATGAGAGTAACCAATATCAGCGGGTAATGTAATGAGCCATTCGGCGAGTAACTATCTCCAGTAACCCATATCTATAGGGGGAGATGCTCAGCAAAGACTGTAATCCCCTATTAGTCGCTACGACCGTGCCACTTCTTCACCTGATATGCCACAGCGTAGTCAGCTTTGCAGACAATGGCTGCTTCCTATATAGAGCAGCGGTTCAACCCTCATCTATCGGTTTATCTTGCATCTATCTGCTAACGTTTTTAGTACCATTTTCATTCTTTGTAATTTCTTTCAACACTAAAAGGGATAAAGTATTCTATTTTGGCACTAGAATGGTTTTTGTAATGGAGTCACTTACTACTGCTCTATAAATCTGGTTTGTCTTTCATCCTACCAGGACCTCCACTGGTGCCACTGGGCATTCCGATAATAGACAGCTTGATAATTTGATCAAGAATCATCTCCAACTGGCTGCACATCCAACTACATTTAATGCATTTAAGGACACTAGGTGCGATCAAAGAAAAAGCCCGGTTGATCTTCACTCCCGAGTACTCATGAAAATCATTAAGATGGAGTAGGGTGGGGTGGGTGGGAGGGATCAAAAATGAGATTTGAGTAAATCAAGTTTGCGTGGAGAGCGTGGTCCCTGGTGTCCTTTTTTTCTTCCTGAGACTGACTGCAAAAGCCCAATTTTGGATGTAATGTAACTAGGCCTAGTGCCTGCCCTCCACAGACCCAGCAGCGAAATGACATTCATTGTGTTCACTAATGAAATGGGTAGTGACATAATCAGTGAAATTGGGAAGATAACGCACATTACAACCGCAAAGAAAGATCAATAATGTTGGACCAGTGCATTTGTAGCAAGTTGTGTCTTATTTCTAGTGTATTCTGGGATAAAGAGATAGCGTTACAGTACATTATATGCCATATAATGTTGTCTCTTATTAGAATTTAAGTTTTAAACATCAATTACTTACATGCATATTATTATATATTAAGACTCATATATAAGTCAATATTATACATAACAACTCTATCTGACGGTATAAATGTGCCCAGTGAACCCAGCGGACATACATAAAAATTGTTCTAGATAAAAGTATAGGCTATTGAAGCCTATGTACTGGACAGTATAAATAAATAATTAAAAACAAGCAAACAAACAAACTGATGAATGAGCCTCCGACAAAACCATAACAGGGAGTCATGTAAAGCCTCTCCAGTCAATTGCCATTGGGCATTCTAGATACAATGGCAAGTAGACAAAGATGGATGGTAATGGAGACCAATTGTGCAAACTCATGTTTCTAGTATCTTCTTCTGTGCTCATTATTGTTGGTACCTTCTGTCGATGTAGGGACGTATATCCATGACTACATGAAATAGTACCAAACACCCATTGGTAACATACATGGGCGAGTTCACAGTGGCGTAGGAAAAGGGGGGCCAGGGGGGCCCAGCCCCCACTCAATCACAGAGGAGGGGGGGCCTGAATATGTTTGTCCCCCCCCCATAATTTGTCAAGACCCTACACTATTATACATATTTCCCAAATATTACCTCTCCCATATAGGTAAAAGTAGGCCATAGGGGTCTGGGCCCCAAATCACAATAAAAGGGGGCTCAAAGATTATTTTCCATACAATTCTAACATAAGTGTATATAATGCATAAATACTTTTTGGAGTGGGCCCCCATCCAGGGCCCCCATATGAAGATTTACTTCCGATGCGTCTGGTTCAGTATATATATTGAACATTCAAAAGTATAAAAAGACGCAGGGATATATTCTCTCCATCTTTCATACTAAGTAACATAAAACACATATTCTTTCCGCATGTTACAGAAAGCAGATTTATTCCTGTATTTGCTTGACACAGCCCGTGATAAATAGAATCACCTTTACACTAAGTCTAAGCACGAAATCAATATATCAAGAATATAATTGTTATGGTTTCACAAACACTTGTTTCGTGTAACGACTCCCAGGGCACATCATAATCCTCATACCTATAACCATACCTGTGATGGAGAACATATAAGTTTATAACTTTATGTCTTGTAAAAGCACGTGCTGGGCCAAAAAAAAAGGTTTGTTTCAGGTCACCCGACCGACCCTATCAAAACAGGGCCGACCCTACGTTTTTTTATGCAATTTTGAAGAAATTTCCTTATTTTTACCCATTTTGGGTCAATTTTCGGGTCTTCGTCTTCTTTTTTGGCCCAATGTTGGTATAGGTTCTAAATAGGTTCGTCATGGCTGGGAAAACCATCTAACAAGCTATTGGCTACACGCCATTGATCATCCTGACTAAAGGTTCTTATCGCTATTTGATATCATAGTCCCTATCCTTACACCATCTGGATACTGTTATAATCTTCAAAGTAAGCACTACATAATCAGTCGTGTACACCTTTAGTTTAGGTGCAATATGGAGGTAATGGGCGAGCCTACTTCTAATAGGGTTGATCTATGAAGCAGAGGTTTTAGACCAAACAGTGCTAAGGGTATATCATATGTTACCTTTGAACACCCACAAGAGCCCCTAGCATGTGGTACAGATTCACGAAAGCATACTTAAGGATTGTCTTATGCAATACCAGAGGGTGGTATACAGGTCTCTCCATACAGATAGTCAACCGAGCACTGGAATTACTAATTCCCCACAAGTGATTGGGTCTTTTTTATCCGTTTTTCCTAAATGCAAGCAACCTCATCTAGGCCATTTGCCATATTAGTCATATGTTTGTACCATCAATGATACCTGATATGTATTCATGTACAACGTAGAGCTTTCCACCAATACTACGTTAGGCTTAACCCTTTGAGGGCAGCCTATTGCTTTTATAGACTATGCCCGTATCCACTGGTAATTAATTTGGGAATTTGCCAGTTCATCGTGTTGTCCCTACAAGATTGATGTACCCCTGAAGGCTTAGCAGTGCTCGCCACACTGCTTCTCTTGATGAAAAATGCTCATGAAGCCTTGAGCAACATGACCATGAACTTAAAGGGTTAATAATATTGTGACATTCCTCCACTCTCCAAACCAGAGACACGGTGAGTGGCTCTTGTCACAGACTGCCAGGCGCCATGCTCTGACATCTGAATCCACCTCCAGTATGAGAACATGATCCTTCATTATGTGAGGTTGGAGGCTGGGATTGAAACAGTACTACAAGCAAGAATCAGCATTCATGCAGAATTACTACTGACACTTCCAATCCTCACTCCTCACACCAGCCACCTCTCTGGCTACATTCAATTTCCCCCACTGCAGGTAGAAAAACCCATACTCCAAGCCCCAGGAATGCTAAAACAGTGATGATTCTGAGAATCGGAAACCAGCCACATCTCCCCCTGCCCTTTATTTATGAGTACCTAGTATAGGCATTGCTCGGCAAGAGGGACATGGTTGGCAAATTTGATTAATGTCTACTAGTCATGGGTATCAATTGTATATGGCAGCAGTTGTCAGTTGGTTGGAATCAGATCCCTCCTCCTGCATAAAGCTACCGACTTGAAGTTATTTCGGGATCTTTTAGATATAACATACCTCTTTTTCCATAGGTGTGTGTGTGGGGGGGGGGGGGTCTTATGTGCGGGCTCCTGATTCATTAGATTGAAGGGAAAACAATTTTTATATAGCCCAGATTTTGTTCTCAAAGGTGGGGGTTTATAGTATCTACCTCAACCATATAGGACGTTTTACAAAATGGGACTTATGGAATAACTGTCAGTTTCTGATTCTCTGATCAATCTTCTTACCTATAACCACACCAGTGTCTTCCATAACATGGCCCCTAAGTGGGTTCGTCATTGCTGAGATTCCCCTCCTCAAGATATTGGAGGCTGACTTAAGGCAGAATTACTACTGACACTTCCAATCCTCACTCCTCACACCAGCCACCTCTCTGGTTAGAGACTACTATTATTTCTTCTAACCGGAAACACGTGACCAGATTCTGTATGGAGGCCGCCATGTGCATTGGACTCTGGGAAAACGTGACGTGTTTTTTCTTCCTTTTTTTTAAAGATTTCCTCCAATTAACCACTACTCATCGATTCAATTCTCATTTAATACTTATACCATGTACAACTACCTAAAGATGTATGATTAATTTCGCACTTAAAAGTGCAAAATACAGAGCTATGATGCGCTACCCACGCGACCAACTAGGTCACACCCTAACCCTATGTAACTAGGTCACGGAGACGGCCATCAACTAGGTCACTGACCAGAGCGCGGATTGGGGTGGGGGGGTGGGGGTGGTGTAGGGAGTAGTGGAGGGGGGGGGGTAGCGATGCGACTCGCCAGAGGCCGAAGGCCTCTGGTTACAATCAATTTCCTCCGGTGCAGGTAGAAAACGTCATACTCCAAGCCCCAGGAATGCTAAAACAGTGATGGTTCTGAGCATTGGAAGCCAGCCAAGTCTCCCCCTGCCCCTTTATTTATGGGTACCCAGTATCTGTAGTGTATGACAGCAGGTGTCAGCTGGTTGGCAGAGCATTGCTCACAAACATAAAGAAACTACCCCAACCATAGGATGCTGTGCATAGACAAGAAGTCTGCATAAACTAACCAGGGACTAGATTAATAATAGAATAACTCTCACGGAGGAGTCAGTTGTAGTTCTTCCATACACTATTTACATTGGAGGCGATCAAGCAGAGGCAGACCCCTGAATCTGTTAACACTGATGGACTAGCAGGGAGCCCGGGGATGAAACTGTCATCAAATGACATTATGAAAGCGGGGGTTTCGGACCTATCTACATCAGTCTAGAAATCAGAGATGTCACTCCCTGGTCAACAAAATGTAGAAAGGTTATGTGTTTCTCGCTAAATATATGCAGGAATTCCTGTAAGACATATAGGAAAAATGGTATCTCTGCAGAAATGCAGCAGCTGTGGATACATCCGCCTTCTGGACCTTTCCTCTCAAACCCCAGACTGTATATATCCTACTACCTAAAGGCTACATTAATAAGTTACACATGGGGACAAAAAAATAACCATGAATTGTATCCTAATGGTAGGGCCTAAAAAAAAAAAAAGTTGTGTTCCGGTATCCCGACCGACCCTCCGTTTTTGGGGCCGACCCTAATTTTTTTTTAGACATTTTTATAATTTTTTGTTAATTCTAAGACATTTTTGATGTTTTTTCTACTAAAATTCACCTTTAAAAAAAACAAAAAAAACAAACAAAAAAAAACCCGACCTACCGACCCTCTTTTTTTTGGGCCATGTTACCGGAACTCAACTTTTTTTTTTTTTTAGGCCTAGGGGTACTTCTTAGCAGAACGGGTCCCGATATATCTGTCTGACTGATGAAGGGTAAATGTATCACACCAAGAGGCACGCTTAGTCGTAAAGGAATGGTCTGAAAAAATATATTTGTTAGGCCACTCAAAAAAATAAAATGGTTTCTCATCACCGCGCATATCATAAAAATCAGCTTTTGAGGAAAACTTTTTTTTTCTTTGCTAATTTTTTTTAAGAGAAATTTGATAAAAATGGACAAATATTGGGATATTTGGTATCAAATTAAAGCTAATACTGCCAGTAATGCAGTAGGATAGAAATAACTTATTTTTTCCCTACTTTTAAAGATCCTTAGATTCTTAACTTCTAAAATGTGAATTTTAGTCATGAAAAACGTATATCATCCCATACATTTTAACCCGCGATTAAAAAAAAGAAAAAAAAAAGAAAAGCCTCCCTCGTCAGATTTTTCAGACCTTGGTGATGAGAAACCACTTTTTTTTTTGAGTGGCCTTACCAAAGTTGTTAGATGTTTTTAGTTTCCCATTTCGCAAGTAAATGTGATATTCCTTCTCGGTACTAAATATCATTCTGTCCTAAGCTATAGCAAACAAACAGGAGAGAACTTGTTCCCGCAAACACTGTGTGTAATCTGACACAGGTAGATCTCGTGAGAAGTTGGTTCTCTCCACGAAATGTTCCTTGTTTTTGGCATATCGTGGTGTATGGAACACTGGTACGAGCCTAAATCTCACTGGATATTCCGAAGACAGAGCTAAGATGGCCGCGTATACCAAGAATGGAGAACCTATCCCTATACATGTATAATACAACGAAGCCATCACCATCATTTCCCTTTAAGACATCTATTCAGGATTTCAAATATGACATAACAGACATATGTACACAGTGGTATCAGGGCAAATAGCCCAATGGACTTTTAGCCCCCGGACTTGTGGCCCCCTGACGACAAGCCCACTGACAATTAGCCCTGAGGATTTAAGGCCAGCGGACATTCGGCCACCTGACCCACAGCACCCGGACAAAAGGCCACTTTTCCTAATGCCCGTCAGTCTTGTTATCTCAATTCTATTCTGATGCCCGTCAGATTATCTCAATTCACAGATTTACATTCTATGCCCGCTAGATTCTAGTGCCTGTCAGATTCAGATACTATGCCCGCTAGATTCTAGTGCCCATCAGATGTTCATTCTATGCCCGTCAGATGTACATTCTATGCCGTCAGATTTACATTCTATGCCCGCTAGATTCTAGTGCCCGTCAGATTCAGATACTATGCCCGCTAGATTCTAGTGTCCGTCAGATTTACATTCTCCTTTGCTAATGTAAACCACTCCAGTCTCACTGCCACCTTACAAAGTTATCAATCCTCATCATGGTTATATCTCCTAACAACATCAGTAAATCGTTCTCACTAACAAGCAGGCTTGCTGCTTCCACCTGCTTCCTGAGCTGCTTCAGTGTGAGCTGCTCCCCACCTAGAGCTGCTCTCCCTGCACTAATCACCAAGGACAGTTGGGCTGATTAATAACAGCAGGCCCAGTGTAATCCCTATGCTTATCGTTCTGACAGAAAATGCAGCCACAAACTCCCACTGGATTTGGATAGGGAGGGGAGGGGAGGGGGTAGATAGGGGGTGGAATCTTACTTTTCTTAGCTCCATGATTACCGCCAAGCCTGGTGATTAACTGGAGGTAATTTAGGTTTTAAATATCCCGTGAGGATAGCTACTGTAAGTTTAAGAGTAAACATTTGCTCATAATAGATACCAATATAATCGGCTCAATAAGGCTTTCCTATCTTCTCTCTGAGGTACAACGCGTGGTTTCTAATTTATATATACTTAACGCCCACCAAAGGACTCTGATGACACCCCCCCCCCCCAGAACACATGGACGCTTGTGGATTACCACATTTCACTGGATTCTGACAGTAAAACTATGTAAAATATGAAAAATAATACACAGGGCAGTTTCCCATCGCAATCAGTGACATTGGAAGTAAATCCTAGTGCGGAAAGGAATAAAGGGAATACCAGTAATTAATTATAGCATATTCTGAAAATAAAGAATCTCCCTTGAAGAGTGTAAAGAAGCTATAACAAACACACAGAAAATTATGCGAGTCACAATGACTCATCTACCCTAGTCAATGAGACTTTGACTCACTTCTTTGCTCATTTGACTCTGCCATGTAGTGAGTCAAACCCCATTTGACTCATTTACCATTATTGACTCACTTGCCTTGCTGAGTTAAGTGAGTTTGACTCTGACAGCAACCGAGTCAAAGTCACTTTGACTCTTTTATCTGAGTCAAAGTGACTTTGACTCAGATATTCCCGCCATAGATGCTCATTATAGGGGAGGTATAACTTACCTGGTAGTCAGAGGGGTCGTCATGGCCGATATCCTGACCCCTTAATGTCCAGTAAAAGGAGGCTATCTCTATACTGGTATCAGCCATCTTAATGAGGTTTCTCCAGGTGCTATAGGTGGACGGATGGGATGGGGAACCGGCCGCATAGGTGAGGTTCTCAGGTATACTCTCCACCAGACTGATACTGCAATACAAAACAAGCTAGTCAATCACAAGAATGTACTGTGCTTTAGACATCTAATATGAGATCTAATATTGGACAGGTAGAGCAAGTCCTCTGTGCGAAAGGGAAAATACATGTGAACAAAATGTTTCCTTATTGGCAGGATCCTGTTGAATGATAGGAGAGTAAATGTAATTTGCTACCTATAGAATGTTACTTGCTACGTATATAGTGATAGCATACTGACAGTGCCACCTTTAATTTCGAGTATCATACACATATTGCCACTGGGACATTCAATCTCCCACAGAAAAGATAACGTTCACCATTAAGCCCAATGGGATTTTATAGTTGGGTTAAATATAGTTCTGAAAGGGAATTACTGCCTAAGCAATAGTATTGTAGCAATTCTATTAGAGGGAATCATGGCTTCTTCATCTAATGCCAGACGCCCACCCCGCCAGCCCAATAAGCTGCTCCTAATGAATCTGTCATATAAGCCGCTGTCACTGGTGAGCTGCTCACTGCAATCTGCTCACTGTAACCCCAATTTTCTATCAGCAACACAGGATGTTGACCTGCAATGCATGACATCTATAAACACCTACAATAAGGGTTATAGGTATATCTTGTTTATTAGAGTTTTTTTTCACAAGATCTCCCACCCCAAAGCATTCTAAACATACCCCCCTGAAATAGCCTTAGTCAGGGTTTCAGATTGAAATTCCATGACATTTCCATGACATTCCATGACAAAAATCTCAGTTTTCCATGACATTTATTACATTCTTGTGGGGGGGGGGGGGGGTAAGGGGTTAGGCCCCTGAGAACATTTCTAAAATCTAGAAAGCAAATGGTACATTCTCAGAGATTTTGTAATATTAATTCTATTATTTTCATTTTCCATGACATTCCATGACACACAGCAAATTTTAACAAAAGTTTCATAACAGTTTGTAATGAGTTAGTATTGGTTGTAAAGGAATAGGGGAATGAATACTAAGAAGTATTTATCAGTTCGAGGAGATGTGACCAAACGCTATGACAGGTCAGTCATTATCCAGAGAGGGTATCAATAAGCATCATTTGTGCCCATGAATATCAATCCAGACCAGAGACATGTGTGGACAGAATAGCGTGTTGGGGATGGAACACTGTGCTCCAATTTAGATGCTGTCATCATTATTCCTCTATCGATACCAGTGCCTTCAGTATTCAGTAAAAATACAACCCATGAATTCACCATAATGGTAGTGATTCATTTTCTATTAACGTCGCATTGCTCAGACTCAGGAATAGGAGACATCTGTTCTTGCAAGATGAACGCCATTTCTCTAATAGATTCCGTTCCCAATTAGAACTGTTTCCGGTGGATCAATGCGCACTAAATGCCTCCAAGCTACAGGAAAGTGCTGCGGCAAAATGCCCCCCCCCCCCTGAATGCTAAATGAAGCTCGTGAAACAGACCTATTCATTTGCTTGCTTTGGATAGAATCGTTGTCCTTTGTTCCTGCCATTGTAATACATATACTGTGCTGTTGTGGTAAATCTTAAATCCGTGTGCATACCTACACATTAGGTTTGAAACCTTCCAAATAAGTAACCGATTTGTATACTTTTGTATATTTATTTGGAAGGTTTCAGAATACATGCATGTTGGTTCCACACGAATTGTGATTTACCACAGCAGCAGGTTTAATGGATATTATGGCGGACCGAATTCCATGTAGGCGTAGGCTATCATTGTAAAGATTTAGAAGATTACCCCAGACAGCAAGAGGGGGGGGGGGGAGCGGGGTCTGACCCCATCCAATCTGCCCGCCATCTTTATCCAGGAACACTGTAAGGTGTATAGGATGATTAATCTAGTCTTCACTGACTTGCTATTATACCTCGATAATGTGACAAAATCGATGATGGAGAGGGGAGGGAGTCCAACGTGAGTGACCGATGAGCACTTCGTAGCCCACATGACAGAATACTATTATGTTAAACTGGAGACTAGCTGGGCGATAAAGGACCTTCCACCAGATTTGACAGAATTGACAAGAGTTCAGGCAGCCACCCATGCTCATACATCAGCCTGCCGGTGTACATCCCTACAACATGCCATCCAACACAACCCTTCCTGTGAGCAGCACCTCTATCCACCTCTAGAGCCTATCCATTACTTCCTACCCATGCTGCTAATAGGGCCAGTACATAGATGCAGTGTTTTCTTTTAAGCGATGATTGCAGCTCATCGTCTCACCAAAATTCACCAAAAGAAATGCACTGCACTCAGAGACAAATATAACAATAGACTGATATGCTATCGGCTAACACGTATTTCTGAAGTGTGCCAATTGCAATACCCAATTACATGCTGTGATGCTACGGACTGCTGTTAGGCTACAGCGCTCCACCCCTCCCTCTAACATCTATAACTTCTAATCCACCCCTCCTTACCTTGTACAGATCTATTCTCTTTCAAGGTCTATCCAACACATGCTATGTCCCCGTTCCATCACCCAAATCCCTTGGCTGTGGGGGCCGGAGAGGGTGTTCATGGTACATTGATGAATAGCCTCATCACGTTAGACCCCCATTACGCAGGGTCCCCCTAACACCATTCCCAAACCTCCCCTTAACGGCAGAAAGAGTCTATGTACTGGAGGAAAGATGCTTATCACAATCACCATCAACCGGAATGGACTACCGTCTCTTTTTGAGGGAAAACATATTTGCTCATGACTCTTTCAGTAAAATATTAATCTAAAGGTCACTCCCACTAGCCTAATGCAGATCGCCCAACACCAGTTGCAGTAGAGGAGGGTAAAAGGTGTGCTACAATATACTGAGGCAATGCCATGGCCCTGAACCTCTAAAGTCGATATGGCTACATGGACATTTTTGGGGCTTAGTGACATGGGACATGAGGAGTACAGTGACATGGAATATTTGTTAAAATCGAGATGACGCCATGGTAATCTTTAAATATTGCGACATGAGCATTTCTTAAAATCGACATGGGACATGGGAGCCCCCCCCCCCCCCTAGCAAGGGCTCCAATGCCAATGTGTTGGGCAGCAGTGGTGGTGGTGGTGGGGGCAGGGAAAAGGCACCAGTGCCACTCCATTACTGAACCAAATAAGACCCTCATGGCGGGGAGGCGTTCTTTTGGCGGGAAGGTCGCAGACGAGATTTGGTTTGGCTAGTTGCCGGTCGATAAAGACCACCCAGCTGGGGACCAGTTCTCCGGCGGACTCATTTGGATCTGCCTTAATGGTTTTAGACGCATCCAAACAGCCTATAGGCCATCTCCTCCATCGAATAGCCTCCACAGGGAGCACCCCTCCCCCGCCCCCTATTCCCATTCCTTCCTACTCGACCTGCTAGCCCTCCTCCAGACAGTCACAAAGATATTTCCCACGGGTGCTAGACGTAGGGAATATATCTGTCTTGCCCTTCCTGCCCTCTCCACATAGAGAGAGATGTCGAGTCTGCTTCCCCGATAGTCATGGAAATCTCGTAAGATGGTAGGATCGTGTTCAGAATTAAGTGCTATGGGAGTTTAAGTGCTTTCCACACTCGCCCCTTCCGTTCTCCTGAGATACATCACTGGTGTATGGGCATACTGTTGGGGAGGGGGGACTATTTTTTATTGCCGCTGTTTACCTGAAGAGAAAACCATATATAGCAGGAAAAGACAAGACAGGAATACAACCAAATCTGACCAAAATGGTTGGCTGAATTGCGACTATATATAGAGGGATACATTTCTCAGAAATTATGTCCATGTAAAGCCTAAAGTGTTTTTGGTATTTCCTTATTTTTCTGCGGAAAATAGACTATATATTCAATCACACTATTGGCACTGACAGGTTACCTCCATGCGGCGTCCATGGGGCGGAAGAAAAAGTCACCGATTCAGGCAAAATTATAGCCATTTAATCACTAAGTATATATACAGTTGTTGTAGTCTAGCTATATATATACACGCTAATAAAGTGATTAGATGTCT